>CM043704.1:10598538-10981038 GCA_023935145.1 Bretschneidera sinensis
AAAGTAGTTTGATGCACATCATTCTCCTCGAAATTATTCACCAAACTCTGAGCGATCTAACTCAATATCATTCTCCTCGGACCTATTCTCCAAACTCTGAGTAGTTTGATCCGCTTGATACTCCTCCAACTTATTGTCTAAACTCCAGAAGTTTGACTCAATGTCATTCACCTCGAATTTATTCTCCAAACTTAGATTAGTTTGATCTACTTCATTCTCCTCGAACTTAGTCACCAAACTCCGAGCAATTTGACCTAATATCAATCTCCTCGAACCTATTCGCCAAATTCTTAGCAATTTGAGTCAATGTCATACTTCTCAGACCTATTCGTCAAACTCTGAGTAGTTTGACTCAATTTCATTCTCCTCGGACCTATTCTCCAAACTTCAAGTAGTTTGATCCACTTCATTCTCCTTAGATTTACTCGCCAAACTCTGAGTTGATTGACTCATTGCAATTTTTCTCATTCTTATTCGTCAAATTTTGAGTAGTTTGACTCAATGTCGTTCTTCTCGGACCTATTCTCCAAACTTCGATTACTTTGATCTACTTCATTCTCCTCGAACTTATTTGAAAAATCCGATTAGTATGACTCAATGTCATTCACCTCGGACCTATTCTCTAAACTCCAAGTAATTTGATCCACTCATTCTCCTCAGACTTATTCGCCCAACTCCTAGCAATTTAACTCACTGTCATTCACCTCGGACCTATTCTCCATATTCTGAGGCCACTTTATTCTCTTCAGATGTATTCTCCAAAATCCGAGCAATTTAACTCAATACAATTCTCCTTGGATCTATTCTCCAAACTCTGAGGACATTGATCCACTTCATTCTCTTCGGACTTATTCACCAAATTTCGAGTAGTTTGACTCAATATCATTCTCCTTGGACCTATTGTCCAAACTTCGAGTAGTTTGACTCATTGTCATTCTCCTCGGACCTTTTCTCTAAACTTTGAGTACTTTGATTTACTACATTCTCCTCAGACTTATTTGACAAAATCCGAGCAGTGTGACTCAATGTCATTCTCATCGGGCATTTTCACTGAACTATGATTAGCTTGACCAACTTTATGTTCCTCGGACCTATTCTCCAAAATCTGAGTAGTTTGATGCACATCATTTACCTCAGAATTATTCACCAAACTTTGAACCTATTTGTCAAACTCCGAGCAGTTTGACTCAAGGTCATTCTCATTGGATCCATTCTCCAAACTCCGAGTAATTTCATACACTTCATTCTTCTTAGACTTATTCACCAAACTCCAAGTAGTTTGACTTAATGTCATACTCATAGGACCTATTCTTAATATTTTGAGAAGTTATGTCCACTTTATTCTCTTTGGACTTATTCTCCATACTCCGATTTGTTTGACTTAGTGTCATTCTCCTCGGACCTATTCGCCAAATTCTGAGCGGTTTGACTCAATGTCATTCTTTTTGGACCTATTAGGAAAATATCGAGCAGTTTAACTCATTGCCATTCTTTTAAGACCTATTCTATAAACTCTTTGTACTTTTATCCATTTCATTCTCCTTGGACTTGTTCGCCAAAACCCGAGCAGTATGATTCAATGTTATTCTCCCTAGACCTATTCTCCAAACTCCGAGTAGTTTGATCCACTTCATTCTCCTCGGACATATTCGCTAAACTTTGAGTAGTTTGAATCAATGTAATTCTACTTGAACCTATTTTCCAAAACTATAGTAGTTTGATCTACTTTATTCTCCTCGGACTTATTTGCCAAACTTCCAGCAGTTTAACTCAATGTTAGTCTCCTCAAACCTATTCTCCAAACTCCTATTAGTTTAATTCACTTCATTCTCCTCGGACTTATTCGCCAAAATCTAAGCCGTTTGAATCAAAGTGAATCTCCTCAGACCTATTCGCCAAATTTTGAGCAATTAAACTCAATATCATACTCCTCAGACCTATTCCCCAAACTCCATGTAGTTTGACTCGATGTCATTCTCCTTGGACTTATAAACTCCAAGCTATTTGACTCTAACTCATTCTCCTTAGACCTATTGGCCAAACACCGACCCATTTGACTCATTGTTAGTTTCCTCAGATCTATTCTCCAAACTCCAAGTAGTTTAACCCAGTTTATTCTCCTCAGATTGATTTGCCAAAATTGAGATGTATAACTCATTATCATTCTCCTCGGTCCTATTCTCGAAACTCTGAGAAGTTTGATCCACATCATTTTCCTCAAACTTATTCGCTAAACTCCTAGCAGTTTGACTCAATGTCATTTCCCTAAGACCTATTCTCCAAACTCAGAGTAGTTTGATCCACTTAAATATCTTCGGACTTATTCGCCAAATTCTAAGTAGTTTGATTCAATTTCATTCTCCTTGGACCTATTGTCCAAACTCCAACAGTTTTACTCATTGTCATTCGCCTTGGACCTATTCTCCAAACTTTGAGTACTTTGATCTACTTCATTCTACTCAGAATTATGAGACAAAATCCGAGTAGTCTAACTAGATGTGATTCTCCTCGGACCTATTCACCAAAATCCAAGAAGTTTGATCCACTTCATTCTCCTAGGATTTATTCGCCAAACTCCCAGCAGTTTGACTCAATGTCCTTCTCCTCGAACCTAATCTCCAAACTTTGAGCAGTTTGATGCAGATCATTCTCCATTGACTTATTCACCAAAATTCGAGCAGCCTAACTCAATATCATTCTCCTTGGACTTATTCTCCAAACCCTGAGTAGTTTGATTCGCTTAATACTCCTCAGACTTATTTGCCAAACTCCTTAAAGTTTGACTCAATATCATTTTCCATGAACCTATTCTTGAAACTCGGATTAGTTTGATGCACTTCATTCTCCTCGGACTTAGTCACCAAACTCCAAGAAATTTGACTCAATATCAGTCTCCTCGGATCTATTGGGCAAATTATGAGCAGTATGACTCAACGTCATACTTCTTAAACCTATTCATCAAACTCCGAGCAATTTGACTCAATGTCATTGTCCTCAGACCAATTCTCCAAACTTTAAGTAGTTTGATCCACTTCATTCTCATCGGGCTTATTCGCTAAACTCTGAGTAGTTTGACTCAATGTCATACTCCTAAGACCTATTCTCCAAAATCTAAGAAGTTTGTTACACTTCATTTTCCTTGGATTTATTGGCTAAACTCTGAGATGTTTGACTCAATGTCATTTTACTCGGACCTATTCGTCAAATTCCGAGCAATTTGACTCAATGTCATTCTCTTTGGACCTATTTGTCAAACTCCGAGTTGTTTAACTCATTGTCATTCTTCTCGAACATATTCTTCAAACTCTGTGTACTCTGATCAAATTCATTCTCCTCAGACTTATTCGCAAAATCCGATCAGTATAAGCCAATCTTATTGTCCTCAGACCTATTCTCTAAACTCAGAGTAGTTTGATCCACTTAATTCTCCTTGGACTTATTTGCTAAACTTCCAAAAATTTGACTAAATGTCATTCTCCTTGGATCTATTCTCCAAATTCTGAGTACTTTGATCCACTTCATTCTCCTCAGACTTATTCACAAATATCCGACTAGTTTGACTCAATGTCATTCTACTCGGACCGATTCTAAAAACTAAGTAGTTTGAACCACTTTAGTCTTCTTGGACTTAATCCCAAAACTCCGAGTAGATTGACTCAATTTCATTCTCCTCAGACCACTTCTCAAAACTCCGAGTTGTTTAATCCACTTCATTCTTCTCAGACTTATTCGCAAAACTCTGAGCAATTTGACTTAACGTCATTCTCTTCGGTCTTATTCTCCAAACTTTGAGTAGTTTGATCCTCTTCATTCTCCTTGGACTTATTCACCAAACTCCTTGCAGTTTGACCTAATGTCATTCTCCTCGGACCTATTATCCAAACTCTAAATAGTTTGATGCACTTAATTCTCCTCGGATTTATTCGTTAAACATCGTGTAGTTTAACTTAATATCATTCTCCTCTTACCTATTATCCAAACTTTGAGTAGTTTGATCTGCTTTAGACTTCTCGGATTTATTCGCTAAACTCCTAGAAGTTTAACTCAATGTCATTTTCCTCGTACTTATCCTCATAACTCTGATTAGTTTGATCCATTTCATTCTCCTTGAACTTATTCACCAAATTCTAAGCCGTTGGACTTAATGTCATTCTTTTCGGACTTATCACCAAATTCTGAGCAGTTTGACTCAATGTCAAACTTCTCAAACCTATTCGCCAAACTTAGAGTAGTTTGACTCAATATCGTTCCACCCGAACTTATTCTCTAAACTCTTAGTACTTTGATCCACTTCAATCTCCTCTGACTTATTTGCCAAACTCTGAGTAGTTTAACTCAATATCATTATCCTTGGACCTATTCTCCAAACTCTAATTAGTTTGATCAACTTTATTCTTCTCGGACTTATTCACCAAACTCTGAGCCGTTTGACTTACTGTTATTCTTTTCGGACCTATTCGCCAAATTCTGAGCAGTTTGACTCAGTGCAATTCTCCTTGGACCAATTGGCTAAACTTTGAGTAGTTTAACTCATTGTCATTCTACTTAGACATATTCTACAAACTTCAAGTACTTTGATCCACTTCATTCTCCTAAGATATATTCACCAAAATCTATACAGTATGTCTCAATGTCATTCTCCTCGGACCTATTCTCGAAACTCCGAGTAGTTTGATCCACTTTATTCTCCTCAGACTTATTCGCTAAACTCCCAGCAGTTTGACTCAATGTCATTCTCCTCAGACCTATTGTAAACCCTCTAAGTAGTCCACTTCATTCTCCTCAGACTTATTCCCCAAACTCCTAGTAGTTTGACCCATTGACATTCTCCTCAGACTTATTATCCAAACTATGAATAGTTTGTTGCACTTCATTGTCCTTGGACTTTTTCCCCAAACTCTGAGTAGTTTAACTCAATATCATTTTCCTTGGACCTATTCTCCAAATTTTGAGTAGTTTGATCCGCATTATACTCCTCGGATTTATTCGCCAAACCCCTAGAAGTTTAACTCATTGCCATTTTCCTTGAACCTATTTGATTATGCTCAAACTAATACACGGTTATTGTGTATAGTTGAGGTGTCGATCCCACGAGGAAAAGTGAACTACAAGTAAAGATGTAAACTTTAATACGAAACGATAAAATCCAAATAAGTAAATCTGAGTTTTAATAATGAAATTGTATGAGAGAATTGTGTAAATATAATGAAGAATATAGATGGGAAACAACAAGGTTTCGGGAATCCTTCCTAGGTTCATTGCCTTATTCCACTCTCGATTAAGTTGTTTTTATCTCAATTGCAAGTTTCACATCCCAAACAAGCAATCGGTGTATATTCAATCAAAGCATATGATTCAAGCATACATGACCTATCCTATAGATTTATCAAGAAACAACAAACCTAAAAGATAAATCTACCGGACTCAATCTCATCCAAACAACTTGACATAAGAAGAGCTTGACTAGACTTATATGAAGAAGAAGTATGCAATCACTGGATTAAGAAAATATTCTAATTAAATTAAAGAGTAAATCATAACAACATTTTGACAATAAATCTAAACTACAACTGAATCAATAATGGAAAATAAGAACAACTACACCTAGGGATTCATCCATTTGCCTTGCTTGGAGATTAGTTGGCCATGGGGCTCATGCTTGAACACCGTAATGTCGAGCTCTCTCCTTAATTTCCAGCCTTCCTAAATGTTTTTTTTTTATCAAACCTAAGTGATCTATTTATAATACAAAGGTCTAAGGGTGTTTTGGGGTTTAGACCATCATTAAAGTCCTAATTAGGTCGTGACACGGAGCAGGGGATCGTGTGCGCGCTGCGGCCCTGCCTGGTCCAGGCCGCGGCTCTACCTAGTCCTAATGCTTATGGAGGCTCTGGGCACTACGGCCCTGATTGGTGTAGGCCACAGCTCTCACTGATGGCTTCCTTGCTCTTTTGGGCTTGGTTCTGGAGGCCGAGGCTTAGACTTCTTCAAGCCGCAGCGCAAACACCTAAGACTTGGTTTCTCTTTATTTTATCCTACCGAAACCACTCCTTCACCTCGATATGCATGGAATCTTAGTGCTTCAAGCAACGATAGCTTTTCTATTTATTTTAAACTCTACCTGAAAATGCACCGAAATAAGTCAATGGTCCAAGAATATCACTTTAGAGTTATTAAGGTATAAAAGTGTAATTTAAACCTTGATCGACCCTAAAGTGCTAACAAATAAGTACTGTTAAGATGCATTTTATGACTCTCATCACTATTCCTACCTCCAATTAGTTTGATCCATTTCATTCTCTTCCAACTTATTCGTTAAACTCTAAGCCGTTTGACTCAATGTCATTTTCTTCGGACCTATTCACAAAATTCTAAGTAGTTTGACACAATGTCATACCCCTCAAACCTATTCGCCAAACTCAAAGTAGTTTGACTCAATGTCATTCTCCTTAGACATATTCTCTAATCTTCAAGTAGTTTGATCCACTTCAACCTCCTCGAACTTATTTACCAAACTACGAGTAGTTTGACTCAATATCAATATCCTCAGACTTATTCTCCAAACTTCGAGTAGTTTTATGCGGTTCGTACTCCTCAGGCTTTTTTGCCAAACTCCCATAAGTTTGACTCAATGTCATTCACCTAGGACCTATTCTCCAAAGTCCGATTAGGTTGACCAGCTTTATTTACCTCAGACTTATTCTCTAATCTCCGAGCTGTTTGAGTCAATGTCATTCTCTTCGGACATATTCGCCAAATTTCGAGTAGTTTGCCTCAATTTCATTCTCCTTAGACATATTGGCCAAACTCTGAGTAGTTTAACTCATTGTCATTCTCCTCGGACCTATTCTCCAAAATTCAAGTAGTTTGATCCACATCATTCTCCTCGGACTTATTCGACAAACTCCCACCAGTTTGACTCAATGTCATTCTCCTCAGACCTATTCTCTAAACTCCAAGTGATTTGAATCAATGTCGTTCTCCTTAGACTTATTCTCCAAACTCTGAGTAGTTTGATCCATTTCATTCTCCTTGGACTTAATTGCCAAACTCCCTATAGATTGACTCAATGTCATTCACCTCTAACATATTTTCCAAACTCTGAATAGTTTGATGCACTTCATTCTTCTCGGACTTATTCACCAAACACTGAGCTTTTTGACTCAATATCATTCTCCTCGGGCCCATTCTCCCAACTTCGAGTAGTTTTATCTGCTTTATACTCCTCGGACTTATTCTCCAAACTCTTAGAAAGTTTACTCAATGTCATTCTCCTCAGACCTATTCTCCAAACTCTGATTAGTTAGATCCACTTAATTCTCCTTGGACTTATTCTCCAAACTTTTTTTGACTCAATATTATTCTTTTTGGACCTATTCGCCAAATTCTGAACTGTTTGGCTCAATGTCATACTCCTCAGACCTATTCACCAAAGTCCGAGTAGTTTGACTCAATGTCATTATCCTTGGACCTATTCTCCAAACTCCAAGTAGTTTGATCCACATCATTCTTCTCGAGCTTATTTGATAAACTCCCAGCAGTTTGGCTCAATGTCATTCTCCTCGGACCTATTCTTCAAACTCTGAGCGGGTTGGCTCAATATCATTCTTCTTAAACCTATTCTCTAAACTTCGAGTAGTTTGATCCACTTCATTCTCCTCGGACTTAATCGCCAAACTCCACGTAGTTTGACTCAATGTCTTTCACCTCTAACATATTTTCCAAACTCTGAATAGTTTGATGCACTCCATTCTCGTTGGACTTATTCGTCAAATTTTGAGTAGTATGACTCAATATCATTCTCTTCGGTCATATTCTCCTAACTTTTATTAGTTTGATCCGCTTCATACTCCTCAGACTTATTCACCAAAATCTTAAAAGTTTTACTTAACGTCATTCTCCTCGGACTTATTCTCCAAACTCTGATTAGTTAGATCCACTTAATTCTCCTCGGACTTATTCTCCAAACTCTTTTTTACTTAATGTTATTCTTCTCGGACCTATTCGCCAAATTCTGAACAATTTGACTCAATGTCATACTTCTCATAACTATTTGCCAAATTCTGAGTTGTTTGACTCAATGCCATTCTCCTTGGATTTATTGGCCAAACTCCGAGTAGTTTGACTGATTCTCATTCTCGTTGGAGCTATTCTCCAAACTCTGAGTACTATGACTCAATGCCATTCTTCTCATATCTATTATCCAAACTCCGAGTAGTTTGACCCAGGTTATTCTCCTTAGACTTATTTGCCAAACTCCCAGTAGTTTGACTCAATGTCATACTCCTCGGACCTATTCTCCAAACTCCGAGTAGTTTGATCCA
Source organism: Bretschneidera sinensis (assembly GCA_023935145.1). Lineage (NCBI taxonomy): Eukaryota > Viridiplantae > Streptophyta > Magnoliopsida > Brassicales > Akaniaceae > Bretschneidera > Bretschneidera sinensis. The sequence goes on from CM043704.1 coordinate 10,606,863, forward strand.
CATAATTCTCCTCGGACTTATTCACTTAACTCCGAGCTATTTAAATCAATCTCATACTTCTAGGAATTATTCTAAAAACTCCAAGAAATTTGTCCCACTTCATTCTCCTTGGATTTATTCCCTCAAACTCCGAGTTGTTTAACTCAATGTCTTTCTTCTCAGACCTATTCGTCGAATTCCAAGAAGTTTAACTCAATATCATTCTCTTTGGACCTATTAATCAAACTCTATATAGTCTGACTCATTGTCATTCTCCTCGGACCTATTCTCTAAACTCTGAGAACTTTGATCCTCTTTATAATCCTGGGACCTATTCGCCAAAATTGGAGTAGTATGATTTAATGTCATTCTCCTTGTACCTATTCTCCATACTCTGAGTAGTTTGATCCATTTAATTATCCTTGGACTTATTTGCCATACTTACTATAGTTTGCCTCAATATCATTCTCCTCAGACCTATTCTCCAAACTCCGAGTATTTTGATCCGCCTCATTCACCACGAACTTACTCGCTAAGCTTCGAGCAGTTTGATTAAATTTCATTTTCTTCGAACCTATTCTAAAAACTCAATGTAGTTTGATCCACTTCATACTTCTCAGACTTATTTTCCAAACTCCGAGTAGTTTGACTCAATGTCATTCTCCTCGGACTTATTCTCCAAACTTCGAGTAGTTGTATCCACTTCATCCTCCTTAGAATTCTTCGCCAAACTCTAAGGAGTATGGCTCAATATTATTCTCCTCAGACCAATTCTCTAAAATCTGATTAGTTTCATGCACTTCATTCTCCTCAAACTTATTTGCCAAGCTCTAAGTAGATTGAGTAAATATCATTCTCCTTAGACCTATTCTCCAAAATCTATGAAGTTTGATCCACCTCATACTCCTCGGACTTATTCACTAAATTCCTAGAAGTTTGACTCAATGCCATTCTCCTCGAACCTATTCTTAAAACTCCAATTAGTTTTATCCACCTCATTTTCCTCAAACTTATTCACCAAACTATGAGCAGTTTAACTCATTGTCATTCTTCTCGAATCTATTCTCCAAACTCTAAGTACTCTCATCCACTTTATTCTCTTTAGACTTATTTGCTAAATTATGAGCAGTTTCAGTCAATGTCATTCTCCTTAGACCTTTTTGTTAAACTCCGAGCTCTTTGACTCATTGTCATTCACCTCGGACCTATTCTCCAAACTTCGAGTACTTTGATCCACTTCGTTCTCTTTGAACTGATTCGCCAAACTCCCAACAGTTTGACTCAATGTCATTCACCTTAAACCTATTCTCCAAACTCTGAAGACTTTGATCCACTTCTTTCTCTTCAGATTTATTCGCCAAATTTTGAGCAGTTTGACTCAATGTCATTCTCCTTGGACCTATTGTCCAAACTTCGAGCAGTTTGACTCATTATCATTCTCCTTGAACCTATTCTCCAAACTTTGAGTACTTTGATTTACTTCATTCTCCATGGACTTATTCAACAAAATGCAAGCAATATGACTCAGTGTCATTTTCTTCAAATCTATTCACCAAACTCCAAGTAGTTTGATCCACTTCATTCTCTTTGGACTTATTCATCAAACTCCCTACAGTTTGACTCAATCTCATTCTCTTCGGACCTATTCTCCAAACTTTGAGTAGTTTAATGTACATCATTCTCTTTGAAATTATTCACCAAACTCCAAGCGATCTGACTCAATATCATTCTCTTTGGACCTATTCTCCAAACTCTATGTAGTTTGATCCGCTTAATACTCCTTAAACTTCTTAGCCAAACTCTAAGAAGTTTGACTCGTTGTCATTCTCCTCGAATCTATTCTCCAAACTCAAATTAGTTTGATCTACTTCATTCTCCTCAAACTTTATCACTAAACTCCGAACAGTTTGACTCAATGTCAATCTCCTCGGACCTATTCCCCAAATTCTAAACAGTTTGACTTAATTTCATACTTCTCAGACCTATTCATCAAACTCTGAGCAGTTGAATCAAGTTAATTCTCCTCGGACTTATTCTGCAAACTTTGTGTAGTTTGATCCATTACATTCTCCTTTGACTTCGAATTTTTCTCGAACCTATTCATTGTATTCTGAGCAGTTTGACTCAATGTCATTCTCCTTGGACTTATTAGTTAAATTCCTAGAAACTCGAGTTATTATCATTCTTCTCGGTCTTATTCTCTAAACTCCGATTACTTTGATCTAGTTTATTCTCCTCAGGCTTATTAGCAAAATCTAATCAGTATAAGCCAATGTCTTTCTCCTCCAATCTATTCTCCAAACTCAGAGTAGTTTGATCCACTTCATTCTCTTCGAACTTATACACCAAACTCTGAGTAGCTTAATTCAGTGTCATTCTACTTGAACCTATTTGCCAAATTATGAGTAGTTTCGCTCAATGTCATTCTCCTTAGACCAATTCGCCAAACTCTGCACAGTTTAACTCAATGTCACTCTCCTCGGACCTATTCTCGAAACAATGATTATTTTGACCCACTTCATTCTTCTTGGACATAGTCGAAAAAGTCTGAGAAGTTTACCTCAATGTTAATCATCTCGAACCTATTCGCTAAATTCTGAGCAGTTTAACTCAATGTCATACTCCTCGGACCTATTCATGAAGCTCCGAGTAGTTTGACTCAATGTCATTCTCCTTAGACCTACTCTTCCAACTTCGAGTAGTTTGATCCATTTTATACTCCTCAGACTTATTCGTCAAACTCCCCGTAGTTTTACTCAATGTCATAATCCAATGAGCTATTCTCCAAACTTCGAGAATTTTGTTCCATTTCATTCTCCATGGACAAAGTCCGAGTTTTTTTAACTTAATATTATTCTTCTCGAACCTTTTCGTCAAATTATGAGAAATTTGACTCAATGTCATTCTCCTTAAACCCATTGTTCAAACTCTGAGTAGTTTGACTCAATGTCATTCTTCTTAGACATATTCTTTAAACTCCGAGTAGTTTGATCCACTTCATTCTCCCCAGACTTATTCGCCAAACTCCGAGCAATTTAACTTAATGTCATGCTCTTAGGACCTATTCGACAAATTTCGATAAGTTAGGTCCACTATATTCTCCTTGGACCTATTCTCCAAACTTCGAGTAGTTTGATCTACTTCATTCTCCTTGGACTTATTTGCTGAACTTCTAGCAATTTGACTCAATTTAATTCTCCTCAGACTTATTCGCCAAACTCTCAGTTGTTTGACTCAATGTCATTCACCTCGGACCTATTCTCCAAACTACTAGTAATTTGATCCACTTCACTTTCCTCGGACTTATTAACCAAAATCCGAGCCGTTTGACTTAATGTTAATCTTCTCAAACCTATTCGCGAAATTCTGAGTAGTTTAACTCAATGTCATACTCCTCAAACCTATTCCCTAAATTCTGAGCAGTTTGACTCAATGTTATTCTCCTCGAATTTATAAACTCCGAGCTGTTTGACTAAAACTAATTCTCCTTGGACCTATTGGCCAAACTCCAACCCACTTGACTCATTGTCAATCTCCTTAGACCAATTCTTCAAACTCCGATTACATTGACTCACTTTATTCTCCTCAGACTTATTCGATAAAATCGAGCTGTATGACTAAATATCATTCTCTTCGGATCAATTCTCCAAACTTCGAGTAGTTTGATCCACTTCGTTGTCCTCAAACTTATTCACCAAAATCCCAGCAGTTTGACTTAATGTCATTTCCCTAAGATCTATTCTCGAAACTCCAAGTATTTATATCTCTTCGGACTTATTTGCAAATTCCAAGCAGTTTGACTCAATGTCATTCTCCTTAGACCTATTGCCTAAACTCCGAGCAGTTTTACTCATTGTCATTCTCCTCAGACCTATTCTCCAAACTTTGAGAACTTTGATCTACTTCATTCTCCTTGGACATATTCATCAAACTTCTAGCAGTTTAACTCAATGTAATTCTCCTCAGAACTATTCTCCAAACTCTGAGTAGTTTGATGCACAACATTCTCCACGGACTCATTCGCCAAACTCTGAGCATCTAGACTCAATATCATTCTCTTTGGACTTAGTTGCCAAACTTTGAGTTATTTGACTCAATGTCAATCTCCTCGGACTTATTCACTAAATTCTGAGCAGTTTGAATCAATGTCATACTTCTTAGACCTATTCATCAAAGTCTGAGAAGTTTGACTCAATGTTATTCTCCTCGAACTTATTCTACAAAATTTGAGTAGTTTGATCCACTTCATTCTCATCGGGCTTATTCACTAAACTCTGAGAAATTTGACTCAATATCATACTCCTAAGATCTATCCTCCAAACTCTTAGAAGTTGGTTACACTTCATTATCCTTGGACTTATTCGCCAAACTCTGAGTTGTTTGACTCAATGTCATTTCTTTTTCAGATCTATTCATCGAACCTCGAGCAGCTTGACAATGTAATTCCCCTTAGATCTACTGGTCAAACTCCGAGTAGTTTGACTCATTGTCATTCTTCTCGGACCTATTCTCTAAACTCTGAGTACTTTGATCCACTTCATTCTCCCCAAACTTATTTGCAAAATTCGATCAGTATGAGTCAATGTCATTCTTCTCATATCTATTCTCCAATTTTAGAGTAGTTTGATCCACTTAATTTTCCTTAGACTTATTCGCTAAACTCCCAACAGTTTGACTAAATATCATTCTCCTTTGACCAATTCTCCAAACTTCGAGTGCTTTGATCCACTTCATTTTTCTCGGACTTATTCATAAAAATTTGACCAGTTTGACTCAATGTCATTCTTCTCGGACTTATTCTAAAACCTTAGAGCAGTTTGAACTACTTTAGTCTTCTCGGACTTATTCGCCAAACTTCAGGTTGTTTGACTAAATGTCATTCTCCTCAGACCTATTCTCAAAACTCCGAGTTGTTTGATCCACTTCATTCTCCTCGGACTTATTCGCTAAACTCTGAGAAATTTGACTTAATGTCATTCTCCTCAGACATATTTGTCAAACTTTGAGTAGTTTGATCCACTTTATTCTCTTCAGACTTATTTGCTAAACTCTAAGTCGTTTGACTCAGTATCATTCTCTTCAGACCTATTCGCCAAATTTTGAGTAGTTTGACTCAATGTCATTCTCCTTGGACATATTGGCCAAACTTCGAGTAGTTTAACTCATTGTCATTTTCCTCAGACCTATTGTGCAAATTCCAAGTACTTCGAGCCACTTCATTCTCTTTGAAATTAAATGCCAAAATCTCTGCAGTATGTCCCAATGTCATTCTCCTCGGACATAGTCTCCAAACTCCAAGTAGTTTGATCCACTTCATTCTCCTTGGACTTATTCGCCAGACTTCCAGCAGTTTGACTCAATGTCATACTCCTAGAATTTCTCCAAATTTTGAGAAGTTAGGTCCACTTCATTCTCCTTGGATTTATTCGCCAAACTTCGAGTTGTTTGAGTCAACGTCATTCTCATCAGACCCATTTGAAAAATTTTGAGTGATTTGACGCAATGTCATTCTCCTTGGACCTGTTGGCCAAACTCTGAGTAGTTTAACTCATTATCATTCTCCTCGGTCCTATTATGCAAACTCCTTATACTTTGACCCACTTCATTCTCCTCGTACTTATTCTCTTAAATTTGAGCAATCTGACTCAACATTATTCTCCTTGAACCTATTCTCCAAACTCCGAGTATTTTGATCCATTTCATTCTCCTCAAACTTATTCGCTAAACTTCGAGAAGTTTGACTCAATGTAATTCTCCTCAGACCTATTCTCCAAACTTCGAGTATTTGAGCTACTTCATTCTCCTCGGAGTTATTCTCTAAACTCTGAGCCATTTGACTCAAAGTCAATCACCTTAAACCTATTCACCAAATTTTGAGTAGTTTAACTCAATGTCATACTCCTCAGACCTATTCCCTAAACTTCGAGCAGTTTGACTCAATGTTATTCTCCTCGAACTTAAAAACTCCAAGTTGTTTGACTCAATCTCATTCTCCTTGGACCTATTGGCTAAACTTCGGCCCATTTGACTTATTATTAGTTTCCTTGGACCTATTCTCTAAACTCCCAACATTTTGACCCATTTTATTCTCCTCGGACTTATTCTCCAAAATCAAGCTGTATAACTCAATATCATTCTCCTCAGACCTATTCTCCAAACTCTGAGTAGTTTGATCCACTTCGTTGTCCTCAGACTTATTCGCCAAACTCCCAGCAGTTTCACTCAATGTTATTCCCCATAGACCTATTCTCCAAACTCCCAGTACTTTGATACACTTCAATCTCTTTGGACTTATTCACAAAATTCCAAGTAGTTTGATTCAATGTCATTCTCTTTGGACTTATTTTCCAAACTATAAGTAGTTTAACTCATTGTTATTCTCCTCGGAACTATTCTACAAACTCCGATTACTTTGAGCCACTTTATTCTCCTCGGACCTATTCTCGAAAGTCAAAGTAGTTTGATCCACTTTATTCTCCTGGGACTTATTCACCAAAATCCTAGCAGTTTGACACAATGTCATTCTCCTCGAACCTATTCTCCAAACTCTAAGTAATTTAATCCACTTCATTCTCCTTGGACTTATGCACTAAACTCCGAGCAGTTTGACTTAATGTAATTCTCTTCGGATTTATTCCCCAAACTCTGAGTAGCTTGACCCAATGTCATTTTACTTGAACCAATTTGCCAAATTCTGAGTAGTTTGACCCAATGTCATCCTCCTTAGACCAATTCGCCAAACTCTGAACAGTTTGAATCAATGTCTTTCTCCTCAGTCCTATTTTCCAATATCCTAGTAGTTTGATCCACTTCATTCTCCTTGGACATAATTTCCAAACTCCATGCAGATTGACTCAATGTCATTCTCCTTAGACCTATTATCTAAACCCTAAAAAGTTTTATGCCCTTTATTCTCCTCAGAATTATTTGTTAAACTTCGAGTAGTTTGACTCAATATCATTCTCTTCGAACCTATTCTCCCAAATTTGAGTAGTTTTATCTAGTTCATACTCCTCAGACTTATTTGCCCAACTCCTAACAGATTAACCCAATGTCATTCTCCTCGGACCTATTTGCCAAATTTTGAGCAGTTTGACTCAATGTCATATTCCTCAAACCTATTCGCCAAACTCCGAGTAGTTTGACTCAATGTCATTCTCCTTGGACTTATTCGCCAAACTACGAGTAGTTTGACTCAATATCATTCTCCTTGGAACTATTGTCCAAAATCTAAGTAGTTTGATGTAGTTCGTACTCCTTAGACTTATTTGTCAAACTCCTATAAGTTTGACTCAATTTCATTCTCCTCAGACTTATTCTCATAACTTTGATTAGTTTGATCCACTTCATTATTCTCGAACTTATTCACTAAACTTTGTGCAGTTTAACTCAATGTCATACTCCTAGGACTTATTCACCAAATTTTGAGAAGTTTTCTCACTTAATTCTCCTTGGATTTATTCCCTAAACTCCAAGTTGTTTGACTTAATGTCATTCTTCTCGGAGCTATTCGTCAAATTGAGAAGTTTGACTCAATGTCATTCTCCTTGGATCAGTTGGTCAAACTCTTTGCAGTTTGACTCATCGTTATTCGCCTCGGACCTATTCTCCAAACTTCGAGTACTTTGATCCACTTCATAATTGTCAAACCTATTTGCAAAAATTCGAGCAGTATGACTCAATGTCATTCTCCTCAAACCCATTCTCCAAACTCCGAGTAACTTGATCCACTTAATCATCTTCAGATATATTCGCCAAACTTCTAGCAGTTTGACTCAATGCCATTCTCCTCGGACCTATCCTCCAAACTCCAAGTATTATGATCCACTTCATTCTCTATGGACTTATTTGCTAAGCTTCGAATAGTTTGACTCAATGTCATTTTCTTCAGACCTATTCTAAAAACACCGCATAGTTTGATCCACTTCATTCTTCTCAGACATATTCATCAAACTCTAAGCAGATCGACTCAATGTCATTCCTCTTGGACCTATTCTCCAAACTCCGAGTAGTTGTATCTATTCATCCTCCCTAGACTTCTTCACCAAATTCCGAGGAGTTTGACTCAATGTCATTCTCCTCAGACATATTCTCCAAACTCTAAGTAGTTTGATCCACTTAATTCTCCTCGGACTTATACGCCAAACTCCAAGCAGGTTTACTCAATGTCATTCTTCTTGGACCTATTCTTGAAACTGTTAGCAGTATGATCCACTTCATTCTCCTTGGACTTATTCGCCAAACTCCACACAGTTTGACTTAATGTAATAATCCTAGGATCTATTCTCCAAACTCCGATAAGTTTGTTCCACTTAGTTCTCCTCTTACTTATTCGCCAAACTCCGAGTTGTTAGACTCAATATCATTCTTCTCTGACCTATTCGTTAAATTCTAAGCAGTTTGACACAATGTAATTCTTCTTGAACTTATTAGTCAAACTCTAAGCAGTTTGACTCAATGTCATTCTCTTCGAACCTATTCTCCAAACTCCCAGTAGGTTAAACCAATTCATTATCCTCAAAATTATTCACCAAACTCGGAGCAGTTTTACTTAATGTCATACTCTTATAATCTATTCTCCAAATTTTTAATAGTTTGATCCACTTCATTCTTCTTGGACATATTCGCAAAACTCTGAGCCGTTTGACTCAATATCAATCTCCTCGGACCTATTCGTCAAATTCTGAGCAGTTTAACTCCATCCAATATTCCTCAAATTTATTCCTTCAACTTCGAGCAGTTTGACTCAATGTCATTCTTCTTGAACTTATAAACTCCGAGTTGTTTCACTAAATGTCATTCTCTTTGGACCTATTGGCCAAAATCCGAGCTGTTTAACTTATTGTCAGTCTCTTCGGATCTATGCTCCAAACTATGAGTAGTTTGACCCATATTATTTTACTTGAACTTATTCGATAAAATCGGTGTAGTATGATTGATGAGAGTCATAAAATGCATCTTAACAGTACTTAATTGTTAGCATTTTAAGGTTGATCTAGGTTTTAATTGCACTTTTATACCTTAATAACTCTAAAGTAATATTATTGGATCATTGATCTATTTCGGTGCATTTTCAGGTACTTTGAGTTTAAAAGAGATGGAAAAGCTATCATTGCTTAAAGCTCGAAGATTCCATGTGTATCAGAGTGAAGGAGTGCTTCCGAAAGGACAAGATGAAGGGTTTATAGGCAAGGAAGCCTTCAGTGTGCGCCTAGGCGCCCGTGTGCACCTAGGGGCCCAGAAGAGAGAGCCGCGGCGCCCAGAGCAAGCACCAGGCTAAGCCGCAGCCTGGACTAGCCAGGGCCACGGTGCCCAGAGGCACACCTAACCAAGGATTAGGCAGGGCCGCGGCACACATAAGTGAGATTCGTGGCGCGAACACGATTCCCTTCTCTGAGTTATGACCTAATTAGGACTTTAATGATTGTTTAAACACTAAAACAGCCTTGGACCTTTTGTATTATAAATAGATCACTTAGGGTTTGAGAAGGGGACATGAAGGAAGGGGTCCGAAGGCCGAGAAACATCATGAAGGCTGCCACATTCTCCTTCATGATTAACTAATCTCCAAGCAAGGCGAAGGGATGAATTCCTAGGTGTAGTCATTCTTATTTTCCATTATTGATTCAGTTGTAGTTTGGTTTTATTGTCAAAACATTGTTATGACTTACTCTTTGATTTAATTAGAAGATTTTCTCTTAATCCGGTGATTGCATCTTTCTCCTCCATATAAATCTAGTCAGGCTCTTCTTATGTGTATTTGTTGAGGTATGATTAAGTTCGGTAGATTTATTTTAAAGATTTGTCCATTACTGCAATATTATCATTGAGATATATTGTCGTTTCTTGATAATCTATAAGATAGGTCATGTGTGCTTGAATCAAAAGTAAAGAGTATTTCATAGCAATTACATTAGGGTTTCTATATGCTTTGATTGAATATTTACCGATTTCTTGTTTAGGATGTGAGACTAGTAATCAAGATAAAAACAATTGAATTGAGATTGGGATAAGGCAACGAACCTAGGTAGGATTCTCGGACTCTTGTTATTTATCCATTATATTTACACTACTTTACATTACTTCAATATCAAAAACTCAAATTCTCTCATTTAACTTTTATTGTTCGTTTTAAGGTTTGTACTTTCTCTTGTAGATCGCTTGTCTCCCTGTGGAATTGACACCCCAAAGCTGTGCTACAACTACCGCGTTATACTTTGGGCGTAATCAAATTTTGGCACCATTGTCGGGGAGACGCACTTAAGTACAAGGAAGATTGTCAACTTTGAGACATGACGGTGGAAGAATTGTAGATAGTTTTTCTTTTTAGCAGTTTGTAAAGGCGGTAACTTTGTTCCTTCTTTTAGCTTGCTGCATTATTTTTTGTTGTTTTATTTTATTTTATTATTTTACCTTGAATGCCCAGATATAGACACTTTGGGTAGATTTGCTTGTAGGCCTGTGCTAGAGCCAGAATTAAATTCTTATGCAAATCCTTTATTTGACAATTCATCTAGTCCTGAAGAGATGAGTGAACATGAAGATCAACCCCCTAGGACCCTTCAGGATTGCCTCCACCCTACACAAACAGCCACACCATCATGTATCATGTTTCCAGCCAATACTCACGATCAAGATTTTAAAACAGGGATGATATAATTACTCCCTATGTTTCATGGCTTGGAAAGTGAAAACCCATATTTACACATTAGGGAGTTTGAGGAAGTAGTTGCGACTTTTCATTGTCAAGATGCAACTGCTGACATTGTGAGACTCAAGTTCTTTCCTTTTGCTTTGAAGGATAGAGCTAAGAGTTGGCTATACTCACTGAGATCATAATCTATTGGGTCATGGACTGAGATGACTCAGATCTTCTTTAATAAAACTTCCCCCAACATAAGACTAATGCTTTAAAAAGGAAAATCTCCACCTTTGCACAAAAGGATAGTAAGACTTTATATCAGTCATGGGAGAGATTCAAGGAGCTGTTGAGCATGTGCCCTCACCATGGGTATGAGAAGTGGTGCTTAGTGAGCAATTTTTATGAGAGGCTTACATATAGAGAGCGTCAATTTTGTAGAGATGATGTGTAATGGTGAGTTTTTACAAAAAGATCCTGATAAGGCCATAGAATATCTCAATGAGCTTGCTGAAAAAGCTCACACTTGGACTGGACCTAGTGCTACTGAAAGCACAAATAGGTCACGACCTGTAAGAAACCAAAATGGTGATGGAATTTACCATCATAGGGAAGAGGACAACCTAAAAGCTAAGGTAGAGATGCTCACTAGGGAATTAGATATGTTAAAGACTAAGAGCTTACAGCCAACACACATAGCTAATCATGCAAGGTCTTTTGAACCATGTTTTGTGTGTGGCATCTCGCCTAAGAATGTCCCATATTTGCGGAGATGAGAGGGGTGTATGAGGAACAATGTAATGCCTTAGGTATGTACAAGAAGCCTTTTTCACCTTTCTCTGATACCTATAATCCAGAGTGGCAGAATCACCCCAATATTAGCTGGAAATCTGAAAACCTGCCACCTACACAGCCCCATAGATCATATCATGCACCATATTATGCACTTGCACCCTCTAGGAATCCTTTGGAAGAAAATTTGTATGCTTTTATTGAGGCAAGGGTAAGACTAATGAAAGAATTGAATCTTTGATTACGTAGGTTGTTGAAGAACGTGAGGATCTAAAGAGCCAAGTATTCAAACTCATGAGCTCCTTGAGTGTGAATGAACGAGGTAAGTTCCCTTCCCAAGCTCAGTCCACACCCCATGATCAACACATGGTGCAAAAGATTTTGAAGGAGGTGAATACCATTATGACACTAAGTGGTAAGTCATTACACATCCCGACAATGAACAAATCAGAAGATAATGACGAGAGCCACCAGGCATACATGATTGACTCACTCATGGAAAAGATCCATCACCTTAATCCATTGGATTCAATCCACACCCATGGTTTCACGAGAGCATATGTGGAGCCAGAATCTGTAGATGTTACTGATGACGTCCTTGAGGCCTCTTCAAAGCATACAAGCACCAAATTTGGCAGTGAAGTAGTTGCTGGTGCATTCAACTTATGTTTATCTAGGAGGGAATAAGAGAGTCTGGCTGAAGATGTAAAATTTAGCACTCATGGGAGGCACCCCATAGCTTATCCTTTTTATTTTTATTGTTTTTTCATATTTCTTTTTCTTGTTTATTATTAGTATTTTGTTGTTCTCCAGTATTAACTTCGTAATTTTTTTTTCTCTTTTCAAGGATAAAGATGAGCATTCAATTCAAATGGTGGTGCACAATTTTCAGCTTCTGTGCACTTTTGGCTACAAAGAGAGTTTCCTTTACTTTTTCTTTCACATTGAGGTCAATGCAATTTTTAAGTTGGGGGTGGAGGAAATGTATTTATGTTTTTCCCATTAAACTGCTTGGTGTCATCTTCCCTTTTGTTAGCATGCTTTGTGTTAAGCCTTTGAGTTAATTCACATGTCAATGATATGAGCTTAATTGAGATAGCATACAACATTTAGAAGAAGTTAAATCTTGTTTTGATTTAAGAATAATTTAAGTGTCAATCTTCATTTGGTTTGAGACTCTAGTTTGCAGTAAGATTGTATGATTAGTCTAAAGCATTTAGAGAAGTTTTATGTGTGATTGCTTTGTGAATACTTTTGCAGTCTCGACAAGCTCTAGAACTTATTTGATAATCATTTGAGGTGAATTCCTAGAATGCACATTACTTAGGATATGATATAGGCCATTTTTGGACCGTTTGAGCCTTTCAAACTTATCCTTGCTATATCTATCACTAGTCACCTATTTGAGCCTTTTTCTTGAAAAAAGAATTTGACCCTTGTTTCTTTCGAAAACCCATTTACTTACCCTTATGAGCCTAAAAATATTTTATCCTTACCCTTCTTATAAAAGAACTTAGTTGTACACATTTGTTGAGAAGTACTTAAGAGGAGTAGGGATGGAGATATGAAAAAATATTACTACCATAACCCAGTATATTAAAGGAGATAAGTTGGGGGTTGTGGAAAAGAAAAGAAAAGAAAAGAAAAGAATGAAAGATGAGGTGAATGGTCTTATGCCAAAACAAAAAAAGAAGTGAATTATGGCAAAGAGAGATGAAAAGAAAAAAAAGTGATGATTTATTGAGAGAAATGCTCGAAAAATGGTTGAAAGAGTTAGGTGTTGAAGCAAGGTTATCCAGTGCTTAAAGTGGTTGTGTTTGAAAACTAAGAGATTGAGTTCTTTTACTTATTGAATCCTTCCCATTCTTTTTTAACCTTTACCTTAGCCTAACATTGCAAGCTTATTTAAAGACCTATTGATCCAAGGTGGAATGATTTTTCTACAATAGTGGAGAGTGATTTGAAAAGTAAGCCTATGGAGCTTGATTTTTAAGTGATATCATGCAATTTATTATGTTTTTAGAGGCCAAGACTTGTATTCATGAATGTTATGCATAAAATCATCCGGATGTTTGGATTAATGGATTGTGGTAAGATGGATGTTAAGAGTCGATAACAATTTTAAGATTGATGTTTGGATTACTTTTTGACTTGGGTGATATTTAATGATTCTATGTGTTGTGTGTTATGTACAATTTTTGAGACAAAAGGTGAATTACTCTTAGTGTAATGCTAGCATTACTTAACTTTGTTTTAATTTCTACCATAGAATTCATCTCTTGTTTTCGCTTAAATTGCTAGGGACTAGCAATAAGCTAGTTGGGGGTTGTGATGAGAGTCATTGATTTACTTTGTTTTAATTCCTACCATAGAATTCATCTCTTGTTTTTGCTTAAATTGCTAGGAACTAGCAATAAGCTAGTTGGGGGTTGTGATGAGAGTCATCAAATGCATCTTGACAGTACTTAATTTTTAGTATTTTGAGGTTGATCTATTTTTTAATTGCACTTTTATACCTTAATAACTCTAAAGTGATATTCTTGGATCATTGATCTATTTCAGTGCATTTTTAGGTACTTTGAGTTTAAAAGAGATGAAAAATCTATCATTGCTTAAAGCTTGAAGATTCCATGCGTATCAGAGTGAAGGAGTGCTTTTGAAAGGACAAGATGAAGGGTTTATTGGCAAGGAAGCCTTCAGTGTGCGCCTAGGTTCCCAGAAGCTCCAGACTCCAGCTTCAGTGTGCGCCTAGGTGCCGAAAAGAGAGAGCCACGGTGCCCAGACCAAGCACCAGGTAGAGCCGCGGCCTGGACCAGCCAGGGCCGTGGCACCCAGAGGCATACCTAACCAAGGATCAGGCAGGGCCGCGGCACACATAAGTAAGAGCCGCAGTGCGCACATGATTCCCTTCTTCGAGTTATGACCTAATTAGGACTTTAATGATTGTTTAAACCCTAAAACAACCTTGGACCTTTTGTATTATATATAGATCACTTAGGTTTTGAGAAGGGGACATGAAGGAAGTGGGCCAAAGGCCAAAAAACATCATGAAGGCTGCCATATTCTCCCCCATAATCAACTAATCTCCAAGCAAGGCGAAATGATGAATCCCTAGGTGTAGTCGTTCTTATTTTCCATTATTGATTCAGTTGTAGTTTGGTTTTATTGTCAAAACATTGTTATAACTTACTCTTTGATTTAATTAGAAGATTTTCTCTTAATCCGGTGATTGCATCTTTCTCTTCCATATAAGTCTAGTCATACTCTTCTTATGTGTATTTGTTGAGGTGTGATTGAGTTTGATAGATTTATTTTAAAGATTTTTTCATTACTGCAATATTGTCACTGAGATATATTGCCGTTTCTTGATAATCTATAAGATAGGTCATGTGTGCTTGAATCAAAAGTAAAGAGTATTTCATAGCAATTACATTAGGGTTTCATATGCTTTGATTGAATATTTGCCAATTGCTTGTTTGGGATGTGAAACTAGTAATCAACATAAAAACAATTGAATCGAGATTGGGATAAGGCAACGAACTTAGGGAGGATTCCTAGACCCTTGTTATTTATCCATTATATTTACACTACTTCACATTACTTCAATATCAAACACTCAAATTCTCTCGTTTAACTTTTATCGTTCGTTTTAAGGTTTGCACTTTCTCTTGTAGATTGCTTGTCTCCCTGTGGAATCAACACCCCAAAGCTGTGCTACAACTGTCGCGTTATACTTTGGGTGTAATCAATGACTTAATGACATTCTCCTCGGACTTATTCACCAAAGTCCCAGTAGTTTGACTCAATTTCATTCTCCTTGGACCTATTCTAAAAAATCTGAGCAGTTTGATGAACATCATTCTCCCTGGAAATATTCGCCAAACTTCAAGCAGTCTGACTCAATATCATTCTCCTTGGACTTATTCTCCCAACTCTAAGTAGTTTGATCCGCTTAATACCCCTCGGACTTATTCACCAAACTACCAGATGTTTAACATATTTTAAATCTCCTCGGACATATTCTTCAAACTCATATTAGTTTGATCCCCTTCATTCTACTTGGACTTAGTCGCCAAACTATGGGCAGTTTGATTTAATGTCAATCTCCTCAGACCTATTCGCCAAATTCTGAGCAGTTTGACTCAATTTCATACTTCTCATACTGATGAGAGTCATAAAATGTATCTTAACAGTACTTAATTGTTATCATTTTAGGGTTGATCTAGGTTTTAATTGCACTTTTATACGTTAACAACTCTAAAGTATCATTCTTGGATCATTGATCTATTTAGGTGCATTTTCAGGTACTTTAAGCTCAAAAAGGAGGAAAATTATCATTGCTTGAAGCACAAAGACTCGAGCCATACTGGAGTGAAGGAATGCTTCCGGAAGGATAAGATGGAGGGCTTAAAAGAGCAACAGTTGCTGCCCACACTGAAAAGGAGTTTCACTAAATTGCCAGAATTGCCCGTATAGATCAATCATCTTTACAAATTAAAATGTATTGCTACAAGAAGAACCAGGAGATGAGCCATATATGTTTAGAAAGATCCAGAAGTCTATTTTATGGAGAATTTTAAGGTTTGTAAAAATGATTTTTCTAGAGAAAGTTATGGCAGTTTAAGTAGACAAAGGTCAGGCTGTGCGGGATTTCAGCGTGAAGGGCATGTGAAGGCCTAAATCCCACATCCCACATCGGTTAGAAACACATTTCTATATCCCACATCCCACATCAGATTGGAAACACATTGCACTCGTGGTATTTTCCTATATAAGACCCACTCCATTTCAGCTTTAAGGACCATCGATGAATCGGAGCTCATCTGAAATCATCAGAGAGTGAATCCAGAGGGCCTTTAGGAGCAATCCAGAGGGCCTTTAGGAGGAATCCGAAGTATACTTTTGGAGGGCAAGCTAAGGAATCACTGAAGCTTTCGCTACCAAGGGGGAGATGATCGTTGAGAGACCGGAGGCAACTCGATGATGCATGAGCCCCATGGCCGACTAGTCTCCAAGCAAGGCGAAGGGATGAATCCCTAGGTGTAGTTGTTCTTATTTTCCTTTATTTGATTCAGTTGTAGTTTGGTATGATTTTCATTAAACATTTTTATGTTTTATTCTTTAATTTAATTAGTAGATTTCTTATTACTTTGGTGATTGAATGCTTTTTTCCATATAAGTCTAGTCATGCTCTTCTTATGTGTATTTGTTTGGGTGTGATTGAGTCCGGTAGATCTCTTTTATAGATTTGTCTATTGCTGCGGTATTGTCATTTAGATAATATCATCTTCTTTTGATAATTTATAAGTTAGGTCATGTGTGCTTGAAAGTAAAGAATAATTCATATCAATTTCATTAATATTTATACATGCACTTTAATTAAATATTTGCCAATTGCCTGTTTGGGATGTGAAACTTGCAATCGAGATAAAAACAACTGAATCAAGTTAAGATTAGGGCAACGAACCTAGGGAGGATTTCCAGAACCTTGTTGTTTCTTTATTATATTATCCATCAATTATTTACACAATTTTCACACAATCAACAATTCAGATTTTGTCACTTTAACTTTTATCGTTTGTGTTGAGGTTTACACCTTCTTTTGTAATTAGTTTGTTTCCTTGTGGAATCGACACCCCAAAGCTGTACTACAATACCGCACTATGTTTTGGGAGTAATCAAATTTTGGCGCCATTGCCGGGGAAACGCGCTTAAGTACAAGGAAGATTGTCAACTTTTGACATGACAGTATAAGAACTGTAAATAGTTTTTCTTTTCAGCAGCTATAAAGGCAGTAACTTTGTTCTTTCTTTTAGCTTGCTACATTTTTTTATTATTTATTTATCCCTTCTTTCTTTTTATAGTATTTCTATTTATTATTGTTCGTTTTTTTTCTTTCTCAAAGTTTTGATTTTCTGATTTTATTTATTTATTTATTTATTATTACTCTGTTTTATTTATTTCCTCTCTGATTCATTTGGTGCATGCTTAGACTGAGAGATTTGCGAGATAGATTCATTAGAGGACCCGAACTAGAATTACCCTCTCCTTCCGAGTCTGATAGTGAAACCTCGCCTAGATCAACCAATAGTGGAAACCCAACTGAGAATTTAGAGGATTTTGTTAACATGGCCGATAACATTAATAAGAATGTTGCTAGGACACTTCAGGATTACCTCCACCCTACACACACAGCCACACCATCATGCATCATGTTTCCAGCCAGTACTCGCCAATTAGATCTTAAACCGGGGATGATTCAATTACTTCCTACATTTCATGGCTTGGATAATGAAAACCCATATGTGCAAATTAGAGAGTTTGAGGAAGTAGTCGCGACTTTTCATAGTCAAGATGAAACCGATGACATTGTGAGGCTTAAGTTCTTTCCTTTCGCTTTGAATGATAGAGCTAAGAGTTGGCTATACTCACTAAGACCATGATCTATTGGGTCATGGACTGAGATGACTCTGGCGCTCAATAACAAATACTTGCTCTATGTAAAAGAGATTAGTTGGGGGTTATGTAAAAGAAAAGAAAAATGAAAAAGGAGGTGAATGGTCTTATGCAAAAATACAAAAGAAAAGTGAATTATGGCAAAGAAAGAAGAAAAGAAAAGAAGTTGTGATTTTGAAAAAAACAAAATTTGAAAAATGCTCGAACAATGGTCGAAAAAGTTGGGTGTTGAAGTAAGATTATCTAGTGCTTAAAAGTGATTGTGTTTAAAGCTAAGAGATTGAGTTCTTTTTCTCGTGAATCCTTCCCATTTTTTCTTAACCTTTACCTTAGCCTAACGTTACAAGCCTATTAAAGACCTATTGATCCAATGTAATGTGATTTTTCTACAATAATGGAGAGTGATTTGAAATGTAAGCATATAAAGCTTGTTTTTGTGATTGACGTCACAAAATTTATCATGTGTTAGAGGCCAAGACTTGTATTCATGAATGTTATGCATAAAATCATCCGGGTCTTCGGATTAATGGTTTGTGGTAAGATGGATGTTAAGAGTCAATAATGATTTTAAGATTGATGTTTGGATTGCTTTTGGATTTGGGTGAAATTTAATGATTCCTTGTGCCGTGTGTTATGTGCAATTTTTGAGACAAAATGTGAATTACTCTTGGTTAACACTAATATTGCTTTTCATTTACTTTGATTCCCACCGTAGAATTCATCTCTTGTTTTCACTTGAATTGCTAGGGACTAGCAATAAGCTAGTTGGGGGTTGTGATGAGAGTCATAAAATGTATCTTAACAGTACTTAATTGTTATCATTTTAGGGTTGATCTAGGTTTTAATTGCACTTTTATACGTTAACAACTCTAAAGTATCATTCTTGGATCATTGATCTATTTCGGTGCATTTTTAGGTACTTTAAGCTCAAAAGAGGAGGAAAAGTTATCATCACTTGAAGCAAAAAGACTCGAGGCATACTGGAGTGAAGGAATGCTTCCGGAAGGACAAGATAGAGGGCTTAAAAGAGCAACAGCTGCTGCCCGCACTGGAAAGAAGTTTCACTAAATTGCCAGAATTACCCGTACAGATCAATCATCTTTGCAAATTAAATTTTATTGATACAAGAAGAACCAGGAGATGAGCCATATATTCTTAGAAATATCCGGAAGTCTATTTTCTGAAGAATTTTACAGTTTGTAAAAATGATTTTTCTAGAGAAAGTTATGGCAGTTTAAGTAGACAAAGGTCAGGCTGTACAGGCTGGGCGGGATTTCAGCGTGAAGGGCATGTGAAGGCCTAAATCCCACATCCCACATCGGTTAGAAACACATTTCTATATCCCACATCCCACACCAGATTGGAAACACATTGCACTCGTGGTATTTGCCTATACAAGACCCACTCCATTTCAGCTTTAAGGACCATCGATCAATCAGAGCTCATCTGAAATCATCAGAGAGTGAATTCAGAGGGCCTTTAGGAGCAATCCAGAGGGCCTTTAGGAGGAATACGAAGTATATTTTTAGAGGACAAGCTGAAGAATCATTGAAGCTTTTGCTACCAAGGGGGAGATGATCGTTGAGAGGCCGGAGGCAACTCAAGGACGCATGAGCCCCATGGGCGGCTAGTCTCTAAGCAAGGCGAAGGGATGAATCCCTAGGTGTAGTTGTTCTTATTTTTCTTTATTTAATTCAGTTGTAGTTTGGTATTATTTTCATTAAATATTTTTGTGTTTTATTCTTTAATTTAATTAGTAGATTTCTTATTAGTCCGGTGATTGCATGCTTCTTTTCCATATAAGTCTAGTCATGCTCTTCTTATGTGTATTTGTTTGGGTGTGATTGAGTCCGGTAGATCTCTTTTATAGATTTGTCTATTGCTGCGGTATTGTCATTTAGATGTATCATCGTCTTTTGATAATTTATAAGTTAGGTCATGTGTGCTTGAAAGTAAAGAATAATTCATATAAATTACATTAGTATTTATACATGCGCTTTAATTGAATATTTGCCGATTACCTGTTTGGGATGTGAAACTTGCAATCGAGATAAAAACAACTGAATCAAGTTAGGATTAAGGCAACGAACCTAGGGAGGATTTTCGGAATCTTGTTGTTTCTTTATTATATTATCCATCAATTATTTACACAATTTTCACACAATTAACAATTCAGATTTTGTCACTTTAACTTTTATCGTTTGTGTTTAGGTTTACACCTTCTTTTGTAATTAGTTTGTTTCCCTGTGGAATCGACACTCCAAAACTGTACTACAATACAGCATTATGTTTTGGGCGTAATCAAATTTTTCTCTCAACGATCATCACCTCCTTGGTAGCGAAAGCTTCGGCGATTCCTCAGCTTTCCGTCCAAAAGTATACTTCGGATTCCTCCTAAAAGCCCTCTAGATTGCTCCTAAAGGCCCTCTGGAGTCACTCTCTAATGATTTTAGATGAGCTCCGATTGATCGATGGTCCTTAAAGCTGAAGTGGAGTGGGTCTTATATAGGCAAATACCACGAGTGCAATGTGTTTCCAATCCGATATGGGATATGAGATATAGAAATGTGTTTCTAACCGATTTGGGATGTGGGATTTAGGCCTTCACATACCTATTCATCAAACTCTGACCAATTTGATTCAATGTCATTCTACTCGGACCTATTCTCCAAACTTCGAGTAGCTTGATCCACTTTATTCTCCTCAAGCTTATTCACTAAACACAGAGCAGCTTGACTCAATGTCATACTCCTAAGACCAATTCTCCAAACTCTGAGAAGTTTATTACATTTCATTCTTTTTGGACTTATTCTCCAAACTATGAGTTGTTTGGCTAAACGTTATTTTCCTCTGTTCGTCAAATTCTGGGCAGTTTCAGTCAATGTCATTCTCCTTGGACCTATTGGTCAAACTCTGAGCAGTTTGACTCATTATCATTCTTCTCAGACCTATTCTCCAAACTTTGAGTACTTTGATCCACTTCATTCGGCTCAAACTTATTCTCAAAAACCGATCAGTATGAGCCAATCCCATTCTAACCAGACCTATTCCCTAAACTTAAAGTAGTTTGATCCACTTAATTCTCCTCAGACTTATTCGCTAAACTCCCAACAATTTGACTTTATGTCATTTTCCTCGGACCTATTCTCCTAACTCTGAGTACTTTGATCCACTTCATTCTCCTCGGACTTATTCAAACAAATTCGACAAGTTTAACTCAATGTCATTTTCCTCAGACTTATTCTAAAAACTTTGAGTAGTTTGAACCACTTCAGTCTTCTCGGACTTATTCGTCAAAGTCTAATCAGTTTGATTCAATGTATTCTCCTCGGACCTATTCTGAAAACTCTGAGTTGTTTGATCAACTTAATTCTCCTCAGACTTATTCATAAAACTCTGAGAAATTGAACTTAATCTCATTCTCTTTGGACCTATTCTCCAAACTTTGAGTTGTTTGATCCACTTCATTCTCGTCTGAATTATTCGCTGAACTCCTAGCAGTTTGACCCAATATTATTCTCCTTGGACCAATTATCCCGACTCTGAATAGTTAGATGCACTTAATTCTCCTAGGACTTATTCACCAAACTCCGAGCAGTTTAACTCAATATCATTCTCTTCGGACCTATTCTTCAAACTCCGTGTAGTTTAATCCGCTTCTTATCCTCGAACATTTTCACCAAATTGCAAGCTGTTTGACTCAATGTCATTCTTGTCGGACTTATTCGCCAAATTTTGCGCAATTTGACTCAATGTCATACTTTTCTGACCTATTCGTCAAACTTAGAGTAGTTTAACTCAATGTCATTCTCCTTAGATCTATATTCAAAACTCCGAGTAGTTTGATCCACTTCAATCTCCCTGGAATTATTTTCCAAACTGCGAGCATTTTGACTCAATATCATTCTCCTCGGACCTATTCTTCAAACTCCGAGTAGTTTGATACGCTTCATACTCCTCAAACTTCTTTGCCAAACTCTAATATGTTTGACTCAATGTCATTCTCCTTGGTTCTATTCTCCAAACTCTGATTAGTTTGATCCACTTCATTCTCCTCGGATTTATTCGCCAAACTTCAAGCTGTTTGACTCAGTGTCATTCTCTTCAGAATTTTTCGCCAAATTTCGAGCAGTTTCACTCAATCTCATTCTCCTTGGACCTATTGGCCAAACTGCAAGTAGTTTAACTCATTGTAATCTCCTTGGACCTATTATGCAAACTTCAAGTACTTTGAGCTTCTTCATTATCCTATGATTTATTCGCCAAAATCCGATGAGTATGTCTCAATTTCATTTTTTTGGACCTATTGTCCAAACTCGGAGTTGTTCGATCCACTTAATTCTCCTTAGACTTAATCACCAAACTCCATGCAGTTTAACATAATGTCATTCTTCTCGGACCAATTATCCAAATTCAAAATAGTTTGATGCACTTCATTCTCCTCAGACTTATTCGCTAAATTCCGAGCGGTTTGACTCAATATCATTCTTCTTGAATTTATTCTCCCAATTTTTAGTAGTTTTATCTACTTCATACTCCTCAGACATATTTGCCAAACTCTCAGAAGTTTAACTTAATGTCATTCTCATTGGACCTATTCTCCTAACTCAAATTAGTTTGGTCCACTTTATTCTCCTCGGACTTATTCACCAAACTCCAATTCGTTTAACTCAATGTTATTCTCATCGGACCTATTCACCAAATTCTAAGCAGTTTGACTCAATGTCATTCTCCTCAGACCTATTATCTAAACTTTGAGAAGTTTGGTCCACTTCATTCTCCTCGAACTTATTCTTCAAACTCCCAACAGTTTGACTCAATGTCGTTGTCCTCCTACCTATTATCCAAACTCTAAATAGCTTGATGCACTTTATTTTTCTTGGACATATTCTCTAAAATCCAAGCAGTATGACTCAATATCATTCTCCTCGGACCTATTATCCAAACTCTAGGTAGTTTGTTCCACTTCATGCTCCTTGGATTTATTTGCCAAACTCTAAGTAGTTTGACTCAATGTCATTCTCCTCAAACCTATTCTCCAAGCTCCGAGTAGTTTCATCCACTTTATTTTCGTTGGATTTATTCACCAAATTTTGAGAAATTTGACTCAATGTCTTTCTTCTGTGACCAACTCGCCAAATTCTGAGTGTTTTGACTCAATACCATTTTCCTCGGACCTTTTAGCCAAACTCTGATAAGTTTGACTTAATGTCATTCTTCTCGGACAATTATCCAAACTCTGAGCAATTTATCTCATTGTCACTCTTGTCAGACATATTCCCTAAACTTTGAGTAGCTTGATCAACTTCATTCTCCTTGAACTGATTTGCCAAATTCTGATATGTTTCACTCAATCTCATTCTCGTCAGATCTATTCTCAAACTCTAAGTAGTTTGAAGCACTTAATTCTCCTCAGACTAATTCCCCAAACTCCGAACACTTTGACTCAATATTATTCTCTTTGGACTTATTCTTTTAAGTCCGAGTAGTTTGATCGGATTAATATTCCTTGGACTTATATGCCAAACTTCGAACAATTTGACTCAATGTCATCCTCATCGTACCAATTAGCATAATTATGAGTAGTTTTACTCAATGTAATTCCCCTCAGACCTATTCTCCAAACTCTAAGTAGTTTGATCCACTTTATTCTCCTCGAACTTATTTGCCAATCTCCCAGCAGTTTCACTGAATGTCTTTCTCTGCAGATCTATTATTCAATCTCTGAATAGTTTGATGCACTTCATTCCCCTCAGACTTATTCGCCAAACTTCGAGTAGTTTGACTCAATATCATTCTCCTCGATCCTATTCTCTAAACTCCGATTATTTTGATCCACTTCATTCTCCTTGGACTTATTCGCCAAACTCCGAGCAGTTTGACTCAGTGTCATTCTCTTCAGACCTATTCGCCAAATTTCGAGCAGTTTCGCTCAATCTCATTCTCCTTGGACCTATTGGCCAAACTACAAGTAGTTTAACTCATTGTAATTCTCCTCGGACCTATTATGCAAACTCTGAGTACTTTGAGCTTCTTCATTATCCTCGAATTTATTTGCCAAAATCCGATGAACATGTCTCAATTTCATTTTTTTCGGACCTATTGTCCAAACTCAGAGTGGTTTTATCCACTTAATTCTCCTTAAACTTAATTGCCAAACTCCATGCAGTTTGACATAATGTCATTCTCCTCGGACCTTTTATCCAAATTTGAAATAGTTTGATGCACTTTATTCTCCTTAGATTTATTTGCTAAACTTTGAGCGGTTTGACTCAATATCATTCTCCTCGGATTTATTCACCCAACTTCGAGTAGTTTGATTAACTTTACACTCCTCAGGCATATTCGGCAAACTCTCAGAAGTTTAATTTAATGTCATTCTTCTCGGACCTATTCTCCTAACTCGGATTAGTTTGGTCCATTTTATTTTCCTCGAACTTATTCACTAAACTCCAATTTGTTTGACTCAAAGTCATTCTCATCAGACCTATTCACCAAACTCCAATTCATTTAACTCAATGTTATTCTCATCGGACTTATTCACCAAATTCTAAGCAGTTTGACCCAATGTCATTCTCCTCAGACTTATTATCTAAACTTTGAGAAGTTTGATCCACTTCATTCTCCTCGGACTTATTCTTCAAACTCTCAACAGTTTGACTCAATGTCGTTGTCCTCCTACCTATTTATCCAAACTCTAAATAGCTTGATGCACTTCATTTTTCTTGGACTTATTCTAAAAAATCCAAGCAGTATGACTCAGTATCATTCTCATCGGACCTATTATCCAAACTCCAGGTAGTTTGTTCCACTTCATGCTCCTTCGACTTATTTGCCAAACTCCGAGCAGTTTGACTCAATGTCATTCTCCTCAGACCTATTCTCCAAACTCTGAGTAGTTTCATCCACTTCATTTTCCTCGGACTTATTCACCAAATTTTGAGAAATTTGATTCAATGTCTCTCTCCTTTGACCAACTCGCAAAATTCTGAGCTCTCAGTAGCACTAGGTCTAGTCCAAGCGTGAGCTTTTTCAGCAAGCTCATTAAGGTACTCTATGGCCTCATCAGGATTTTTCTTTAAAAATCGACCATTACACATCATCTCTATGAATTGGTGCACTCTATAGGTAAGTCCCTCATAGAAATAGCTCACTAAGCACCAACTCTCATACCCATGGTGAGGGCACATACTCAATAACTCCTTAAATCTCTCCCAAGACTGATATAAAGTCTCACTATCCTTTTGTGCAAAGGTAGAGATTTGCCTTTTCAAAGTGTTGGTCTTATGTTGGCGAAAGTATTTGTTAAAGAAAGCCCGAGTCATCTCAGTCCACGACCCAATAGATCGTGGTCTAAGTGAGTATAGCTAACTCTTGGCTTTATCCTTCAAAGCAAAAGGAAAGAGCTTAAGTTTCATAATGTCATGAGTTTCGTTTTGACTATGGAAAGTCGCAACTACTTCCTTAAACTCTCTAATATGTACATATGGGTTTTCGTTATCCAAGCCATGGAATGTAGGGAGTAATTGAATCATCCCTGGTTTAAGACCTTGATGGTGAGTATTGGCTGGAAACATGATGCATGATGGTATGGTTGTGCGTGTAGGGTGGAGGTAATCCTGAAGTGTCCTAGCAACATTCTCATTATGGTTATCGTCCATGTTAACAAAATCCTCTAGATTCTAACTTGGGTTGATCTAGGCGAGGTTTCACTATTAGACTTGGAATGAGAGGGTAATTCAAGCTCAGGTCCTCTAATGAATCTATCTCGCAGATCTCTTGTCTAAGCATGCACCAAATGAATCAGAGAGGAAATAAAAGAAATAAAGCAAATTTTTTTTTTTTTTTTTTTTTTTTACCGTCGCACTCAAAGTTGACAAGCTTCCCTGTACTTAAGCGCGTTTCCCTGGCAACGGCACCAAAATTTGATTAGGCCTAAAACATAACGCGGTTATTGTAGTATAGTTTTGGGGTGTCGATTCCACAGGGAAACAAGTTAAGTACAACAGAAGGTGTAAATCTCAACACAAATGATAAAAGATTAAAAGAATCTGAGTTGTTTGAGAAAAAAAAGGGTAATTGTGTAAATAAGTTTAAAATAAAAATGATAAGGTTCCGGAAATCCTCCCTAGGTTCGTTGCTCTAATCTTAACTGGATTTAGTTGTTTTTATCTCGATTACAAGTTTCACATCCCAAACAGGCAATCAGAAAATATTCAATTAAAGCGCATTTATAAATCCTAATGTAATTGTTATGAAATCTTCTTTACTTTCAAGCACACATGACCTAACTTATAAATTATCAAGAGACGACGATATATCTAAACGACAATACCGCAACAATGGACAAATCTATAAAAGAGATCTACCGGACTCAACCACATCCAAACAGGTACACATAAGAAAAGTCTAACTGAACTTATATGGAAAAGAAGCATGCAATCACCGGAGTAATAATAAATCTACTAATTAAATTAAAGAATAAAACATAACAATATTTAACGAAAATAATTCCAACTACAACCAAATCAAATAAAGGAAAAATAAGAACAACTACACCTAGGGATTCATCCCTTTGTCTTGCTTGGAGACTAGCCTGCCATGGGGCTCATGCGTCCTCGAGTTGCCTCCGGCCTCCCGACGATCATCTCTCCTGACTTTCAAACTTTAAACTTCGGGTTCCTCCTAAAGGCCCTCTGGATTGCTCCTAAAGGCCCTCTGGATTCATCCTCTATTGATTGATTTCAGCTAAGCATAGTGGGTCTTTATATAGACAAACTCCCGGAATGCTATGTGTTATCTAGCCGATGTCGGATACTGTCTGGGTGCGCTCGATCGCAGCCCGAGTGCGATCGATCGCATATGCGCTCGATCGTGGCTTGTGCGCTCGATCGCATATGCACTGCAGAGTACCTTGCTCAATGTGGGATGTGCGCTCGATCGCAATACAGGCAGTAGTCCATCTTGTCCTTCCAGAAGCATGGGATCTTGGTCTTTTAAGCAACGATCGCTTCTTGTTCTCTTTTAAACTCAAAGTACCTAAAAATTACACTGAAATAAGTCAGTGGTCCATTAATATTACTTTAGAGTTATTAACACATAAAACCACAATAAAGACCGAGATCAATCCTAAAATGCTAACAATTAACCACTGTTGAGAGGCATTTTATGACTCTCATCACAACCCCCAACTAGCTTATTGCTAGTCCCTAGTAATTCAAGCGAAATTAAGAGATGAATTCCATGGTGAGAATTAAAGTAAATGAAAAGCAATATTAGTGTTAACCAAGAGTAATTCGCATTTCGTCTCAAAAATTGCACATAACAAATGGCACAAAGAATCATTAAATTTCACCCAAATCCAAAGGTAATTCAAGCATCAATCTTAAAATCGTTATTGACTCTTAACATCCATCTTACCACAAACCATTAATCCAAACATCCGGATGATTTTATGCATAACATTCATGAATACAAATCTTGGTCTCTAAAAACATAATAAATAGCGTGACATCAATCACAAAAACAAGCTCCATATGCTTACATTTAAAACCACTCTCCACTATTGTAGAAAAATCACACTACATTGGATCAAAAGGTCTTTAATAAGCTTGTAATGTTAGGCTAAGGTAAAGGCTAAGGAAGAATGGGAAAGATTCACAAGTAAAATAATTCAATCTCTTAGCTTTAAACACAAGCACTTTAAGCACTTGATAACCTTTACTTCCACACCCAACTCTTTCAACTATTTTTCGAGCATTTCTTTCAACAAATCACCATTTTTTCTTTTCTTTTTCTTTCTTTCTTCCTTCTTTGCCATAATTCATTTTTTTTTATTTTGGCACATACCCATTCACCTTCTTTTTTCATCATTTTTTTTTCTTATCTTTTCCACAACCCCCAACTTATCTCCTTTAATGTACCTGGGTTGTGGTAGTGATATTTGTTTTTATATTTCCAGCCTTACTCCTTTTAAGTGTTTCTCACAACATGTGTATAACTAAGTTCTTTTAAAAGAAAGGTAAGGATAAAAATATTTTTAGGCTCATAAAGGTAAGTAAATGGTTTATCGAAAGAAACAAGGCTCAATTTTTATTTTCAAGAAAAAGGCTCAAATAGGTGACTAGTGATAAATATAGCAATGGTAGGTTTGAAAGGCTCAAATGGTTCAAAAATGGCCTATATCATATCCTAAATAGTGTGCATTCTAGGAATTCGTCTCAAGTGGTTATTAAGTAAGTTCTAGAGCTTATCGAGACCACAAAAATATTCACAAAATAATCACACATAAAATTTTTCTAAATGTTTAAGACTAATCATACAATCTTACCACAAACTGGAGTCTCAAACCAGATCAAGATTGATACTTAAATTAATTTCAAACCGAAGCAAGATTCAACTACTTCTGAATGCTATATGCTATCTCAATTAGGTTTATA
Source organism: Bretschneidera sinensis (assembly GCA_023935145.1). NCBI lineage: Eukaryota > Viridiplantae > Streptophyta > Magnoliopsida > Brassicales > Akaniaceae > Bretschneidera > Bretschneidera sinensis. The sequence continues at coordinate 10,635,168 of CM043704.1, forward strand.
TCATTGACATGTAAATTGACTCTAAGGCTAACACAAAGCATGCTAAACACAAACAAAGATGGCACCAAGCAGTTCAATGATATGCAATAAGAAATGTATATCTTCCCACCCCCAACTTAAGATAAGCATTGTCCTCAATGAAAAAGCAAAAGTTAAGGAAACTCCATTTTTAACCAATGGTGCGTGGAGTTGAAAGTTTTGCACGATCATTGGAACTGCTTCGTTTATTTGTCCCTGAAAAATAAATACTAAAGTAAAACTGGAAAACAGCAAAATAATAATAATAAACAAGAAAAAGAAATATGGAAAACAGTAAAAGTAAAAGGATACGTTGTGGGCTGCCTCCCATGAGCGCTAAGTTTTACGTCTTCAGCCAGACACTCTTATTCCCTCCTTGAAAAACATAGGTTGAATGCATCCGCCACTACTTCATTGCCAAATTCGGTGCTTCTATGCTTGGGAGGGGCGCCAAGGATGTCATCAGTAACATCTGCAAATTTTGGCTCGATATGTGCTCTGGTGAAGCCATGAGTGGTGGTGGACTCCAATTGATTGAGGTGCTGGACCTTTTCCATGAATGAATCCATCATGTATACTTGGTGGCTTTCGTCCACATCCTTTGATTTCTTCGTTGTTGGGATGTGTAAGGACTTACCACTTACTGTCTTAATGGCATTCACCTCCTTCAAATTCTGTTGCGCCAAGTGCTGACCATGGGACATGGACTGAGCTTGAGTAGGGAACTTACCTTGCTCAGTCACACTCAAGTAGTTCATTAATTTGGACACTTGGCTCTTAATTTCTTTATGCTCTTCCATCACCTGCGTAAATAATTCCTCAAACCTTTGGTTTGTCTTACCTTGTGCCTCTATAAAGGCCTGTAAGGTGTCTTCTAGCGAGTTTCTAGAGGATGAGGGTGCATGATAAGGTGTAGGGGATGATCTAGGGGGCTGTGCATGCTGGTTTTCAGATTTCCAGCTGAAGTTGGGGTGATTTCGCCACTCTGGGTTATAAGTGTTAGAGAAAGGTGCAAGAGGCTTCTTGTACATGCCTAAGGCATTACATTGTTCCTCATACAACCCTCTCATATCAGCAAATGTGGGGTATTCTTGGAGGAGATGATCTACCCCACCACACACAAAACATGGTTCAAAAGATTTTGCATGATTAACCACGTGTGTTGGCTTTAAGCTCTTAGTCTTTAACTCATTTATCTCCCTAGTGAGCATCTCGACCTTGGCTCTAAGGTTATCCTTTTCCCTAAGATGGTAAATTCCACCACCATTTAGGTGCCCTATAGGTCATGACTTATCTGTGCTCTCAGTAGCACTAGGTCCAGTCCAAGTGTGAGCTTTTTTAGCAAGCTCATTGAGGTACTCTATGGCCTCATCAGGATTTTTCTCTAAAAATCCACCATTACACATCATTTCTACGAATTGGCGCTCTTTATAGGTAAGTCCCTCATAGAAATAGCTCACTAAGTGCCAACTCTCATACCCATGGTAAGGGCACATACTCAATAACTCCTTAAATCTCTCCCAAGACTGATATAAAGTCTCACTATCCTTTTGTGCAAAGGTGGAGATTTGCCTTTTCAAAGTGTTGGTCTTATGTTGGGGAAAGTATTTGTTAAAGAAAGCCTGAGTCATCTCAGTCCATGACCCAATATATCATGGTCTAAGTGAGTATAGCCAACTCTTGGCTTTATCCTTCAAAGCGAAAGGAAAGAGCTTAAGTTTCATAATGTCATGAGTTTCGTTTTGACTATGGAAAGTCGCAACTACTTCCTCAAACTCTCTAATATGCACATATGGGTTTTCGTTATCCAAGCCATGGAATGTAGGGAGTAATTGAATCATTCCTGGTTTAAGATCTTGATGGCGAGTATTGGCTGGAAACATGATGCATGATGGTATGGCTGTGCGTGTAGGGTGGAGGTAATCCTGAAGTGTCCTAGCAACATTCTCATTATGGTTATCGGCCATGTTAACAAATTCCTCTAGATTCTCACTTAGGTTTTCTCTATGGGTTGATCTAGGCGAGGTATCACTATCAGACTCAGGTCCTCTAATGAATCTACCTCACAAAACTCTTGTCTAAGCATGCACCAAATGAATCAGAGAGGAAATAAAAGAAATAAAACAATTTTTTTTCTTTTACCGTCACACTCAAAGTTGACAAGCTTCCTTGTACTTAAGCGCGTTTCCCCAGCAACGGCGCCAAAATTTAATTACGCCCAAAACATAACGCGGTTATTATAGTATAGTTTTGGGGTGTCGATTCCACAGGGAAACAAGTTAAGTACAACAGAAGGTGTAAACCTCAACACAAACGATAAAAGATTAAAAGAATCTGAGTTGTTTGAGAAAAAAAAGAGTAATTGTGTAAATAATTTTAAAATAAAAATGACAAGGTTTCGGAAGTCCTCCCTAGGTTCGTTGCTCTAATCTTAACTTGATTCAGTTGTTTTTATCTCGATTGCAAGTTTCACATCCCAAACAGGCAATCGAAAAATATTCAATTAAAGTGCATTTATAAATCCTAATGTAATTGTTATGAAATCTTTTTTACTTTCAAGCACACATGACCTAACTTATAAATTATCAAGAGACGACGATATATCTAAACGACAATACCGCAGCAATTGATAAATCTATAAAAGAGATCTACCGGACTCAACCACATCCAAACAGGTACATATAAGAAAAGCCTGACTGAACTTATATGGAAAAGAAGCATGCAATCACTGGAGTAATAATAAATCTACTAATTAAATTAAAGAATAAAACATAACAATATTTAACGAAAATAATTCCAACTACAACCAAATCAAATAAAGGAAAAATAAGAACAACTACTCCTAGGGATTCATCCCTTTGCTTTGCTTGGAGACTAGCTGACCATGGGGCTCATGCGTTCTCGAGTTGCCTCCGGCCGCCCGACGATCATCTCTCCCGACCTTCAAACTTTAAACTTTGGGTTCCTCCTAAAGGCCCTCTGGATTGCTTCTAAAGGCCCTCTGGATTCATCCCCTATTGATTGATTTCAACTGAGCAGAGTGGGTCTTTATATAGGCAAACTCCCGGAATGCTATGTGTTATCTAGCCGATATGGGATACTGTCCGGGTGCGCCCGATCGCAGCCCGAGTGCGATCTTGTGCGCTCGATCGCATATGCACTGCAGAGTACCTTGCTCGATGTGGGATGTGCGCTCGATCGTAATACAGGCAGTAGTCCATCTTGTCCTTCCAGAAGCATGGGATCTTGGTCTTTTAAGGAACGATCGCTTCTTGTTCTCTTTTAAACTCAAAGTACCTGAAAATTACACTGAAATAAGTCAGTGGTCCATTAATATTACTTTAGAGTTATTAACACATAAAACCACAATAAAGACCGAGATCAATCCTAAAATGCTAACAATTAACCACTGTTGAGAGGCATTTTATGATTCTCATCAAGAACCAAAGACTCATGGCTCTTTAAAAGTCTAAGTGAACTTGTGCGTTTTAACCAAGTCCCACGTACCATCTCATAGTGCTGATTAATTGGTGTCAGGTGTGCTTCGTGCTGAGGCTTGGAATAGGGCGTACCGCAGCTCAGAAGTGGGGAAACTTGCTGCCTTGCTGGAGGCCGCGGCGCGGATGGGCTGGGCCGTGGCACGGCCTGGAGGGGAGGAGCTTTCGGACTTGCTAGAGGTTGCAGCACCCAAGGCTGGGCCGCGGCGCACAACCATATCTGATGCTGACCATTTTCACTTGTTTAATTCTTTAACAAATCCCAACAATTATGGTACTCTAGAGATTCATCTTTTGAGCTTGTAGGATATTCATATGCCGATTTTGCTGGATGTAGGTTAGATAGAAAAAGCACAAGTGGAACATGCCAATTCTTAGGTGTAATTTTAACCTCTTGGTTTTCCAAGAAACAAAACTCCGTTGCACTATCAACCGCCGAGAAATCAACTTGGAGATGCCCAGGTAGTGATCTTCTAAATACCTAAGTCTAGAGTGACTTGTAATGAATCGGAAACAGAAACAGAAATCAACGAAAAGAAAAAACACAACAATTGTTATCGAGGTTGGGCAATAGCCTACATCCTCATGAGTTCCTTTGAACTCTCTGCACTGAATTAATGAGTTCTTACAAGTTACAGCAACCCTCTTCAAGAATCCACATGTTCTTAAAGAACCAAATAAGAGAAGAAAGAAAGTGATAAGAACTATTACAAAGCCCTCTACCCACAATCTATGCTACTATCTCTTTACAACCAGCCTCTCTTTTGAGATCTATTCTAGTGCCTCTCCTGTGTTTTTTGTCTTTGCACTCTCACACTTGCACTTGAATTCTCTTGTATGTCAATTGTGTTGAGATTGAAGCTAGGTGACCCTTTATATAGTGCACCACTTCTTGAGCCAATCTTTGAAGTCAATCTCCACCCTTAGATCTTGAGGACCAATCAATCATAGCTCTTCATTAATCCTAAGTGATCCTGTGCATTTTGGTTCATACCCCACGCACCTTTTAAAAGGCTAAAACCAAAGCATCAAGAGTGTCTTCAAGCCGCAGCCTAGAACAGGGCAAGCCGCGGCCTGAAGAGGGCTGGAAAACACATATTTTATCAACTTTGCTGGAGGCCGCAGCCTGGGGTGGCTGAGCCGCCGTGCACAAGGCCAGGCTGTGGCCCCAACACCTTGGGCCACGGTGCACAGAGCCTCTCCCATCTTTTGGAGTTCCTGGAGGCTGAGGCCTACACACTCCAGGCTGAGGCGCCAAGACCTGATGCTGAACCTCTTCAAACCTTGTTTAAACCTTAGACAAACACCAACAATCTCTAACTTTGTCTAAGCGATTAAACCCAAACCCATTGTGCAGATAACTCAGGATCCAAAGTCATCTTGAGTCATCATATCAACTGACTCCAATCCTAAGTAGTCCAAGGCAATGATTGAACTTACTTAGAGGTAGAACCTTGGTGCTTAAATCTGTAGAATTTTCCTCCGTGGCTACCTTGTCCACATGAATGCATCCTTCCGTAACATTTTCCCGAATGAAATGATTCCAAACATCCATGTGCTTTGTCTTCTCATGGAACACCGGATTCTTACACAAGTGCAATGCACTTTGGCTATCCGAATACACCACCATCTACTCTTTTAGGACCTTCAACTCTTCCAACAACCCTTTGCACCACATAGCCTCCTTAATGGCTTCCGTTGCCGCTATGTACTCAGCCTTGGTTGTTGAGAGTGCTACCACAGGCTCCAACTGAGCCTTCCAACTTATACAACATCTGTTTAAGTTAAAGAAGTAGGAGGTAATCGATCTTCTTTTATCTCGGTCTGCTCCATAGTCTGAATCTGCATAACCCTCAAAATAGATGGACTTACCCCTCTTCTCATAAATCAGCCTTACTTATGGGCTTCCCTTCAAGTACCTCAACAACCACTTCATCCCAAGCCAATGCTCCTTTCCAAGATTACTCATAAACCTGCTGAGAACACTAATTGCATGAGCAATATCAGGTCTAGTGCTTACCATGGTGAACATAACTGAACCAACCGCACTAGAGTAAGGGACCTTTTCCATTTCCTTCTTCTCCACCTCCGATCTTGGACATTGATCGCTGGAGAACTTGAAATTAACAGCAAGGGGAACCTTCATTGGTTCTCTATCTTCCATAGAGAACTTAGATATCATCTTCTCTAAGTAGGAAGTCTAAGAAATCTTCAATTTGTTTCTCTCCCTTTCTTGGATTATATTCATCCCAAGGATCTTTTGTGCATGGCCAAGATCCTTCATCTCAAACTCCTCACTGAGTTGAGACTTCAATTCTTCTATCCTCTCCATGTTGCTCCCAACCAGCAACATATCATCAACCTAGATGAGGATGATCACCAATTCCTCCACCTTGTGCCCCTTATAGTACAAGCACGAATCATAGTAGCTCCTCATGAAACCTAAGCTAGTTACAAGGAATCAAACCTCTTATTCCATTGTCGAGGTGATTGCTTCAGGCCACAGAGAGATTTCTTCAATTGGCACACCAACTCTCTCTGCCTTCTTTCCTAATATCCTTCGGATTGCCTCATGTAGATGGTCTCATCAAGCCCTCCATGTAAGAACGCTATCTTCATATCCATTTGCTCGATTTCCTAATTGAATTGGACCACCATTGCCAATACTATCTGTATCGTCTTGTACTTCACAACCAGTGAGAATATTTCGGTGAAATCTATGACTTCTCTTTGTGTGAACCCCTTCACCACCAGCCTAGCTTTATACCGGACTTCAATGTTCCCTTCTTTGATCTTGTAGATCCACCTACAATCCATAACTCTCTGTTTTTTCTGGTTTGGGCACCAATTCCCAAGAGTTGTTCTTCCTCAAAGAATCCATTTCTTCCTCCATAGCTAGCCGCCACTTTGACGACTCCTTACATTCCATGGCTTCCATGTAAGTTTTTGGTTCAACCATCCTTCCTTCTATCCAAGGAGCTGCTACATTAGCATCCGCAAACCCATATCTCAAAGGTGGTCTGACCACCCTCCTTTCCCGGTCCCTTGTAAGCTGATAGTTATTTTGACTTGTTGCATCATCCCCTTCCAGTTCAACCTCCTCTTGAGTATCCTGAGCATGGCCTTCATTAATGGGCTCTACCTGGTTCGAACCCTCTTGCCTTCCTTGCTCTACTTGAACTGAATTTTTCTTGATGCGATGCTCCACAAATTCTGGACTGGGTTGCTCACTAGCCCCTGCAGGGTTAGTTTTCTCCAAATAGGGAAATAACAATTCATTAAAAATAACATCCCTACTTATTATGAGTTTCATTCCTTTTGGTTCTAAGGACCACAACCTATACCCCTTAACCCTATCACCATACCCTAGAAATACACATTTTTTAGACCTTAGGTTAAGTTTATCATCCTTTTGATATGCAAATGCAGCACACCCAAAAGTCCTAAGGTTGCTCAACTTAGGGGTTTTCCCACTCCACATCTCCAAAGGCGTCTTGAGCTCTAAAGCTCTAGAGGGTGATCTATTAACAAATATGCAGCAGTAGACATAGATTCCCCCTAAAAATATTTTGGTAAACCGGACCCAATTAACATGCACCTAACCTTTTCCATAAGGGTCCTATTCATCCTCTCAGCAACTCCATTTTGCTAAGGTGTTTTTACAACCGTTCTATGTCTTAGAATGCCATTTTACTCACATAATTTATCAAAATCCTTATTGCAAAATTCTAAGCCATTATCGGTTCATAAAGCCTTAACTACCCTACTCGTTTAAGTTTCCAGCAACTTTTTCCACACCACAAACTTATTCAAAGCATCTGATTTATTTTTAAGCAAATAAACCCAAACCTTTCTTGAATAATCATCAATTAAAGACAGAAAGTAAAAGTTACCTCCCTGTGTTGGTGATCTTGCTGGTCCTTAAAGGTCTGAATGAATGTAGTCAAGAATGCCCTTAGACTTGTGCACTCCGGTGTTGAAGCTGACTCGGTGTTGCTTCCTAAGAACGAAACACTCGCAGAAATCCAATTTCTCTACTTTATCACTACCAAGTAGACCATTCTTGCTGAGAACTTTCAGGCTCTTTTCGCTCATATGTCCCAAGCAAGTGTGCCAAAGGGCTGCCTTATCCATCTTAGCCATCAAGCTTCCTGCTTGATCCTTGATTTTTGTCTCTCCGATCATCTCATAGAGTCCATCCTTTATTGTTGCTTTGATCACTATCAAAGATCCCTTGGTTACCTTGATCTTTCCTCTCTCTGCCTTGTATGCATACCCCATGGAATCCAGCTGCCCCAATGAGATCAAATTCCTTTTCAAATCTGGAAGATACCTCACATTTCGCAGCAGCCTTGTTACTCCATTAAACATTCGCAACTGGATGTCTCCTATCCCCCTCACTTGGCAAGAAGTGTCATTTCCCAAGAAAACCTTTCCATCATTGATCTCCTTAAAATTCTTGAACCAATCCTTGTGAGGGCATATGTGACAAGTGCACCCGAAATCCAGGAATCCATTTCTCGCTGCCTTGCCTCCTGCTCACATTTGAGCACACAACAAGAACATCATCTTGCTGTTCTTTGGCAATCAAAACCTCTCCATTGTTGGTATGGCTTCTTCCTCTCTCATCCCACATCTTCTTCTTGCAATCTTTCTTGAAATGTCCCTCCTTGTTACAGTAGAAACATCTCTTTCCTCCAAATCTCGATTTGGAATGAGATCTTGTTGGACGAAAATATACCAAAATTAATAAGCAAATAATCGTACTTGTTTTACTTGCAAGTGCACAAGGTCAGCAGTGTAGTATAGTGTGCGAATGCAAGATCATCTCCACAGGGATTGGTGAATTTCGATTTAGAATTATATTCACAATGTAATAGAAATAATAAAAGAGTTGATTTTGATAAAGATAAAATAATAAGGATAAAGGCGTAGGGACTTGATATCCACTACTAATTATGCTACCACAACAAAACAGTATGCCAATGCTTTACTCATGTCATGAATACCTAATGTTTGTCAACCTAAGGGCATGGTATCTGCTCCTTAAGCTATTGATCTCCCTAAGCAACGAGTTAGGCATGGTATCTACTCTAACTCTTTTCTCTCTCAAGGGATTCAATATGGTGTATGCTGAGTTGTTCCTTAAGAGAGCATAGGATCTGTGGAAATCGACAACTACACGGGACCTAGGGCATGGTATCTACTCCTGGTTTCCCATGTTGATTAACCCAAGAATCCAGTGTGGATATCTTTTGTTACTAATGTCAGACCCATGACTCGGTCATCCAAATTGATCTAACTAACAAGTCCATACCACATGCACATATTGATCAGACATATACATATGAGGAATTTAAATAAAAGTAGGTATTAATCAAGTCAAGCAACACAACATAAATATTACAAAGGCGCCAATAATAAATTTATTGAGTAAACATAATTAAGGCTTCAACCAAGCCCTACTAAGAATTTAATTACACATAATAAAATAAAAAGGAAAGAAGAAACCCGAAAACATTATGGAGAAGAGTCTTCAATTCATCTCCACAATCTCTTCCTTCGGGCTCGTCCGGCCTCCGGCCTCCCGACCTAAAACTAAACTAAAACTAAAAGAAGATTAAAAGACAAAAGAAGGGCTTAGATGATGTCCATTGTGTGTGTTTTGCAGGTGTATTTATAGGGGGTGAATAATCCTAGAAGGCTCATGAGTTCCTAAACTTTCCTAAAACACAAAACACCTTTATTTCCAAAATAGGGTTCTGCAGTTTACTGTTCACGCCCGTACATGTGCGCTCGATCGCATGCGTCTTGCGCTCGATCGCATTGCTGCGTTCGATCCTTCATGTATGCGAACGATCGCATATGCGCTCGATCGTATGTAGTAGTGCGATCGATCGCAATTTGACCAGAAGCTGCTCCTGGATTTCCAGGCTTCTTCCTTTAAGGGCCAAAACTGCTTCTTTTCTTTCAAGACCTATAAAAACATGTGAAACACACAAAATGAAGTAAAACAGACTAAAATATACAGACAAAGAGCTTAACACATGTAAATTAAGGGGCTTAAATATGAATATTTAAGCACTTATCTGATCCCCCATGGCTCTGCCCTCTATCTCTTGATTTCTCTCGGTAGTTGCCATGAATGCTACTGCCATTTCGAGTTGCTGGCCTTCCTCTAACGAACAGCCCTTCTCCACTTGATGCTTCCCTCATCTTGGCTTTGAAATCATGAGCCCTTATGGCATTGATCACAATCTTCTTGGTTAAAGTATCTCTTCCATATTCAATTGCATTAATCAAATTATCAAAACAATCAGGAAGAGAATTCAACAAAATAATAGCCAATTGTTCATCCAGAAATGTTATGCTATAGCTATTCAAATCTTGAACTAGCTTATTAAACACATCAAGATTATCTTGCAACTCTTTATTAGGATCCATTTTAAAAGAAAAGATTCTTTTAAGAAGATAAATCTTATTAGGGAGAGTTTTGGTAAGAAACAACTCATCTAGTTTCTTCCATATGACAGTAGGATCTTCCAAGTTTCCACACTCCCTTGTCACACTATCTGACATGTGCAAGAAATTGGTGCTATATGCCATCTTCTTCATCTCAATCTGCTGGTCCTCCATGATACTTGATGAAAAAGCATCATCTTCTCTAATAGCCAAGTCCACCTTCTATTGTATAAGAATAGCCTTGATTTTCTGCTTCCAAAGGGCAAAGTCTCATTTTCCACCAAACTTCTCAACGATGAAATTTGAAGCCATCTTACAGAGAAAATCTCAGATTTTGCAGCACCCAGAATTGCTTTCCCAAACTTCTAAATCACAAGAACTCGATCAAAGATAGATCTCAATACCGTTCTTGAATCACCCTCAAGAACATCAGATTTTGATCCCAGCACCGTTCTTGAATCACCCAAGAAGTTAGCCTTTGATTCTTGGAGTCTTGCTCCGATATCTTCTGTTCTAGCTCTGATACCCGCTGTTCTTAGACAATAACTCTGATACTACTGTTGGGAAATCACCTTGGAGATGCCCAGGTGGTGATCTTCTAAACATCCAAGTCTAGAGTGACTTGTAATGAATCGGAAACAGAAACAAAATTCAAAGAAAAGAAAGAACACAACAATTGTTATCGAGGTTCAACAATAGCCTACGTCCCCGTGAGTTCTTCTGAACTCTCTGCACGAAATCAATGAGTTCTTATAAGTTATAGCAACTCTCTTTAAGAATCCACAAGTTCTTGAAGAACCAAAGAAGAGAAGAAAGAAAATGATAAGAACTATTACAAAGCCCTCTACCCACAATCTATGCTACTCTCTCTTTACAACTAGCCTCTCTTTCGAGATCTATTCCAGTGCCTCTCCTGTGTTTTGTGCCTTTGCACTCTTACACTTGCACTTGAATTATCTTGTATGATGATCACTTGTATGTCAATTGTGTTGAGATTGAAGCTAGGTGACCCTTTATTAGTGCACCACTTCTTGAGCCAATCTTTGAAGTCAATCTCCACCCTTAGATCTTGAGGACCAATCAATCATAGCCCTTCATTAATCCTAAGTGATCTTGTGCATTTTTATTCATGCCCCATGCACCTTTCAAAAGGCTGAAACCAATACATCAAGTGTGCCTTCAAGCCGCGGCCTAGAACAAGGCAAGCTATAGCCTGAAGAGGGCTGGAAAACACACCTTTTATCAACCTTGCTGGAGGCCATGGCCTAGGGTGGCTGAGCCACGGCGCACAAGGCCAGGTCTTGGTGCCCACACCTTGAGGCGTGGTGCACAGAGCCTCTCCCATATTCTGGAGTTCCTGGAGGCCGAGGTGAGCACACTCCAGGCCAAGGCGCCAAGACCTGATGCTGAACCTCTTCAAACCTTGTTTAAATCTTAGCCAAACACCAACATAGCAGCTGAAAGTTATTATTCCCAAGTGTTATGGATAAAACAACAACTAGAAGACTATGATATGAACTTTAAAATCATCCCAATACATTGTGATAATACTAGTGCTATCAACCTAACCAAGAACCCGGTTTAGCACTCTAGAACTAAACACATAGAAATTAGACATCATTTCTTAAGAGACCATGCTCAAAAAGGTTATATAAGACTAGAATTCATACCTGACATTCTTATAAAACCTCTAAGTGAAGCAATTTTTTGCAAAATAATACTGTCAATGGGATTGTTAGATTATGAGGAGGCATATTAGATAGTTAGGGGTGACTCTAACTATGTGTTTCAACCCATTACATTTCACACATGTAGTGACATGCCCCTACACTCAAAATTGTTCAACCTCATTATGATTTGGACCATCCACTCGAGACTCGGGAGTTAGGGCTATCTATCTAAGATAGATATTGTATTGATTTGGTGCCTTAAAACTAGGCACCACTTTAATATCTACCTCCTGTTGCTCGCCAACATGATAAATGGTGAAGCGAGCAACTCCAGATGTCTTCCCTGCAGGATGCTCATCACGTTCATCCTCCAGCACTTCCAGATGCCTCTCCCCGCCTCTGAGGCTTAGGACATCAGCCTCAAGGACATCATTAATATCTCTTCACTGAAGAAGATGGGATGCACAGTCTGAGACAGCTTCATCTACTCTAAGGACGGAAAGCATATTCGGATAGGAGTGGAAGAGAGTAGTGATGATGAGGACGAGGGTCCATATGCTACTACTGCTGCTATGGATATGGATGACCGAGCACCTTTTATGGGTGACTAGAGTGCTAGTTAGGCTAGATATAACAATCTTCTTCAGGCTATCATGAGCCTCCAGTTGACTATATAGTCCGGCTTCCAGAGTTCGAGCTCTACAGTCGAAGCCATGCAGCACAACCTTCGCTCTCTTTGGGATGACTTCGAGTTGCACCGTGAGCATACCGAGGGCTCTCTGGCTGAGCTTCGAGATCTTTCTCGTGATGGCTCTGACTCTCCGACTCCTTGAGTCGTTTTTCTATCTTCCTTTTGATGTATATATTGATGTAGTTTTTCATTGTTCTTAGCACAGACATATTTTCATATTTGACTGTATTTTATTCTTCTGTTTCGGCTCTCTGAAGCCTATGTTGTATAGATTGGTGAAGTATATGATGATGGTTTATGCTTAGACTTAATTCATATACTTGTTTTACATTTGTGTAATATGGTTACATGCTTTATATTCGGATAAATGCTTTAAACTGTTTCTGCATGTATGAAAAATTCTAGTTCTTCTCGGGAAGGCTTTTGAACTCCAAATGATGCAAAATTTTTGTTTACAAGTTCAATTATGCATGCTTTCTATGTTTATGGTATTTATATAGCTTATTTTTTGGTTTACTATCCCTTTTTTCTACTGTTGTCAACACGGGAGAGAAAAATAAGAAAAGTAACTGTATACTCAAACTAGTGCATAGATTTAGGGGGAGCATTGCTCCAAAGAACTTGGTGTATGATTATATATGTTGAGTTGATTAGTTAAGTGGCATATAAACTGCTCTTTATCTTTTTACAAGTTAGTTTTATTAAAAAAACAGAGGAGACTCTACCCGATTACTTTTAAAAATCCAACACTTAGTTTTTAAAACTGTTTTCTCTCATTAGTTTTGTCATCATAAAAAAAGGGGAGATTGTTGACCCTCACCTATATTTTAATGATGACAAAACACAACTCTTATTTTACTAACAGTGCTATCTAAGTGTATTAAGTGATAAAAGCATACAGCCAAAAATCAAGGTGGAAGAACTCAACCTAAATCAAACTCCAAGTCAAGATAGAAGATCTAGTATAGATTTAAGGTAATGAAACAAGTTGTAAATCTCACTTGTTAAGGTAAAAAGCTTATCTTATGGCTCATTTTGAAAAAGTATTTTAACAGAACTTTTCAATCAAACATTTTTATGTTAAAAACATTTCAAAACATGAAAACTGGGTTGATAAGCAACCCAATCGACTGGGTACTTATACCAGAAGACTGATATATAGGACAGTATGTCCCCAGTCAACTGGGTGTTTCATACTAGTCGACTGGTATGTTGGACAGACTGTCCTCAGTTGACTGGTAAGAACCACCCAGTCGACTGGTACCTTCAATAGCCTTAAAAATGAGATTTTTAACTTGATTCAATCGACTGGTACTAAGACCCAGTCGAGTGGTAGTTCAAAAAATATGACCGTTGAGACGCGAGATTTCAGAACAAATTGCACCAAAACGTACCAGATCAGTACAAAGCGGCCATATTACATTAAGGCTATATAAACCCACTATAAACCCACTCTATTGAGCATTTTAAGAGAGGAGAATATACATTCAATCAAGTTTTTACTCATTGATACACAAAAACTTTGAAATATTTATCGTTGAGCCATTCTTCAAGCTTTACTTGAAAGAGAGATATTATTCAGTTGCATAAGCTTTCATTGTTGTCTCTCTACCATTTACTTTATAGCATTTATTATAAAAGGGATTAGTTTCCGAAAGGAAGAGATTAGCTTCAGAGAGGAAGGGATTTGCTTCCGAGAGGAAAGGATTTGTTTCTAAGAGTAAGGGATTGATTGTAAGGTGCAACACCCGTGAAGTTGCACGACTAAAGGTTTTTAGTGGATTGCTTCAAGGAGGTTCCTTGAAGAGAGTGGACGTAGGGTCGAAACGAATCCGATATTGCCGAGCCACTATAAACTGAGTTTGCATTTTCTATTCTTTAAACTCTTTTGTTTAAAGTACATTACTTGTTTATATGCTTGTTGGTTTATCTATTTTTACAAACTTGTGATTAACTAGTAAAAATTTTTAAAAACCCAATTCACCTCCCTCTTGGGTTGAAACCTCAGTCAACAATCATTATCCTCAGAACTATTCTCAAAACTCAGAGAACCTTGACCCACAACATTCTCCTCCAACTTATTCACCAAACTTCGAGCAGTTTGACTCAATGTCATTCTCCTTAGACCTATTCTCCAAACTCCGAGCAGTTTGATCCACTTAATTCTCCTTGAACTTATTCTCTAAACTCCAAGAAATTTAACTCAATGTCATTCTCCTCATACCTATTCTATAAATTCCAGGTAGTTTGACTTACTCTAATCTCCTCGGTCTTATTCGCCAAACTTCGAGTAGTTTGACTCAAAGTCATTCTCTTCAGACCTATTCTTCAAACATTGAGTAATTTGATCTGTTTCATACTTCTAGGACTTATTTGCAAAACTTTGAGCAGTTTTACTCCACGTCAATGTCATCGGACCTATTCTCCAAAATATGATTACTTTAATCAACTTCATTCTCATTGGATTTATTCACCTAACTTTGAGCAGTTTAACTCAATGTCATACTCCTCAGACCTAGTCGCCAAACTCTGAGCAATTTGACACAATGTCGTTCTCTTCGGACCTGTTCTCCAAACTCTGAGTAGTATGATCAACTTCATTCTCCTCGGACTTATTCGCCAAACTATGAGCTGTTTGACTCATTGTCATACTCCTAGGACCTATTCGCCAAACTCCAAGAAGTTAGTTCCACTTCATTCTTCCTAGACTTTTTCTTCAAACTCCAACTTGTTAGACTCAATGTCATTCCCCTCGTACCTATTCGTCAAATTTTGAGAAGTTTGACTAAATATCATTCTTTTTTGACCTATTGACCAAACTCCGAGCAATTTGACTCAATGTCATTATTCCCATATCTATTCTCCAAACTCCAAGTAGTTTGATTAACTTCATTCTCCTCAAACTTATTCGCTAAAATCCGAGCAGTTTGACTAAATTTTATTCTCCTCGGACCTATTCGCCAAACTCTGAGTAGTTTACTTCATTCTCCTCGAACTTATTCACTAAACTATGACCTACTTGACTCAATGTCATACTCCTAAGACCTATTCTCCAAAATCTGAGAAGTTAGTTCAACTTTATTCTCCTTGAAATTTTTCGCCAAACTCCAACTTGTTAGGCTCAATGTCATTCTCCTTGTACCTATTCGCCAAATTCTGAGCAATTTGGATCAATGTCATTCTCTTTTGATTTATTAGCCAAACTCCGAGTAGTTTAACTCAATGTCATTCTCCCCAGATATATTCTCCAAACTCCAAGTAGTTTGATTGACTTCATTTTCTTCGAACTTATTCGCTAAACTCTGAGCAGTTTGATTAAATTTTATTCTCCCTAGAGGGATTCGCCAAACTCCGAGTAGTTTGACTCATTTCATTCTCCTCAGTCTTATTTACAAAACTACAAGTAGTTTGACTCAATGTTATTCTCCTCAGATCTATTCTCCATACTCTGAATAGCTTAGTGACTTTCATTCTCTTTGGACTTATTTTCCAAAATCCAAGTAGTATGACTCAATGTCATTCTCCTTGGACATATTATCTGAACTCTGAGTAATTTGTTCCACTTCATACTCCTCTGACTTATTCACTAAACTCCAAGCTATTTGAATCAATGTCATTATCCTCTGACCTATTCTCCAAACTCCGAGTAGTTTGATCCGCGAACTTATTCGCCAAATTTCGAGTAGTTCGACTCAATGTTATTCTCTTTGGACTTATTTGCCAAATTCCAAGTAGCTTAAGTCAATGTAATTATCCTCAGACCTATTCACCAAAATCTGAGCACTTTGACTCAATGTTATTATCCTTGTACTTATTCTCCAAACTACGAGAAGTTTGATCCATTTTATTCTTCTCGGATTTATTTGCCAAACTCCAAGCAGTTTGACTCAATGTCTTTCTCCTTGGACAAACTCGAGAAATTTTGAGCGTTCTAACTCAATGTCATTCTCTTTAAACCTTTTAGCCAAAATCTGATCAGTTTGACTCAATGTCATTCTCCTAGGACCTATTATCTTAACTCAAAGCAATTTCTCTCACTCTAAACTATTCTTGAACCTATTCCCCAAACTTTGAGTAGTTTGATCCCCTTCATTCTCCCTGAACTGATTCGTAAAACTCCAAGAAATTTCACTTAGTTTCATTCTCGTCAAATATATTCTCAAACTCTGAGTAGTTTGAATCACTTCAGTTTCCTTGGAATAAGTTACCAAACTCCGAGCAGGTTGACTCAATATTATTCTCTTTGGACTTATTCTCCAAGCTCCAAATACTTTGATTCAGTTAATATTCCTCGGACTTTTTCGCCAAACTCCGATCAGTTTGACTCAATTTCATTCTCATCGCACCTATTAGCCAAATTCTGAGCAGTTTGACCCAATGCAATTCCCTTCAAACCCATTCTACAAACTCCGAGTAGTTTGATCCACTTCATTCTCCTCAGACTTATTCGCTAAACTCCCATCCGTTTCACTCAATGTCTTTCTCCTCGGATTTATTATCCAAACTCTAAATAGTTTGATGCACTTCATTCTCCTCGGACTTATTTGCCAAACTCTGAGCAATTTGACTCAATATCATTCTACTCGGTCTAGTTCTCCAAACTTTGAGTAGTTTGACTCACTTCATACTCCTTAAATTTAATTTCCAAACTCCCAAAAGTTTGACACAATGTCATTCTCCTTGGACTTATTCACCAAACTCTGAGCCGTCTAACTCAATGTCAATTTCCTAAGACTTATTCGCCAAATTTTGAGAAATTTAATGCAATGTCATACTTCTTAGACCTATTCGGACAACTCCGAGCAGTTTGACTCAATTTCATTCTCCACAGATGTATTCTCCAGACTCTAAGTAGTTTGATGCATTTCATTCTCCTCGAACTTATTCACTAAACTCTGAGCTTCTTGACTCAATTTCATTTTCCTTGGACATATTGGCCAAACTCCGAGCAGTTTGAATCATTGTCATTCTTCTCTGACTTATTCTCCAAACTCCTAGTATATTGACCCGTTTTGTTCCTCTCGAACTTATTCGCCAAAATTCAAGCTGTAGGACTCAATATCATTCTCCTCAGACCTGTTCTCCAAACTTCGAGTAGTTTCATCCACTTCGTTGTCCTCTGACTTATTCGCCAAACTCTAGTAGTTTGACTCAATATCATTCTCCTTGGACCTATTCTTCAAACTTCGAGTACTTTGATCCACTTCATTCTCTTCAGACTTATTCACCAAATTTCGAGCAGTTTAACTAAATGTCATTCTCTTTGGACCTATTGTCCAAACTTCGAGCAGTTTGACTCATTGTCATTCTACTCAGATCTATTCTCCAAACTTTGAGTACAATAATCTACTTCATTCTCCAATGACATATTCGACAAAATCTGAGCAGTATGACTCAATATCATTCTCCTCGGACCTATTTAGCAAATTCTGAGTTGTTTGATTAATTTCATTATCCTTAGACTTATTCACCATACTCCCAGTAGTTTGACTTAATGTCATTCTCCTCATACCTATTCTCTAAACTTTAAGTAGTTTAATGCACATCATTCTCCTTGAAATTATTTGCGAAACCCCGAGTAGTTTGGCTCAATATCTTTCTCCTCAAACCTATTCTTAAAACTACGAGTAGTTTGATCGACTTAACACTCCTTAGATTTATTCACCAAACTCCCAAAGTTTGACTCAATGTCCTTCTTCTTGGACCTAATCTCCAAACTCAGATTAGTTTGATCCATTTCATTCTCCTCGAACTTAGTCACCAAACACCGAGCAGTTTGACTCAATGTCAATCTCTTCGGACATATTCGTCGAATTCTAAGCCGTTTGACTTAATATCATGCTCCTTAGACCTATTCCACAAACTCTGAGCATTTTGACTCAATGTAATTCTCCTCGGACCTATTCTCCAAACTCTGAGTAGTTTAATGCACATCAATCTCCTCAAAATTATTCGCCAAACTCCGAGTAGTTTGGTGCAATATCTTTCTCCTCAAACGTATTCTACAAGCTACGAGTAGTTTGATCCACTTATTACTCCTCAGATTTATTCACCAAAATCCCAAAAGATTGACTCAATGTCATTCTTCTCAGACTTATTCTCCAAACTCATATTAGTTTGATGCACTTCATTCTCCTCGTACTTAGTCACCAAACTCCAAGTAGCTTGACTCAATGTCATTCTCCTCAGACCTATTATCCAAACTTCGAGTAGTTTGATCCACTTAATTCTCCTTGAACTTATTTGCTAAACTCCAAGCCGTTTAACTCAATGTTATTCTCCTCAGATCAATTCTATAAACTTCAAGTAGTTTGACTCAAAGTCATTCTCTTCGGACCTATTCTTCAAACACCACGTAATTTGATCTGCTTCATACTCCTCAGACTTATTTGCAAAATTTTGAGCAGTTTTACTCCATGTCATTGTCATCGGACCTATTCTCCAAACTATGATTACTTTAATCAACTTTATTCTCCTCGGATTTATTCACCTAACTTTGAGTAGTTTGACTTAATGTCGTTCTCCTCGGACCTATTCACTAAACTCCTAACAGTTTGACTCAATGTCATTCTCCTTAGACCTATTCTCAAAACTATGAGTAATTTGATCCACTTCAGTCTTCTCGGACTTATTCGCCAAACTCTGAGCAGTTTAACTCAATGTCATTCTTCTCAAACTTATTCTCAAAACTCTGAGTTGTTTGATCCACTTCATTCTCCTCAGACTTATTCGTTAAACTCTGATAAATTTGACTTAATGGCATTCTTCTCGGACCTATTCTCCAAACTCCGAGTAGTTTGATTAACATCATTCTTTTCAGACTTCTTCCCCGAACTTGTAAAACTGTGACCCAATGTTATTCTCCTCGGACCTATTATCCAAACTTTGAATAGTTTGGTCCACTTCATTCTCCACGGACTTATTCGCCAAACTCCGAGTAAGTTGACTAAATATTATTCTCCTCGGACCTATTCACCAAATTTTGAGCTTGTAAAACTGTGACCCAATGTCATTCTCCTCGGACCTATTATCCAAACTTTGAATAGTTTGGTCCACTTCATTCTCCACAGACTTATTCGCCAAACTCTGAGTAAGTTGACTAAATATTATTCTCCTCGGACCTATTCACCAAATTTCTAGTAGTTTGATCCAACTCATACTCCTCAGACTTATTCACCAAACTCCTAGAAGTTTGACTCATTGTCATTCTCCTTGGATCTATTCTCCAAACTCTGATTAGTTTGATCCACTTTATTCTCCTCAGACTTATACCCTAAACTTTGAGCCGTTTGACTCAATGTCATTCTCCTCAGACCTATTCGCCAAATTCTGAGTTGTTTGTCACAAAGTCATACTCCTCAGACTTATTTACCAAACTCCAAGCAGTTTTACTCAATATCATTATCGTCGATCCCATTCTCTAAACTTCAACTAGTTTGATTAATTTCATTCTCTTACGACTTTTTTGCCAAACTCTGAGCATTTAGACTTAATGTCGTACTCGTAGAACCTATTCCCCAAACTCTGAGAAGTTAATTCCACTTCATTTTCCTTGGACTTATTCTCCAAACTCTGAGTTATTTGACTCAATGTCATTCTCCTTGAACCTTTTCACTAAATTCAGAGTGGTTTCACTCAATGTCATTCTCCTCAAAACTATTCGCTAAACTCGAAGTGGTTTCACTCAGTGTCATTCTCCTTAGACCTATTGGCCAAACTTCGTGTAGTTTAACTCATTGTCATTCTCCTCGGACCTATTATGTAAACTCCAAGTACTTTGATCCATTTCATTCTACTCAGACTTATTCACCAAAATACGAGCAATATGACTCAATGTTATTCTCCTCGGAC
This sequence comes from Bretschneidera sinensis, assembly GCA_023935145.1. NCBI lineage: Eukaryota > Viridiplantae > Streptophyta > Magnoliopsida > Brassicales > Akaniaceae > Bretschneidera > Bretschneidera sinensis. The sequence goes on from CM043704.1 coordinate 10,655,357, forward strand.
CTATGCTCAATGTTATTCTCCTTGGATAGCTTCTCTGATCTCCAAGTAATTTGATCCACTTCATTCTCCTTGGACTTATTCGCCAAACTCATAATAGTTTGACTTTATATCATTCTCCTTGGACCTATTCTCTAAACTCCTAGTAGTTTAATCCACTCTATTCCCCTTGGACTTATTCGCTAAACTCCGAGCAGTTTGACTCAATGTCGTTCTCCTTAATCCTATTCTAAAAAATTTGAGTAGTTTACTCCACTTCATTCTTCTCGGACTTATTTACAAAGCTTTGACCAATTTGACTATATGTCATTTTTCTCAGATTTATTCACTAAAATACGAACAGTTTGACTCAATGTCATTCTCCTCATACCTATTCTCCAAACTCCAAGTAGTTTGATCCACTTAATTCTCATCAAACTTATTTGCTAAACTCCTAGCAGTTTGACTCAATGTGATTCTCCTCGGACCTATTCTATAAACTCTAAGTAGTTTGATTTACTCCAATCTCCTCGGACTTATTCGCTAAACTTCAAGTAGTTTAACTCAACGTCATTCTCTTCGGACCTATTCTTCAAACACCGAGTAATTTGATCTGCTTCATACTCCTTAGACTTATTTGCAAAACTCTGAGTAGTTTTACTCCATGTCATTATAATCAGACTTATTCTCCAAACTATGATTACTTTAATCAACTTCATTCTCCTCAGATTTATTCACCTAACTTTGAGCAGTTTTACTTAATGTCATTCTCCTCGAACTTATTCACCAAACTCCGAGTAGTTTGATTCAGTATCATTCTCCTCGGACTAATTCTCAAAACTGTGAGTTGTTTGATCCACTTCAGTCTTCTCGGATCGCCAAACTCCGAGCAGTTTAACTCAATGCCATTCTTCTCAAACTTATTCTCAAAACTCTGAGTTATTTAATCCACTTTATTCTCCTCGGACTTATTCACTAAACTCCGATCAATTTGAGTTAATGTCATTATCCTTGGACATATTCTCCAAACTCCAAGTAGTTTGATTTACTTCATTCTTCTCAGAATTCTTTGTCGAACTCCTAAAAGTTTGACCCCATGTCATTCTCCTCGGACCTATTCGCCAAATTTAGACTAGTTTGATCCTGCTCATACTCCTCAGACTTATTCACCAAACTCCCAGAAGTTTGACTCAATGTCATTCTCCTAAGATCTATTCTCCAAACTATGATTAGTTTGATCCACTTGATTCTCCTCAGACTTATTCCCCAAACTTCAAGCTGTTTGACTCAATGTCATTCTCCTCAGACCTATTCACCAAATTCTGAGTGTTTTGTCTCAAAGTCATATTCCTAAGACTAATTAGCCAAACTTCGAGTTATTTGACTCAATGTCATTATCTTCGATCCTATTCTCTAAACTCTAACTAGTTTGATCCACCTCATTCTCTTCAGACTTATTTGCCAAACTCTGAGCTGTTAGACTTAATATCTTACTCGTAGGGCCTATTCTCCAAACTTCGAGAAGTTAATTCCACTTCATTCTTTTTGGACTTATTTGCCAAACTCTGAGTTTCTTGACTTAATGACATTCTCCTTGAACCTTTTCGCTAAATTCAGAGCGATTTCACTCAATATCATTCTCCTCAGACATATTCACCAAACTCGAAACGGTTTCACTCAATGTCATTCTCCTTGGACCTATTGGCCAAACTTTGTGCAGTTTAACTCATTGTTATTCTCCTTGGACCTATTCTGTAAACTCAAAGTACTTTGATCCACTTCATTCTTCTCAGACTTATTCACCAAAATACGAGCAATATGACTCAATGTTATTCTCCTCGGACCTATGATCAATGTTATTCTTGTTAGACTTATTGTCCAATCTCCAAGTAGTTTGATCCACTTCATTCTCCTCGGACTTTTACGCCAAAATCCTAATAGTTTGACTCAATGTCATTCTCTTTAGACCTAATCTCTAAACTTCGAGTAGTTTGATCCACTTCCTTCACCTTGGACTTATTTGCTAAACTTCGAGCAGTTTGACTTAATGTCATTCTCCTTAGACCTATTCTAAAAACTCCGAGTAGTTTAATCCACTTCCTTTTCCTCGGACTTATTTATAAAGCTATGACCAGTTTGACTATATGTCATTTTCTCAGACCTACGAACAATTTGACTCAATGTCATTCTCCTCAAACCTATTCTCCTTACTCCGAGTAGTTTGAACCACTTAATTCTCATCGAATTTATTTGCCAAACTCCAAGTAGTTTGACTCAATGTCATTCTTCTTGGACCTATTCTATAAATTCCAAGTAGTTTGATATACTCTAATATCCTTAGTCTTATTCGCCAAACTTCGAGTAGTTTGACTCAAAGTCATTCTCTTCAGACATATTCTTCAAACACCGAGTAATTTGATCTATTCCATACTCCTCAGACTTATTTGCAAAATTTTGAGCAGTTTTACTCCACGTCATTGTCATCGGACCTATTCTCCAAGCTATGATTACTTTAATCACCTTCATTCTTCTCGAATTTATTCACCTAACTTTGAGCAGTTTGACTTAATGTCATTCTCCTCACACCTATTCGCCAAACTCCCAACAGTTTTACTCAATGTTATTCTCCTCGGACCTATTCTCAAAACTGTGAGATATTTGATCCACTTCACTCTTCTCGGATTTATTTGCCAAACTCCGAGTAGTTTAACTCAATGTCATTCTTTTTAGACCTATTCTCAAAACTCTGAGTTATTTGATCCACTTAATTCTCCGCGGACTTATTCGCCAAACTCCGATAAATTTGAGTTAATGTCATTCGCCTTGGACATATTCTCCAAATGCCAAGTAGTTTGCTTCACTTCATTCTTCTCGGACTTCTTTACTGAACTCCTAAACTTTCTAACACACATGACCTAACTTATAAATTATCAAGAGACGACGATATATCTAAAATGACGACACCGCAGCAATAGACAAATCTATAAAAGAGATCTACCGGACTCAATCACACCCAAACAGGTACACATAAGAAAAGCCTGACTGAACTTATATGGAAAAGAAGCATGCAACCACCGGAGTTATGATAAATCTACTAATTAAATTAAGAATAAAACATAACAATATTTAATGAAAATAATTCCGACTACAACCGAATCAAATAAAGGAAAATAAGAACAACTACACCTAGGGATTCATCCCTTCGCCTTGCTTGGAGACTAGCCGGCCATGGGGCTCATACGTCCTCGAGTTGCCTCCGGCCTCCCGATGATCATCTCTCCCGACCTTCAAACTTTAAACTTCGGGTTCTCCTAAAAGCCCTCTGGATTGCTCCTAAAGGCCCTCTGGATTCATCCCCGATTGATTCTCAAAACTAAAGTGGAGTGGGTCTTATATAGGCAAATACCAAGAGTGCAATATGTTTCCCATCTGATGTGGGATGTGGGATATAGAAATGCATTTTCCAACCGATGTGGGATGTGGTATTTAAGCCCAAAATCACGCTGAAATCCCACACAGCCCGCACAGCCTGACCTTTGTCTACTAAAACTGCCATAACTTTCTTTACAAAAATCCTTTTGACAAACCATAAAATTTTACAGAAAATAGACTTCTGGATCTTTCTAAGCATATATGGCTCATCTCCTGGTTCTTCTTGTATCAATACAGTTTAATTTTTAAAGATGATTGATCTGTACGGGCAATTCTCGCAATTTAGTGAAACTCCTTTCCAATGCGGGCAGCAGCTGTTGCTCTTTTAAGCCCTCCATCTTGTCCTTCCGGAAGTATTCCTTCACTCTAGTATATCTTGAGTCTTTGTGCTTCAAGCAATGATAACTTTTCCTCCTCTTTTGAGTTTAAAGTACCTGAAAATGCACCGAAGTAGATCAATGATCCAAGAATGATACTTTAGAGTTGTTAACGTATAAAAGTGCAATTAAAACCTAGATCAACCCTAAAATGCTAACAATTAGGTACTGTTAAGATGCATTTTATGACTCTCATCAAGACTCAATGTCATCTTACTCGAACCTATTCCCCAAATTCAGAGTAGTTTGATTTAATGTCATTCTCCTCGGACCTATTTTTCAAATCTGAGCAATTTGAGTCAATAGCATTTTCCTCGAATTTGTTCTCCAAACTTTGAGAAGTTTGATCTACGTCATTCTCCTCGGACTTATTCGCCAAACTCTGAGCTATTTGACTCAATATCATTCTCCCCGAAAAGAATCGCCAAATTTCAAGCGGTTTGACTCAATGTTATTCTCCCCGGACTTATTCGCCAAACTCTGAAAAGTTTGACTCATTGTCATTCTCCTCAGTCCTATTCTCCATATTCTGTGAGATTTGTTCCACTTCATTCTCCTTGGACTTATTCACCAAAATCTAAGCAGTGTGACTCAATGTCATTCGCTTCGGAACTATTCTCCCAACTCCAAAAAATTTGATCCATTTCATTCTCCTCAGACTTATTCTCCAAACTCTGAGCAAATTGACTCAATGTCATTCTCCTCGAACCTATTCACTAAATTTCATGTGGTTTGACTCAATATCATTCTCCTCTAACTTATTCTCCATACTACTAGTATTTTGATCCTCTTCATTCTCCTCTGACTTATTCTCAAACTACGAGCAGTTTGACTCAATGTCATTCTCCTCAGACCTATTGTCCAAACTCCGAATAGTTTGATCCACTTCATCCTCCTAGGACTTATTCGCAAAAATCCGAGTAGTTTTTCTCAATGTCACTCTGCTGAGACTTATTCTCTAAACTCTGAGTAGTTTGATCAACTTCATTCTCCTCAAAATTATTCGCCAAACTCCGAGTAGTTTGACTCAATTTCATACTTCTAGTACCTATTCTCGAAAGTCTGAAAGGTTTGTTCCACTTCACTCTCCTTGGAAATATTCTTCAAAACTCTGAGAAATTTAAATCAATATCGTTCTCCTCGGACCTATTCTCCAAACTCCAAGTAGTTTTACTCAATGTAATTCTTTTAAGACATATTCTCCCATCACCGAGTAATTTGATCTACTTCAAACTCCTTGGACTTATTCGCCAAACTCCGAATAATTTGACTCCATGTTATTCTCCTCACAACTATTCTCCGAACTCCGAGTATCTTGATCCACTACATTTTTCTTGGACTTATTCGTCAAACTCTAAGCAGTTTAACTCAATGTCATTCTCTATAGACCTATTCTTTGAACTCCAACTAGTTTGATCCACTTCATTCTCCTTAGACTTATTCGCCAAACTCCGAGCAATTTGACTCAATTTCATACTTCTAAGACCTATTCTCGAAAGTCTGAGAGGTTTGTTCCACTTCACCACTTTGGACTTATTCACCAAAATCTGAACAATATGACTCAATGTCATTCTCCTCGAACCTATTCGCAAAACTCTGAGTACTTTGATCCGCTTCACACTGCTCAGACTTATTCGACAAACTTCAAGCAGTTTATCTTAATGTCATTCTTCTCTTAACTATTCTCCAAATTCTGAGAAGTCTGACTCATTGTAAATCTCTTCGAATCTATTCCCCAAATTCTGAGTAGATTGACTCAATGTCATACTCCTTAGACCAATTCACCAAAATTTGAGCAGTTTGACTCAACGTCATTCTCCTCATACCTATTCTCCACACTTCGAGTAGTTTGATCCACTTCGTTTTCCTCAAACTTAATCACCAAACTTTGAGCAATTTGACTCAATTTCATACTTCTAGGACGTATTCTCGAATGTCTAATAGTTTTGTCCCACTTCATTCTTCTTGGACTTATTAGCCAAAATCCAAGGAGTATGACTCAATGTCATTCTTTTCGGACCTAGACTCTAAACTCCCAGTAGTTTGATCCTCTTCAAACTCATCAGACTTATACGCCAAACCCCGAACATTTTGACTAAATGTCATTCTCCTTGGACATATTCTCCAAACTCCAAGTAGTTTGATCTACTTAATTCTCCTCTGACTTATTCATCAAAATTCGAGTAGTCTGACTCAATGTCATTCTCCTATAACCTATTCTCCAAACTCCGAGTAGTTTGATCCACTTTATTCTCCTCAAACTTATTCACTAAACTCTGAGCAATTTTAATCAATGTTATTCTCCTCAGAGCTATTCTAAAAACTCTAAGTAGTTTGATCCACTCCATTCTCCCCAGCCTTATTCGCCAAATTCTAAGCAGTTTAACTCAATGTCATACTCCTCATACCAAGTCTCCAAACTCCGAGCAGTTTGAAACAATGTCATTCTCCTCAGACCTATTCTCCATACTCTAAGTAGTTTGATCAACTTTATTTTCCTCGAACTTATTCGCCAAACTCTTAGCTATTTAATTTAATGACATACTCCTAGGACCTATTCTCCAAACTCCGAGAAGTTAGTTCTGCTTCATTCCCTTTGGACTTTTTCGCCAAACTCCAACTTGTTACACTTAATGTCATTCTGCTCGTACCTATCTACCAAATTTTAATCAATTTGACTTAATGTTAATCTTTTTTGACTTATTGGCCAAACTCTCAGTTTTACTCAATGTCATTCTCCCTGGATCAATTCTTCAGACTCCATGTAGTTTGATTGACTTCATTATCCTCGAACTGATTCACTAAACTCCGAGTAATTTGTCTGAATTTTATTCTCCTCGGACCTATTCTCCAAACTCTGAGGAGTTTGACCCACTTCATTCTCATCGGGCTTATTCACGAAACTCTGAGTAGTTTGACTCAATATCATTCTCCTCAAAAATATTTTCCATACTCCGAGTGGTTTGATCAACTTCGTATTCCTCTAACTTCGTCGCCAAACTCCAAGTAGTTTGAATCAATTTCATAATTCTAGGTCATATTCTTGAATGTTTGATAAGTTTGTTCCATTTAATTCTTGTTGGGCTTATTCGCTAAAATCCGAGCCGTATGACTCAATGTCATTTTCCACGGACCTATTCTGTAAACTCCGAGTAGTTTGATCCACTTCATAATCCTCAGACTTATTCGCTAAACTACGAATAGTTTGACTGAATGTCATTCTCCTCAAACATATTCTCCAAACTCCAAGTAATTTGATCTACTTCATTCTCTTTGGACTTATTCGCCAAAATTCGAGCAACCTGACTCAATGTCATTCTCCTATGATCTATTCTCCAAACTGCGAGTAGTTTGATCCACTTTTTTTTACTCAGACTTATTCACCAAACTTTGAGCAGTTTGACTCAATTTCATACTTCTAGGACCTATTCTCGAATGTCTATTAGTTTTGTTCCACTTCATTCTTCTTTGACTTATTCGCCAAAATTCAAGGAGTATGGTATGACTCAATGTCATTCTTTTCGGACCTATACTCCAAACCACCAGTAGTTTGATCCACTTCAAACTCCTCAGACTTATCCCCAAACCCCAAACAGTTTGACTCAATGTCATTCCCCTCGGACATATTCTCCAAACTCTAAGTAGTTTGATCCACTTAATTCTCATCTGACTTATTCGCCAAACTTTGAGTAGTCTGACTCAATGTTATTCTCCTATGACCTATTCTCCAAACTCTGAGTAGTTTGATCCACTTTATTCTCCTCAAACTTATTCACTAAACTCTGAGTAATTTCAATCAATGTTATTCTCCTCGGAGCTATTCTAAAAACTCTAAGTAGTTTGATCCACTCCATTCTCCCCAGCCTTATTCGCCAAATTCTAAGTAGTTTGACTCAATGTCATACTCTTTAGACCTATTTGTCAAAATTCGAGTAGTGTGACTAAACATTATTCTCCTCAAAACTATTCTCCAAACTCCGAGTACCTTGACCCACTACATTCTCCTCGGACTTATTCGCTAAACTTCAAGTAGTTTGACTCAATGTCATTCTTCTCGATCATATTCTCCAAACTCTGAGTAGTTTGATCTGCATCATACTCCTCAGACTTATTTGTCAAACTCTGAGCAGTTTGACTCAATGTTATTCTTCTTGGACCTATCGGCAAATTCTGAGCAGTATGACATAATGTCATTCTCCTCGAACCTAATCTCCAAATTCTGAGCAGTTTGACATAATGTCATACTCCTCAGACCTATTCATCAAACTTTGAGCAGTTTGATTCAATATCATTCTCTTAGAAACTATTCTCCAACCTCTGAATGCATTGACCCACTACATTCTCCTCGGACTTATTTGTCAAACTCCGAGTAGTTTGACTAAATTCCATTCTCCTCACACCTATTCTCCAAACTTCGAGTAGTTTGATTCACTTTATTCTCCTCAGACTTATTCGCTGAACTCCGAGCAGTTTGAATCAATGTCATTCTCTTCAGACCTATTCTAAAAACACCAAGAAGTTTGATCCACTCTATTCTCCTAGGGCTTATTCGCCAAACTTCGAGTAGTTTAACTCAAAGTCATTCTCTTTGGACATATTCTTGAAAAAACGACTAATTTGATCTGCTTCATACTTTTCAGACTTATTAGCCAAACTTTGAGCTGTATGACTCCATGTCATTCTTATCAGACTTATTCTCCAAACTCTAACTAGTTTGATCCACTTCATTCTCATAGATTTATTCACCTAACTTTGAGTAGTTTGACATAATGTCATTCTCCTCGGATCTATTCGTCAAATCCTGAGTAGTTTGACTCAATGTCATACTCCTCAGACCAAGTCTCCAAATTCCGAGCAGTTTGAAACAATGTCATTCTCCTCAGACCTATTCTCCAAACTCTGAGTAGTTTGATCCACTTTATTCTTCTCGAACGTGTTTGCTAAACTCTTAACTGTTTAATTTAATGACATACTCCTAAGACCTATTCTCCAAACTCAAAGAAGTTAGTTCCAATTCATTCTCCTTGGATTTTTTCGCCAAACTCTAGCTTGTTACATTAATGTCATTCTCCTCGTACCTATTTGCCAAATTTCAAGCAGTTTGACTTAATTTCAATCTCTTTTGACCTATTGGCCAAACTCCGAGCAGTTTTACTCAATGTCATTCTCCCCGGATCAATTCTTCGGACTCCATGTAGTTTGATTGACTTCATTATCCTCAAACTTATTCACTAAACTCCGAGCAGTTTGACTGAATTTTATTCTCCTTAGACCTATTCACAAAACTCTGAGTAGTTTGACTCAATATCATTCTCCTCGAAAATATTTTCTATACTCTAAGTAGTTTAATCGACTTCATATTCCTCTAACTTCGTTGCCAAACTCCAAGTAGTTTAAATCAATTTCATAATTCTAGGACATATTCTCGAATGTTCGATAAGTTTGTTCCATTTAATTCTCATTAGGCTTATTCACCAAAATCTGAGCCGCATGACTCAATGTCATTCTCCACAAACCTACTCTGTAAACTCTGAGTAGTTTGATCCATTTCGTAATCATTAGACTTATTCGTTAAACTACGAATAGTTTGACTGAATATCATTCTCCTCAAAAATATTCTCCAAACTCCAAGTAATTTGATCCACTTCATTCTCTTCAGACTTATTTGCCAAAATTTGAGCAGTCTGACTCAATGTCATTCTCCTATGATCTATTCTCCAAACTCTGAGTAGTTTGATCAACTTCATTCTCCTTGGACTTATTCACTAAACTCCAAGTAGTTTAGCTCAATGTCATTCTCCTCGAACTTATTCTAAAAACACCAAGTACTTTGATCCATTTCGTTCTCCTCGGACTTATTCACCAAATTCTATGTAGTTTGACTCAAAGTTATACTCCTTAGAACTATTCGCAAAAATACAAGCAATTTGATAGAATTATATTCTCATTGGACCTATTTGCCAAACTTCAAGGAATTTGACCCATTTCATCTTCCTTGAGCTTATTTTCAAAACTCCGAGCAAATTGACTCAATGTCATTCTGCTCTGACCTATTCTCGTTGGACTTATTACCCATACTCCTAGTAGTTTGATCCACTTGATTTTCATCGGATTTATTCACCAATCTTCGAGTAGTTTGACTCAATTTCATACTCTTAGGAACTATTCATGAATGTTCGAGAGGTTTGTTCCATTTCCTTCTCCTTGGACTTATTCGCCAAAATCCGAGTAGTATGACTCAGTGTCATTCTCCCTGGATCTATTCTCCAATTTCCGAGTAGTTTGATCCACTTAATACTTCTTGAACTTATTCGCTTAAATCCGAACAGTTTAACTCATTGTCATTCTCGTTGGACATATTCTCTAAAGTCTAAGCAGTTTGATCCACTTCATTCTCCGTAGACTTATTCACCAAACTCATAGCAGTTTTACCTAATGTCATTCTTGTCGGACCTATTTACCAAATTCCAATTAGTTTGACTCAATGTCATTCTCTTCGCACCTATTAACCAAACCCCAAGCAGCTTGACTCAATGTTATTCTCCAAGAATCTATTCTCGAAACTCCGAGTAATTTGATCGACTTAATTCGTCATGAACTTATTCGCTAAACTCCAAGTAGTTTGACTGAATGTTATTCTCTTCGGACTTATTTGCCAAAATCTGAGTGGTTTGACCCACTTCATTCTTCTTAGACTTATTCGCCAAACTCTGTGCAGTTTGACTCAATGTCATTCTCATCGGACATATTCTCCAAACTTCTAGTACTTTGATCCACTTCATTCTCCTCGGACATATTCTCGAAACTCCGAGTGGTTTGACTCAATTTCATACTTCTAGGGCATATTTTTCAATGTCCAAGAGGTTTGTTCCACTTCACTCTCCTTACACTTATTCGCTAAAGTTCGAGCAATGTGACTCAATGTCATTCTCTTTGGACCTATTATCCAAACTCTGAGTAGTTTGATCTGCTTCATACTCTTCGGACTTATTCACCAAACTCTGAGTAGTTTGACTAAATGCCATTCTCCTCAGATATATTCTCAAAACTCCAAACAATTTAATCCACTTCATTCTCCTCACACTTATTCACCAAACTCATACTAGTTTGACTCAACGTAATTCTCCTCGAACTAATTAGCAAAATTCTAAGTAGTTTGACTAAATTTCATTCTCCTCGGACTTATTCGCCAAACTCCGAGCTGTTTGACTCAATGTCAATCTCTCCATATCTATTCTCCAAACTCTGAGTAGTTTGATTGACTTCATTCTCATCGAACTTATTCTCTGAACTCTGAGCAGATTGATTAAATGTTATTCTCCTCGAACCTATTCGCTAAATTCCAACCAATTTGATCCACTTTATTCTTGTCGGACATATTCGATTCACCTCAGACTTATTCTCCAAACTACAATAAATTTGATCCACATCTTTCTCCCTTAGACTTATTCGCCAAACTCCATGAGGTTTGACTCAATATCATACCTTCTAGGAGACCTATTCTCGAATGTTCAAGAGGTTTGTTCCATTTTAATCCTCGTTAAAATTATTCTCCAAAATCTGAGTAGTATGACTCAATGTCATTCTCTCCCCTTACCTATTCTCCAAACTCTGAGTAGTTTGATCCACTTCATATTCCTCGGACTTATGTGCCAAAATTTGAATAGTTTAACTCAAAGTCATTCCGGTCGGACCATATTCTCCAAAGTCCGAGTAGACTTGATCTAGCTTTATTGCTCCTCAAGCTTATTCGCCAAACTCAAAGTAGTTATAACTCAATGGTCATTTTCCTCGGCACCCAATTCAGGCATATTCTGAGTAGTTTGGACTCAAATGTCATTTCTCCTTGAAACTATTCTCTAAACTTCAATTAGTTTAATCAATTTCATTCTCCTCAGACTTATTTCGCCAAAACTTCAAGCAGTTTTCACTCAATTTCATACTTCTAGGATATATTCTCAAAAGTTTTAGAGGTTTGTTTCCACTTCATTCTTAGACTTATTTTCCAAACTCAGAGCAATTTGACTCAATGTCATTCTCCTCGAACCTAGTCTCCAAATTCCCAAGTAGATTGATTCAATTTCATTCTCACTCAGACTTATTCACCAAACTCCGAGCAGTTTGACTCAATGTCAATCTCTCCGGATCTATTCTCCAAAATCTAAGTAGTTTGATCGACTTTATTCTAGTTGAACTTATTTTCTAAACTCAGAGTAGATTGATTGAATGTTATTCTCTTCGGACTTATTCACCAAACCTCTGAGTAGTTTCACACCGTTTCATTCCTCCTCGGATATATTCGTCAAACTCCGAGCAGTTTGACTTAATGTCATTCTCGTCGAACATATTCTCCAAGCTCCTATCCACTTCATTTTTCCTCTGACTTATTCACCAAACTTAGAGCAGTTTGGCTTAAAGTCATTCTTCTCGAACTGAATCGCCAAATTTTGAGTAGTTTAACTCAATGTGATTCTCCTCGGACCTATTTGCCAAACTCCGAGCAATTTGACTCAATGTCAATCTCCCAGGAACTATTCCCTGAACTCCGAGCAGTTTGACTGATTGTTATTCTCCATGGACCTCTTTGCAAAACTTCAAGTAGTTTAACTCACTTCATTCTCATCAGAATTTTCTCACCAAACTCCAAGCAGTTTTGACTCAATGTCATTCTCCTCGAACCTATTAGCCCAACTATGATCAATTTGACTCAATATCATTCTCCTCGGACATATTATCCAACTCTGAGTAGTTTGATCCACTTCATTCTCCTAGGACTTATTCACCCAAACTCCGATCAGTTTGACTCACTTCATTCTCTCCTCGAACATATTCGCCAAACTCCGAGCAGTTTGACTCAATGCATTCTCCTTGGACATATTCTCCAAGTTCCTAGTAGTTTGATCCACTTCATTATCCTTGGACTTATTCACCGAACTTAGAGCAGTTTGACGCAATGTCATTCTCGTCGAACCAATTCGCCAAAATTTCGAGTAGTTTGACTCAATGTTAATCTCCCAGGAACTATTCTCCAAAATCCGAGCATTTTGATCGTCTTCATTCTCCTCAAACTTATTCACTAAAATCTGACGTATTTTGACTGACTATTTATTCTTCTCAGACCGATTCACCAAACTCTGAGCATATTGACTCACTTCATTCTCCTTGGACTTATTCGCCAAACTCCAAGTAGTTTGACTCAATGTCATTCTTCTCAAAATCAGTTTGACTCAATATCATTCTCCTCAGACTTATTCGCCAACATCCGAGTAGTCTTACTCAATGTCTTTGTCCTAAGATTTTATTCTCCAAACTTCGAGTAGTTTAATCCACTTCATTCTGCTTGAACTTATTGCTAAACTTTGAGCAGTTTAATGCAATGTTTATTCTCTCTCGGTTCTATTCTAAAAACACCAAATAATTTGATCCACTCAATTCTCCTCAGACTTATTCTCCAAACTTCGAGTAGTTTGACTCAATTTCATTCTTTTTGGAGCTATTCTCCAATCACTGAGTAATCTGATCTACTTCATACTCCTCGGACTTATTCACTAAACTCTGAGTAGTTTGACTCCATGTCATTCTCGTCGGACCTATTTAGCGCAAACTCTGATCAGTTTGACTCAATATCATTCTCCTCAGACTTATTATAAAAACTCCAAGTAGTTTGATCCACTTCATTCTCCTCGGACTTATTCGCGAACATCCGAGTAGTCTGACTCAATGTCTTTCTCCTAAGACTTATTCTCCAAACTCTGAGTAGTTTAATCTATTTCATTCTGCTTGGACTTATTACTAAACTTCGAGCAGTTTAAACGTAATGTCATTCTCGTCAGTCCCTATTCTAAAAACACCAAATAATTTGATCCACTCCATTCTCCTCGGACTTATTCTCCAAACTCCCGAGTAGTTTGACTTAATTTCATTCTTTTTTGAAGCTATTATCCAATAACTAAGTAATCTGATCTGCTTCATACTCCTTGGACTTATTCAATCGACTCTGAGTAGTTTGACTCCATGTCATTCTTCCTGGGACCTATTCTTTAAACTTCGATTAGTTTTGCTCCACTTCATTCTTCTCGAACTTATTCGCCTAACTTTGAGCAGTTTGGCTTAATGTCATTCTCCTCGGACCTATTCGCCAAATTCTGAGCAGTTTGACTCAATGTCATTCTCCTCGGACATATTCTCCAAGCTCCTAGTAGTTAGATCCACTTCATTCCCCTCATATTTATTCTCTAAACTCAGAGCAGATTGACTCAATGTCATTCTCCTCGAACCAATTCGCCAAATCGAGTAGTTTGACTCAATGTCATTCTCCCTTCGGACCTATTCGCCAAACTCTGAGCAGTTTGACTCAATGTCAATCTCCCAAGAACTATTCTTTAAACTCAGAGCACTATGATCGACTTCATTCTCCTCGAACTTTTTCACTAAACTTCAAGCAATTTGACTGACCTTTATTCTCATCAGACCTATTAGTCAAACTCCGAGCAGTTTGACTCACTTCGTGTCTCCTCAGACATTATTCGTCAAACTTCGAGCAGTTTGATTCACTGTGATTCTCCTTGGACCTATTAACCAAACTCCGATCAGTTTGACTCAATATCGTTCTCCTCAGACTTAATATCAAATGTTGATTAGTTTGATCCATTTTCATCCTCCATGGACTTATTTGCCAAACACCGAATAGTTTAACTCACTATCACTTTTCTCAGAAATATTCTCCGAACTTTGAGTTATTTGATCCAATTTATTCTTTTTTGGACTAATTTGGTAAACTCCGAGCAGTTTGACTCAATATTATTCTCTTCAGACATATTCTCCAAACTCTGTGTAGTTTGATCCACTTAATACTCCTCGAACTTATTCGCCAAACTCCGAACAGTTTGACTTAATGTCATTCTCCTCGGATCTATTAGCCAAATTCTTAGCAGTTTGACTGAATGTCATTGTCCTCAAACCTATCCTCCAAACTCTTGAGTGGTTTGATCCGCTTCATACTCCTTGGACTTATGATGTGCAAATTTTAAAATGCTCACAAGTCCACGAATCACAAATAGTATTGTGATGAGTTCACAAATAGTATTGCACAAATAACATATTGAAGGACAAAATGAGCAAAGATAGAATTTTTTCCCGAATTACAAGATGAATCCTCAAAGTCTTGAAGCGATTGATCGTTGTCTTCAATCTCTTGATAAGCCGTTGATTACACCCAAAGTATAATGTGGTAGTTGCAGCACAGCTTTGGGGTGTCGATTCCACAGGGAAACAAGTTAACTACAAGAGAATATGTAAACCTAAACATGAACGATAAAATCAAGTGAGAAAATATGAAGTTTTGATAATGAAGTAATTGAGAGCAAATTATGTAATAAATTGAGAATAATAATAGAGGAACAACAAGGTTCCAGGGAATCCTCCCTAGATTCGTTGCCTTTTTTTGCAATCTTGATTCAATTGTTTTTATCTCGATTGTAAGCTTCACATTCCAAACAAGCAATTGGCAGATATTCAATTAAAGTACGTATATAAACCCTAATGTAATTGATATGAAATACTCTTTACTTTTGAGTTAAACATTCATGACCTATCCTATAGATTTATTAAGAAATGACAATATATCTTTAACGGACACTATTACAGTAATGGACAAACCTAAAAGATAAGTCTAATCGGACTCAATCATAAGCCCAAACAATGTGACATAAGAGGAGTATGACTAAACTTATATCAATGAGAAAGATACAATCACTGGATTTAAGAGAAAAATCTTCTAATTAGATTAAAAATAAATTATAACAATATTTAACAATAAATCCCAATTACAACTGAACCAATAAAGGAAAATAGAGAACAACTACACCTAGGGATTCATCTCTTCGCCTTGCTTGGAGATTAGTTCGCCATGGAACTCATGGCTGAATGTTTTGTTGGAGGAGAATGTGGCTGCTTCTTTGAGTTTTCTAGACTTTTATTGATGTTCTCTCTTCAACCCTAAGTGATCTATATATAGTACAAATGTACAAGGGTGTTTTCCAGGTTTAATGTATTGTTAAAACCCTAATTAAGTTCTGACTCGGAGATAGAAAAACGTGTGCGCGCTGCGGCTCTCCTTTGTGGGGCGCTGTGACCTTGCCTTCACCTTTGGTTGGGTGTGCTTCTAGGCGTTGCGGCCTGGGCTAAGGGGCGCCACGACGCACACTGGTGGTTCAAGAGTGAAGCTTCTGAGTACCGCTGCCCTGCCCTAGTCCAGGCCGCAGCGCACACTGATGACTTGATTTTTCTTCATGTTTGCTTCTCTCCGCAGCCCACTCCGACACTCCATTATGCATGAAAATCTTGGCACTTTAAGCAACAATCATTTTTCCTTCTCTTTTGGACTCAAAGTACCTAAAAAATGCACTGATTAACGCCCAAAGTATAACACGGTTATTGTAGTACGGCTTTGGGGTGTCGATTCCACAGGGGAAACAAGTTAAATACAAAGGAAAATGTGTGAACCTTAAAACGAACGATAAAAGTTAAACTCAAGATTTTTGAGCTTTGATGGTGAAATAATGTAAAGGAAAATTGCGTAAATGTAAATGAAATATAAATGAGAAATAACAAGGTTCCAGGAATCCTCCTTAGGTTTGTTCCCTATTTCCACTCTTGATTCAATTGATTTTATCTCGATTTTCAAGTTTCAACTCCTAAACAAGCAATCGAAATATATTCAATCAAGCACATTTACAACTCTTATATAATTGCTACGAATTAATCATTGATTTCGGTTCATGCACACATGACCGATCTTAAAGATTATCAAGAAACGACAATATATCTTAAAAGACAATATCGCAGTAATGGACAATCAATAAAATAAATCTACCAGAATCAATCACATCCAAGCAACCTCAATGGAGGAGAATGATGCAATCACCGGATTAAGAGAGTCTAAAAGAAGAAGAATAAAAAGCACATCTATCACATGAACTCAAATCTTCTTACTTAATCAATGAATAATTTATAAACAATATTTAACAATAAATCCATACAACTGAATCAAGAACATGACATAAAGAACAAGAAATCCCTAAAGATTCATCCCCTTTTCCCTTGTATAAAATGATATAGTTGGCCATGGAAATTAAGGTTGAAGAACAATAAGGATGCTCTCCCCTTGATTTGGCCATGGAGTTCAAGGTGGATGAACAATATAGATGTTCTCCCCTTGATTTGCAACCAAAGAAGAAACTTAGAAATAAAATGGAAGAATGCTGGATTTGGATCCCTTGAATCCTCTCTTTTTTCTCTCTTTCCTTGCTTTCTCTCTTCAATCCCCAGCTGCATACTCCATTAAAGAATATATTTATAGAGCATGAGGGGGATGTTTTGGTCTTTGGAGAATGTCATTTGCTCGCCCTAATCCGGTCAAGAGGCGAGTGGGGCCGTGCTGTGCGTCCTGAGGCCTGCTGTGCTGGCCTGAACTGTTTCCACTAAAACTGGCCATAACTTTCTTCTCTAGAAAAAATCCTTTTTTACGAACCGTAAAATTCTCCAGAAAATAGAATTCCGGATCTTTCTAAGAATATATGGCTCATTGTCTGGTTCTTCCTACATCAATACAGTTTTAATCTGCAAAGATGATTGATCTGTGCAGGAAATTCTGGCAATTCAGTGAAACTCCTTCAGCTTTGTATGCAGAAGTGCACACACTAGTGTGCCTACCCTTAACTTGCTCCAAAGTGATGCACACACTTGTGTGCAGTCTTTTAGCTTACTGTACTTTATTAATCCAGCCTTGGTTTAGACTTTAACCATCTTTGAATCATGTTTGGACATGTCTAACACCTTGGACAAAAACGAGCACCGACACCCAAGATCTTTTGGTGCTTTAAACATGGATCGCTTTATTATCTCTTTTGTACTCAAAGCACCTGAAAATGCATCGAATTAAGTCAATGATTTATGAATATCACTTTAGAGTTATCAACATGTAAAAGTGTGATTATGACCGAGATCAACCCTAAAATGTTAAGCAATTAAGTATTGTTTAGATGCATTTTATGACTCTCATCACAACCCCCCAACTAGCTTATTGCTAGTCCCTAGCAATTCAAGCGAAAGGCATGAAATGAATTCTTTATTTTAGAAATCAAAGCAAAATACAACAATGCTGGCGTTAACCAAGAGTGTTTTCAAAAATCTATCTCAAAAATCATGCATAACATACAGCACATAGAATCATTAAATATCACTCAGGTCCAAGAATAATCCAAATGTCAACCTTAAAATCGTTATCGACTCTTACCATCCATCTTACCACAATACATTAGTCCGAAACTCTCGGATGATTTTATACACAAACATAGTATGAATACAAGTCTTGGCCTCTAAAAACATATTAATTTGCGTGACATCAATCACAAATCAAGCTCCATATGCTCACTTTTCAAATCACTCTCCACTATGTAGGAAAAATCACACTTCATCGGATCAATAGGTCTTTAATAAGCTTGCAACGTTAGGCTAGGGTAAAGGTCAAGAAAGAATGGGAAAGTTTAAAACAAATAAAAGAACTAAGTCTCTTAATTTAAACACAACCACTTTAAGCACAAGATAACCTTACTTCAACACCCAACTCTTTCAACCATTTTTTGAGGATTTCTCGCAATAAATCACCATTTTTTTTTTTCTTCTTTCTTTGCCATAATTCATTTTTTCTCATTTTTTTTTATTTTGGTATAAGGACCATTCACCTCCTCTTTCATTCTTTTCTTTTCTTTTCCACAACCCCCAACTTATCTCTTTTAATGTACTTGGGTTATGGTAGTAATATTTTCTCATATTTCCACCCTTACTCCTTTTAAGTGCTTCTCACAACATGTGTATAACTAAGTTCTTTTAAAAGAGAGGTAAGGATAAAAATATTTTTAGGGTCATAAAGGTAAGTAAATGGTTTATCGAAAGAAACAAGGCTCAATTTTTCTTTTCAAGAAAAAGGCTCAAATAGGTGACTAGCGATAAATATAACAAGAGTAAGTTTAAAAAAGGCTCAAACGGTCCAAAAATGGCCTATATCATATCCTAAGTAGTGTGCATTCTATGATTTTTGCCTCAAGTGATTATCAAGTAAGTTCTAGAGCTTGTAGAGACCGCAAAAGTATTCACAAAACAACCACGCATAAAACTTCTCCAAATGCTTTAGACTAATCATGCAATCTTTACCCACAAACCAGAGTCTCAAACCAAAAGAAAAATTGACACTTAATTTATTCTCAAAGCGAAGCAAAGATTTAACTTCTTCTAAATGCTATATGCTAATCTCGATTAAGCTCATATCATTGACATGTGAATTAACTTCAAGGCTAACATAAAGCATGCTAAAAACAAACAAACATTTTTTTTTTTTATCCTAACAACGAAAAAGAAAGAAAGTGACACCAAGTAGTTCAATGAAAAAAAAGAAAAGAAATGTGTTTCCTCCACCCCCCAACCTAAACATTGCATTGACCTCAATGTAAAAGAAAAAGGAAAGGAAACTCCCTGTGTGGCCAAAAAATGCACAGAAGCTGAAAATTGCGCACCACCAATTGAACTGCATACCGTTCTTTTAGCTGAAATCAACTAGAAACTAAAAAATTAAAATAGACTTAAAACACAACTAAAATTCTAAGTTAATAAAGACTTAACAACAAAATATTAATAAAACTTAACAACAAAATATTAATAAATTTTTTTTTTTGAAATTTGAACTAAACTAAAAACTAACAATTAAGATTGAATGAAAACTAACTAAAAACATAACAAAAATAAAAAGGAATAACGTACCTTTGTTGTGTGGTCAAGGTGAATAGACCGGATCCATAAGCAGAATGTCTTTCATCTCCGGATCATGTCTATCAATTAAGATCTTAAGTCGTTGACCGTTTACTTTAAAGATCCGACCATCTCTAGTATCCTCAATTTCTGTCGTCCCATTTTCAAAAACATTTTTTACTATAAAAGGGCCAGTCCATCTTGACCGAAGTTTTCCAGGATGCTTATGAAGTCTAGAGTCGTATAAGAATACCCGATCATTGGGTTTAAATGTTTTCCTCAAAATGTTTTTGTCACGGAATACTTTCATCTTAGCCTTATAGATTCTAGAATTTTCATAAGCATCGTTTCTTAATTCTTCTAACTCGATTAGCTGATATTCTCGAAGTTTACCCGCTTCGCCCATGTCAAAATTAAAAGACTTGATGGCCCAATAAGCTCGATGCTCGAGCTCCACAGGTAAGTAGCAAGGCTTTCCAAAAACAAGCCGATAGGGCGACATACCTAAGGGAGTTTTAAAGGCTGTACGGTAAGCCCGAAGCGCATCAGTTAGTCTCAAAGACCAATCTTTGCGATCGGGGTTAACCGTTTTTTCTAAAATTTGTTTAATCTCCCTATTAGCAAGCTCTACTTGTCCACTAGTCTGAGGATGATAGGCAGTAGAGATTTTATGTAATACCCCAAAATTTTTCATTAAAGCTTCAAAGGAACGGTTGAAAAAATGTGTACCTCGATCACTAATTATAGCACGTGGTGTACCAAATTGAGATAACACATTTTCTTTAAGGAATTTAATCACCGTTCCATTATCATTGTTTCGACATGCTGCTGCCTCTACCCACTTAGATACAAAATCTATTGCTACAATGATATACTGGTACCCAAAGGAAGGAGGGAAGGGTCCCATGAAATCGATGCCCCAACAATCAAAGATTTCAATCACTAAAATAGGGTTCAGGGGCATCATATTTCGGCGGGACAGAGCACCTAACTTTTGACATCTTTCACAAGAGCGACAATAGGTGTTTGTATCTTTAAACAAAGTAGGTCAATAAAATCCACACTGCAAAATATTTGCAGCGGTTTTTTTCATTGAAAAGTGGCCTCCACAAGCTTGGGAGTGACAAAATTCTAAGACACTCGAAATCTCTTCATTAGGGATGCAACGCCTTAGAATTTGGCCAGGGTAGTACTTGAAAAGATAGGGGTCATCCCAATAAAAATTACATACCTCATATAAGAATTTACTCTTGTCTTGAACGCTTCAATCCATAGGTATCTCACCTGTAGCCAAATAATTTACGATGTGAGCAAACCATGGTAGAGAAGTAATGGAGAGTAATTGCTCATCGGGAAAATCATCTTTGATTGGCATGTCATCACAAGTGTCCTCAAAAGTGAGTCTGGATAAATGGTCAGCTACTACGTTCTCCACTCCTTTTTTATCCTTAATGGTGATATCAAATTCTTGCAAGAGGAGGATCCATCGGATTAGTCGTGCCTTAGCATCCTTTTTCGTAAGAAGATACTTGAGGGCTGCATGATCTGTAAAAATAAGGATAGGAGAACCAATTAGATGAGCACGAAATTTATCTAAAGCAAATACTACAGCTAGCAACTCTTTTTCAGTTGTAGAGTAATTCATTTGAGCACTATTTAAAGTCTTACTAGCATAGTAAATGACAAAAGGTTTACCTTCCCTTCGCTGTCCAAGAACAGCACCTACAGCGTAGTCACTAGCATCGCACATGATTTCAAAAGGTAAAGTCCAATCTGGCGACTGCATTATAGGTGCAGAAGTAAGCTTGCCAATCAACATTTTAAAGGCCTCTTGACAAGCTTGACTCCACTCAAAGGGGGTATCTTTAACTAGGAGGGCGCATAGCAGTCTAGATATTTTTGAAAAATTTTGTATGAACCTCCTATAAAAACCAGCATGACCAAGGAAAGATCTCACATCCTTTATTGTCTTAGGGGCAGGCAACTTAGAGATTAACTCAATCTTAGATTGATCAACCTCTATTCCTTTAGAAGAGACAATATGCCCTAAGACAATACCGGATGGTACCATGAAATGGCACTTTTCCCAATTTAAAACCAATTCTTTTTCCTCACAGCGAATTAGTACTCTTTCTAAATTCATTAAGTATGTTTCAAATGAAGATCCAAAAATAGTTAGGTCATCCATAAAAACCTCCATGCAATTTTCAACCATGTCACTAAAAATGCTCATCATGCAGCGTTGAAAAGTAGCAGAGGCGTTACATAATCCGAATGGCATTCTACGAAAAGCATAGGTGCCAAAGGGACAAGTAAAGGTGGTCTTTTCTTGGTCTTCTAATGCAATTTCTATTTGATAGTAACCAGAATAACCATCTAGAAAACAATAGAAGGGATGACCAGCTACACGCTCAAGAATTTGATCAATAAAAGGGAGTGGAAAGTGGTCTTTCTTGGTGGCAGCATTTAATTTTTTGTAATCAATGCACACACGCCACCCATTCACAAGTTTGGTAGGGACTAACTCTCCTAGGTCATTCTTTATCACAGTGACTCCAGACTTTTTTGGGATGACTTGCGTAGGGCTTACCCACTTACTATCAGCTATGGGATATATAATACCCGCATCTAATAGTTTCAGCACTTCATTTTTCACTACTTCTTTCATAGTGGGGTTAAGCCTACGTTGAGGGTCTCTACGAGGACTGGTTCCTTCATCCAGATTTATTTTATGGGAGCAGATTAGGGGACTAATTCCCTTTAAATCAGCCATGCTCCATCCCAGGGCTGATTTGTGTTCATTTAAAGTTTGAATTAATCTCTTACCTTGGGTCTCAGTTAATTCAGAAGAAATTATAACAGGAAAGGTATCACCTGGACCGAGAAAGGCATGTTTTTAGACCCTTAGGTAGTGGCTTCAATTCGACTTTAGGTGCTTCCACACTTGAAAGGACTTGAGTCTTGCTTCTTTCGGGCAGCTCCTCAAACCTTGGTTGCCACGCCCGATTTCCATAATCCTGAGATTTGTCAAAAACAGCACATATATCAATTATATTAGTTTTATCATCAAATAAATCTATCTCAGAATTAACAAGAAAATTTTCAAGAGGGTCATAATCATTAGTTAAGAAAACTCCCTCATTGACGAGTGACTCGATCATGTAAAGCTGGTGGTTTTCGTCCTCATCTTCGGGCTATTTTGCAACATTGAAAATATTTACTTCAAGGGTCATGTTGCCAAAGGACAGCTTCATGAGACCATTCCTACAATTTATTAGAGCATTCGCAGTAGCAAGAAAAGATCTACCCAAAATCAAAGGGATTTTAGAGTTAGTGTCTACAGCAGAAGTAGTATCAAGAATTAAGAAATCAACAGGATAATAAAATTTATCAATTTGAATCAAAACATCCTCAACCACACCTCGAGGTACCTTGACTGAGCGATCAACCAATTGTAATACCACGCCGGTTGATTTGATTTCTCCTAACCCCAGTTGTAAGTAAATGGAAAATGGCATCAGGTTTACACTAGCTCCCAGATCTAGTAAGGCTTGTCCAACCTCATGATTTCCAATGCTGCAAGCAATGGTAGGACAGCCCGGATCTTTGTATTTCGGGGGAATTCTTTGCTCAATTAGTGCACTAACTTGCTCAGTTAGGAAAGCTGTTTTCTTGATATGATGTTTCCTCTTAATTGTGCATAAATCTTTGGGAACTTTTGCATAGGTGGGGACTTGTTTAATCACATGCAAAAGGGGAAGATTAAGTTTCACTTGCCTTAAGTTCTCAAGGATTTCATCATTCATTTCTAGATTTTTCTTGTTGGATTTTAAGGCTTGGGGGAATGGGGCCTTAACAGGACTTTGGGTCACTTCAGGGTCTTTAGGCAACTTGGTCTCACTACTGGTTTGACCCTTCACATTCTCGAGTTTATTCTCTGGTGGAATGTGTAGTGACTTACCTCTTCGGGTCACAATGGCATTTACATTTTTCACATTTTCTTGTGCCATATGTTGACCGTGAGGTATGGACTGAGCTTGGGCAGGGAACTTACCTCGCTCAGTCACACTCAAAGAGCTCATCAATTTAGACACTTGGCTATTTATTTCTTTGTTTTCCTCAACCAACTGTGTAATTAATGCCTCACACTTTTGGTTTGTCTTGCCTTGTGCTTCTATAAAAGTATGTAAGGAGTCTTCTAAAGAGTTCCTAGAAGATGAGGGTGCATGATAAGGTGCTGGGTACGATCTAGGGCGCTGCACATGCTGCTGATTTTCAGATTTCCAACTAAAGTTGGGGTGATTTCGCCACCCCGGATTATAAGTGTTAAAGAAGGGTACTGAGGGCTTCTTGTACATGCCTAAGGTATTGCATTGTTCCTCGTACAGCCCTCTCATGTCAACAAAAGTGGGACAATCTTGGGCGGGATGATCAACCCTGCCACACACAAAACATGATTCTAAAGGTTCGGCCTGATTAACCATGTGTGTTGGTTTTCTCATTTTTAATGCCTCCAACTCCCTAGTAAGCATTTCAACCTTGGCCTTGAGGTTATCCTCTTCCCTAAGATGGTAGATTCCTCCACCACTAGGTCGTGACCTATTTGTGCTCTCAGTAGCACTAGGTCCAGTCCATGTGTGAGCTTTCTCAGCAAGCTCATTGAGGTACTCAATAGCCTCATCAGGGTCTTTTTGCAGAAACTCTCCATTACACATCATCTCGACAAATTGGCATTCTCTATAGGTAAGACCCTCATAGAAATAGCTCACTAAACACCAATTTTCTCCCAAGACTGATACAAAGTCTCGTTTTCCTTTTGTGCAAAGGTGGAGATTTGTCTTTTCAAAGCGTTAGTCTTATGTTGAGGGAAGTAATTGTTAAAAAAGACTTGGGTCATCTCATTCCATGACCCAATTGATCATGGTCTCAGCGAGTATAACCAACTCTTAGCTTTATCCTTCAAGGAGAAAGGAAAAAACTTGAGTCTCACAATATCATCAGTTGCATCGTGACTATGGAAAGTCACAACTACTTCCTCAAATTCTCTAATGTGCACATAGGGGTTTTCGTTTTCCATGCCATGAAAAGTAGGGAGAAGTTGTATCATCCTTGTTTTAAAATCTTGATGACGGGTATTGGCTGGAAACATAATGCACGATGGTGTGGCTGTCCGGCTAGGATGTAGATAATCTTTAAGTGTCCTAGCACCATTCTCATTAGGATTTTCAGCCATGTTAACAAAATCCTCTAAATTCTCTGATGGGGGTGCACTATGGTTTGATCTGGGCGAGGTTTCACCAATGGAGGTGGAAGGAGAGGGGAACTCTAATTCGGGTCCTCTAATGAATCTACCTCGCGAATCTCTCGGTCTAAGCATGCACCAATTAATTTAGAGGGGGAATAGATAAATAAAAACAGAATAATGAACAAATAAATAAAACAGAATAATAAAAAAATAAATAAAACAGAATAATAAACAGATAAATAAAACAGAATAATAAACAAATAAATAAAAACAGAATAAAATAATAAACAGATAAATAAAAACAAAATAATAAACAGATAAATAAAAACAAAATAATAAACAGATAAATAAAACAGAATAATAAAAGAAAATTAGAAAATCAAAACAAAAGTAAAGGAACGATATTACCGTATTTACAAACTGCTGAAAAGAAAAATATTTATGATTTTTTTTTTTTTACCGTCACACTTAAAGTTGACAAGTTTCCTTATACTTAAAAATGTTTCCTCGGCAATGGCGCCAAAATTTGATTATGCCCAAAGTATAACACGGTTATTGTAGTACGGCTTTGGGGTGTCGATTCCACAGGGAAACAAGTTAAGTACAAAGGAAAATGTGTGAACCTTAAAACGAACGATAAAAGTTAAACTCAAGATTTTTGAGCTTTGATGGTGAAATAATGTAAAGGAAAATTGCATAAATGTAAATGAAATATAAATGAGAAACAAAAAGGTTCCGAGAATCCTCCTTAGATTTGTTCCCTATTTCCACTCTTGATTCAATTGATTTTATCTCGATTGCAAGTTTCAACTCCCAAACAAGCAATCGGAATATATTCAATCAAGCACATTTACAACTCTTATATAATTGCTACGAATTAATCATTGATTTCGGTTCATGCACACATGACCGATCTTAAAGATTATCAAGAAACAACAATATATCTTAAAAGACAATATCGCAGTAATGGACAATCAATAAAATAAATCTACCGGAATCAATCACATCCAAGCAACCTCAATGGAGGAGAAGGATGCAATCACCGGATTAAGAGAGTCTAAAAGAAGAAGAATAAAAAGCACATCTATCACATGAACTCAAATCTTCTTACTTAATCAATTAATAATTCATAAACAATATTTAACAATAAATCCATACAATTGAATCAAGAACAGGAAATAAAGAACAAGAAATCCCTAAAGATTCATCCCTTTCCCTTGTAAAATGATTAGTTGGCCATGGAAATCAAGGTGGAAGAATAATAAGGATGCTCTCCCCTTGATTTGGCCATGGAGTTCAAGGTGGATGAACAATATGGATGTTCTCCCCTTGATTTGCAACCAAAGAAAACTTAGAAATAAAATGGAAGAATGTTGGATTTGGATCCCTTGAATCCTCTCTTTTTTCTCTCTTCCTTGCTTTCTCTCTTCAATCCCTAGCTGCACACTCCATAAAGATATATTTATAGAGCATGAGGGGGGTGTTTTGGTCTTGGAGAATGTCATTTGCTCGCCCTAATCCGGTCAAGAGGCGAGTGGGCCGTGCTGTGCGTCTGGGCCTGCTGTGCTGGCCTGAACTGTTTCCACTAAAACTACCATAACTTTCTCTAGAAAAATCCTTTTAACGAACCGTAAAATTCTCCAGAAAATAGACTTCCAGATATTTCTAAGAATATATGGCTCATTGTCTGGTTCTTCCTACATCAATACAGTTTAATCTGCAAAGATGATTGATCTGTGCAGGAAATTCTGGCAATTCAGTGAAACTCCTTCAGCTTGTATGCAGAAGTGCACACACTAGTGTGCCTACCCTTAACTTGCTCCAAAGTGATGCACACACTTGTGTGCAGTCTTTTAGCTTACTGATCTTTATTAATCCAGCCTTGGTTTAGAATTTAACCATCTTTGAATCATGTTTGGACATGTCTAAACCTTGGACAAAAACGAGCACCGACACCCAAGATCTTTTGGTGCTTTAAACATGGATCGCTTTATTATCTCTTTTGTACTCAAAGCACCTGAAAATGCATCGAATTAAGTCAATGATTTATGAATATCACTTTAGAGTTATCAACATGTAAAAGTGTGATTATGACCGAGATCAACCCTAAAATGTTAACAATTAAGTATTGTTTAGATGCATTTTATGACTCTTATCATGCACCGAACTAAGTCAATGATCCAAGAATATCACTTTAGAGTTATTAACATATAAAAGTGCAATTAAGACTGAGATCAACCCTAAAATGCTAACAATTAAGTATTGTTGAGATGCATTTTATGGCTTTCATGACAACCCCCAACTAGCTTATTGCTAGTCCTTAGCAATTCAAGCAAAAACGAGAAATGAATTCTATGGTAGGAATCAAAACAAGGCAAAGAAATGCTAGTGTTAAACAAGATGCAATTCACATTTTTGTCTCAAAAACTGCACATAATACGCAGCACATAGAATCATTAAATATCACTTAAGTCCAAAAGTAATCCAAGCATCAATCTTAAAATCGTTATCAACTCGTATTATCCGTCTTACCACAGTCCATTAATCCGAACACCCGGATGATTTTATGCATAACATTCATGAATACAAGTCTTGGTCTCTAAAAACATAATGAATTGTGTGACATCAATCACATAAACAAGCTCCGTAGGCTTATTTTTCAAATCACTCTCCACTATTGTAGAAAAAAAAATCACACTTCATTGGATCAATAGGTCTTTAATAAACTTGTAATGTTAGGCTAACGAAAAGGTTTAAGGAAGAACGGGAAGGATTTGCAGGTAAAAGAACTAAATCTCTTAGCTTTAAACACAACCACTTTTAAGCACTAGATAACCTTACTTCTACACCCAACTCTTTTAACCATTTTTATAAGAGCTTTCCTCTTAATAAGTCACCACTTTTTGTCTTTCTTCTTCTTTCTTTGCCATATTTTATTTTTTTCTTTTGTATTTTTTGGCATAAGACCATTCACCTCCTTTTCACTCTTTTCTTTTCTATAACCCCCAACTTATCTCTTTTAATGTATTTGGGTTATGGTAGCAACACATTTTTTTTTTCTTCATATTTTCATCCTTACTCCTTTCAAGTGCTTAGCAACAAATGTGTATGACTAAGTTCTTTCAAAAGAAGGGTAAGGATAAAATATTTTTAGGCTCATGAAGGTAAGTAAATGGGTTATCGAAAGCAACAAGGCTCAAATTCTTTTTCGAGAAAAGGCTCAAACAGGTGACTAGGCATAAATATAGCAATGGTAAGTTTGAAATGCTCAAACGGTCCAAAAATGGCCTATATCATATCCTAAGTAGTGTGCATTCTAGGAATTCGCCTCAAGTGATTATCAAATAAGTTCTAGAGCTTGTCGAGACTGCAAAAGTATTTATGAAATAATCACACATAAAACTTCTCTAGATCCTTTAGACTAATCATACAATCTTACCACAAACTAGAGTCTCAAACCAAAAGAAGATTGATATTTAAATTATTCTCAAACCGAAGCAAGATTTAACTTCTTCTAAATGTTGTATGCTATCTCAATTAAGCTTATATCATTGACATGTGAATTAACTCAAAGGCTAACACAAAGCATACTTAAAACAAAAAGAAAGGGAAGGTAACACCAAGCAATTTAATGAAAAAGAAATACGTTTCCTCCACCCCCAACTTAAAATTTGCATTGTCCTCAATGTTAAAGAGAAAGTAAAGGAAACTCCCTTTGTAAGCACAAGTGCACAGCTCTGAGAATTGTGCACCACCATGTAAACTGCATGCCATTCTTCTTCCTGAAATTTTGGTCTACAACATAGAACAAAACAGCAAAAAGAAAGCAACTGCGGAGTACCATTAAGATTGCCACCATATGTGAGGTTAACACATAAAATAGAGAGAAATAACTACAAATGAAAAATAAAGGACGAAAGGGAAAACACAATAAATGTTAGTATAGTGATCCAATAATAAAAACAAAAGAAAAAGTAAGCGAACAAGAGATAGAACCCAAAACTAATCCTCTAAGTCCTCATCTTCTTCTTCATTCCCTTCATTCTCTTCACTTTCCTCGGGAGGTGGATCAAAAGATGAACTCGGATAGGGTGGAATAGTAGGAAAGTGATCCATATTACAACCAGTAGCGGAGGCAAGGTGCTGGTACATCTGACCAAAAGAAGAGTAGACCCCCGCTTGATAACCGGCTTGCCTAGCCAAGAATCGGTCTTGTCTAGCCAAGAATCGGTCTTGACGATCTATCCTATCAAGCAACAGTTTCTGATGCTCATCAAAATGACTCTCTAAACGCTCAAGGCACTCAAAAACCGTGAAATTCCTAGAGGGGTAGGGGGGCAGCAATTACTACTCCCTCTCTCGGAGTTGACGGCCTTTAGGCTCTAATCTGCATGGCATCATCGATGGGTTTTTTGGGTTGCTGGGCCTCCTCATCAGGACTGTGTAGGACTCCGAATCGGATGCAAAATTGAGTGATTAATGAAGGAAAGTATAATCTGAGCCTTTGTCGCACAGTGTGTATGATAGAAGTAAAAATAACTTGGCCCATGTCAATAGTCATACCCATCAAAATGGCATAAATCAAGACATCTTTCTCAACAGTAATGTCGCTATAGTGTGTAGCAGGCATCATCCTCTGACATACAAAACATTGCTAAGCTCTAGCATTGGCATTCAGAGAAGGACCGGGCAAGGTTACAGGGGTATCCCCCGTCATTTTTCATGTAGTGCCCGAAATACAGAGAGTATTGCAAATCTCTTCATAATCAATATTAGACGCATATGCACCATACGCACTATTTTCTATGTCAAGTAACCCATGGAAGCTATTTATGGATGTGCTACTAAAAGATATTGTTTTTCCTCCCACCCTCACTTTACCATTCCTATGCTCATCTGCATTAGCGTAAAATTCTCTAACCATATTTGTAAGGGAATGAGATGAGGGTCTTGTAAATGTACCCCAATTCCTATCAGTAATCATTTTAAACAGAGATGGGTTTCCCGTCTCTGTGATGTTGAATCCTCTCTCTGGAATGGGTTTTCTAGTTTGCATCATCCGAATATATCCCTCACTCGCCTCAAAACTAACAAATTTGGTCTCATCATACTCTTGTTGTTGTTTTCCCCTAGGTCTCTTGGTCTTAGGTGCCATGTGAATCAAATATATAGACTTATGGAACTAATGCAAAATCAATCACCCAAGTAGCACAAAGGAACAATAAAGAGAAGAAATTTGTTTTACTTGATGCCAACAAGTAGAGAGAAGAAATACTACCCACCAATTTGAAATTTTCTTGAAGAACCCAAAATCTTCCTATCACCAAGCTTGTTGGAGAGATTTCTAGCAAAATCTGCAAAATTACTGAGTAATGTAGCAAGAATTGATGTTAGAAACAAAAAATTTTGAGGAAAAATGAGTGGGTAAGTGAGGGTTTGGAGAGAGGATGAGAGAGAGAGAAGTGAGCTGCTGGTTTCATGAGGGCGAAATGAAGAAGAAAGACAATTTTTAGGGTATTAAAAAGCGCCAGATGCTGGGGTGCAGTGCTAGGCTGGGCAAACTGGGCCTATTCTGCGCACTGGGGCGTTGGGCCTGGTGCTGTGCGTTGGGGTGCACTATGCGTTGGGTCGAGGCACACAGGCTGCTACTGGCCTGTTTTCTACAAGAAATTTTTTTTTGTTTGCAAAAAAAAAGAGAAAATGAAATAAAGTCAGCCAAATAAATAATGGTATAAAAAGTAATCCTTAAAAATTAGATTAAATTAAAAGAAAAACTAGCAATTAAGATTGAATAAAACTTTACTTAAAAACAAAACAAACAAATCAAAAGAAAAATAAATAAAAACGTACCTGTGTGGCATAGTTAAGGTGAATAGACTAGATCCATAAGTGGAATGTCTTCCACTTCCGGATCTTGCCAATTGATTAAGACTTTAAGACACTGATAATTCATTTTAAAAGTCTGACCATCCCTAGTGTCCTCTATTTCCATCGCTCCATTTGCAAAAACATTTTTCACTATGAAAGGACCGGTCTACCTTGACCGAAGTTTTCAAGGATGCTTATGGAGTCTAGAATTGTATAAGAACACCCGATCATTAGGTTTAAATGTTTTCCTCAAAATATTTTTGTCATGGAATACTTTCATTTTATCCTTATAGATTCTAGAATTCTCATAAGCATTGTTTCTTAATTCCTCTAACTCGGTCAACTGATATTTCCTAAGGTTACCCGCTTCTCCTATGTCAAAATTGAAAGACTTGATGGCCCAATAAGCTCGATGCTCGAGCTCTATAGGTAAGTGGCAAGGCTTTCCAAAAACAAGCTGATAAGGTGACATACCTACAGGGGTTTTAAAAGCTATACGGTAAGCCCAAAGCGCATCAACTAGTCTCAAAGACCAATCCTTGCGATCTGGGTTAACTGTTTTTTCTAAAATTTGTTTAATTTCCCTATTAGCAAGCTCTACTTGTCCACTAGTCTAAGGGTGGTTGGCAGTAGAAATTTTATGTAATACCCCATATTTTCTCATCAAACCTTCAAAAGAACGGTTGCAAAAATGTGTACCTCGATCACTAATTATAGCACGTGGTGTACCAAATCGAGATAACACATTTTCTTTAAGAAATTTAATTACCGTTCTATTATCATTGCTTCACAAGCTGCTGCCTCTACCCACTTAGATACATAATCTATTGCCACGATGATATATTGGTATCCAAAGGAAGGAGGAAAGGGTCCCATAAAATCAATGCCCCAACAATCAAAGATTTCAATTACTAAAATAGGGTTTAAGGGCATCATATTTCGACGAGACACAACTCTTACTTTCTGACACTTCTCACATGAGTGACAATAGATGTTTGCATCTTTAAACAAGGTAGGCCAATAAAAACCACATTGTAAAATTTTTGCAGCGGTTTTTTCATTGAAAAGTGGCCTCCACAAGCTTGGGAATGACAAAATTCCAAGATGTTAGCAAACTCTTCATTAGGGATGCAACACCTTAAAATTTGGTCAGGGCAGTACTTGAAAAGATAGGGGTCATCCCAATAAAAATTACATACGTCATATAAGAATTTCCTCTTGTCTTGAGCGCTCCAATCCATTGGTATCTCACCTGTAGCCAAATAATTCACGATGTGAGCAAACCATGGTAAAGAAGTAACGGAGAGTAAATGCTCATCGGGAAAGTCATCCTTGATTAGCATATCATCAAAGGTGTCCTCAAATGTGAGCCTTGAAAGATGGTTAGCCACTACATTCTCTACTCCTTTTTTGTCTTTAATGGTGATGTTAATTTCTTGTAGGAGTAGGATCCATCATATTAGTCTTGCCTTAGCATCCTTCTTTGTAAGAAGGCACTTGAGGGCTGCATGATCTATAAAAATAAGGATAGGAGAACCAATTAAATAGGCATGAAATTTATCCAAAGCAAATGCTATAGCTACCAATTCTTTTTTAGTGGTGGACTAGTTCATTTGAGCACTATTTAAATTTTTACTAGCATAGTAAATAACAAAAGG
The DNA here is from genome assembly GCA_023935145.1 of Bretschneidera sinensis. Classification (NCBI taxonomy): domain Eukaryota; kingdom Viridiplantae; phylum Streptophyta; class Magnoliopsida; order Brassicales; family Akaniaceae; genus Bretschneidera; species Bretschneidera sinensis. The sequence goes on from CM043704.1 coordinate 10,687,717, forward strand.
TTTCCCCTCCCTTCGTTGTCCAAGAACAACACCTACAGCATAGTCACTAGCATCATACATGATTTCAAAGGGTAAAGTCCAATCAGGTGATTGCATTATAGGTGCTGAAGTAAGCTTGCCAATCAGCGTTTTAAAGGCCACTTGACAAGCTTGAGTCCACTCAAAGGGGGTATCTTTAACCAGAAGGGCACATAGTGGTCTAGATATGTTTGAAAATTTTTGTACGAACCTCCTATAAAAACCAGCATGACCAAGGAAAGATCTCACATCTTTTATTGTCTTAGGGGTAGGTAATTTAGAGATTAATTCAATCTTAGATTGATCAACCTCTATTCCTTTAGAAGAGACAATATGCTCTAAGACAATACGGAATGGTACCATGAAATGGAATTTTTCCCAATTTAAAACTAATTCTTTCTCCTCACAGTGAATCAACACTCTTTCTAAATTCATTAAGCATACATCAAATGAAGATCCAAAAACAGTTAGGTCATCCATAAAAACTTCCATGCAATTTTCAACCATGTCACTAAAAATACTCATCATGCAACGTTGAAAAGTGGCAGGGGCATTACACAATCCAAATGGCATTCTACGAAAAGCATAGGTGCCAAAGGGACAAGTGAAAGTGGTTTTTTTCTTGGTTTTCTAATGCAATTTCAATTTGATAATAACCAGAATAACCATCTAGAAAACAGTAAAAGGGATGACTAGCTACACGCTTAAGAATTTGATCAATAAAAGGGAGTGGAAAGTAGTCTTTCCAGGTGGCAGTATTTAATTTTCTATAATCAATGCACATACGCCACATGGTCACAAGCTTGGTAGGGACTAACTCTCCTAGGTCATTTTTTACCACAGTGACTCTGGAATTTTTAAGAATGACTTGCGTAGGACTTACCCATTTACTATCAGCTATGGGATATATAATTCCCGCATCTAATAGTTTTAGCACTTCATTTTTCACTACTTCTTTCATAGTGGGGCTAAGCCTACATTGAGGGTCTTTACGAGGACTAGTTCCTTCATCCAAATTTATTTTATGCGAACAAATCAGGGGACTAATACCTTTTAAATCAGCCATGCTCCATCCTAAGGCTTATTTGTGTGCAATTAGAGTTTGAATTAATTTCTTACCTTGGGTCTCAGATAATTCAGATGAGATAATAACAGGAAAAGTATCACCTGGACCTAGAAAGACATGCTTTAAACCCTTAGATAGTGGCTTCAATTTGACTTTAGGTGCTTCCACACTTGAGGGGACTTGTTTCTCACTTCTTTCAGGTAGCTCTTTAAACTTTAGTTGCCATGCCCGAGTGCCATAATCCTGGGATTTATTAAAACAACACAAATATCAATTATACCAGTTTTATCATCAAATAAATCAATCTCAAAATTAACAAGAATAGTTTTAAGAGGATCATAATCATGAGCTATGGAAACTCCCTCATTGATGAGTGACTCGATCATGTAAAGCTGGTGGTTTTCGTCCTCATCTTTAGGCTGTTTTGCAACATTGAAAATATTCACTTCAAGGGTCATGTTTCCAAAGGACAACTTCATCAGTCCATTCCTACAATTTATTAGAGCATTTGCAGTAGCAAGAAAAGGTCTACCCAAAATCAAAGGAATTTTAGAGTTAGTGTCAACAGCAGAAGTAGTATCAAGGATTAAGAAATCAACAAGATAGTAAAATTTATCAATTTGAATCAAAACATCCTCTACCACACCTCGGGGTACTTTGACTGAACGATCAACCAATTGTAATACCACAGTGGTTGGTTTGATTTCTCCTAAACTCAGTTGTAAGTAAAGAGAGAATGTCATTAGGTTTACACTAGCTCCTAAATCTAGCAAGGCTTATCCAACTTCATGATGTCCAATGCTACATGCAATGGTTGGACAGCCAGGATCATTGTATTTTGGGGGAATTCTTTGCTCAATAAAATCACTCACTTGCTCAGTTAGGAATGTTGTTTTATTTATATGGTGCTTCCTCTTAATTGTATAAATCCTTGAGAACCTTTGCATAGGTGGGTACTTGTTTAATCACATGCAAGAGCGGGAGATTTAGTTTTACTTGCTTTACGTTCTGAAGGATTTCATTATTTAGCTCTAGATTTTTCTTGGTTGATTTTAAGGCTTGAGGGAATGGTGCTTTAACAGGGCTTTTGGTAATCTCAGGGTCCTTGGGCAGTTCGGTATCACCACTACCTTGAACCTTCTCCACATCCTCGGGTTTGTTCGTTGTTGGGATATGAAGTGACTTACCACTTCTTGTCATAATGGAATTTACATTTTTCAGATTTGTTTGTGCCATGTGTTGACCATGGGGAGTGGACTGAGCTTAGGAAGGGAACTTCCCTCGCTTAGTCACACTCAAGGAGCCCATTAACTTGGACACTTGGCTCCTTATTTCTTTATTTTCTTCCACAACCTGTGCAATTAATGCTTCGTACCTTTGGTTTTTCTTACCCTGTGCCTCAATAAAAGCATGTAAAGTGTCTTCTAAAGAACTCCTAGAGGACGAGGGTGCATGATATGGTCCAGGGTGTGATCTAGGGGGTTGTTCAAGCTGCTGGTTTTCAGATTTCCAACTGAAGTTGGGGTGATTTCGCCATCCTGGATTATAAGTGTTAGAGAAGGGTGTAAAAGGCTTCTTGTACATGCCTAAGGCATTACATTGTTCCTTATACATCCCTCTCATATCAATAAATGTAGGGCAATCTTGAGTAGGATGATCTACCTCAACACACACACAAAACATGGTTCTAAAGGTTCGGCTTGATTAACCACGTTTGTTGGCTTTTTAGTTTTTAATACCTCTAACTCCCTAGTAAGCATTTCAACCTTAGCTTTCAGGTTGTCTTCCTCTCTAAGATGGTATATTCCACCACCACTAGGGTTTCCTATAGGTCGTGACCTATTTGTGCTTTCAGTAGCACCAGGTCCAGTCCAAGTATAAGCTTTTTCAGCAAGCTCATTGAGGTATTCTATGGCCTCATCCGGGTCTTTTTTGTAGAAATTCACCATTACACATCATCTCTACGAATTGGCGCTCCCTATAGGTAAGTCCCTCATAAAATTAGCTCACTAAGCGCCAACTCTCATACCCATTGTTGTGGACACATACTTAACAGCTCCTTAAATTTCTCCCAAGACTGATATAAAGTCTTATTATCCTTTTGTGCAAAGGTGGAGATTTGTCTTTTTAAAGCATTGGTCTTATGTTGAGGGAATTATTTGTTAAAGAAGACCCGAATCATCTCATTCCATGTCCCAATAGATCGTGGTCTCAGCGAGTATAACCAACTCTTAACTTTATCCTTCAAAGGGAAAGGAAAAAACTTGAGTCTCACGATATCACCAGTTGCATCTTGACTATAAAAAGTCGCAACTACTTCCTCAAACTCCCTAATGTGTACATATGGGTTTTCGTTTTCCAAGCCATGGAATGTAGGGAGTAATTGAATCATCCCTATTTTAAAGTCTTGATGGCGAGTGTTGGTTGGAAACATAATGCATGATGATGTGGCTGTCCGGCTAAGATGTAAATAATCTTTAAATGTCCTAGCAAGATTCTCATTAGGGTTTTCAGCCATGTTAACAAAGTTTTCTAAATTTTCAGTTGGGTGTACACTAGGGTTCGATCTAGGTGAAGTTTCACTAATGGACATGGAAGGAAAGGGTATCTCTATTTCGAGTCCCTTAATGAACCTACCTCGCGAATCTCTCGGTCCAAGCATACACCAACTGAGTTAAAAAGAAATAAACAGAACAAATAAAAGAAATCAAAAACTTAAAGAAAAGAACGATAGTACCGTATTGTCTTAGAGTTGACAATCTTCTTTGAATGTAAGCGCGCCTCCCCGGCAACGGCGCCAAAATTTGATTATGCCCAAAGTATAACATGGTAGTTGCAGCACAACTTTGGGGTGTCAATTCCACAGGGAAACAAGTTAACTACAAGAGAAGATGTAAACCTAAACACGAACGATAATATCAAGTGAGAAAATATGAAGTTTTGATAATGAAGTAATTGAGAGCAAATTATGTAATAAATTGAGAATAATAATAGAGGAACAACAAGGTTTCGGGAATCCTCCCTAGGTTCGATGCCTTTTTCCAATCTTGATTCAGTTGTTTTTATCTCGATTGCAAGTTTCACATTCTAAACAAGCAATCGACAGATATTCAATTAAAGTACGTATGTAAACCCTAATGTAATTGATATAAAATACTCTTCACTTTTGAGTTAAACATTCATGACCTATCCTATAGATTTATCAAGAAACGACAATATCTCTTTAACGATGATATTGCAGTAATGGACAAACCTAAAAGATAAGTCTACTGGACTCAATCATACCCAAACAATGTGACATAAGAGGAGCATGACTAAACTTATATCAATGAGAAAGATACAATCACTGGATTTAAGAGAAAATCTTCTAATTAGATTAAAGAGTAAATCATAAAAATATTTGAAAATAAATCTCAATTACAACTAAACCAATAAAGGAAAATAAAGAACAACTACACTTAGGGATTCATCCCTTCGCCTTGCTTGGAGATTAGTTCGCCATGGAACTCATGGCTGAACGTTTTGATGGAGGAGAATGTGGCTGCTTCTTTGAGTTTTCCAGACTTTTATTGATGTTCTCTCTTCAACCTTAAGTGATCTATTTATAGTACAAAGGTCCAAGGGTGTTTTTGGGTTTAATCTATTGTTAAAACCCTAATTAAGTTCTGACTTGGAGATAGAAAAATGTGTGCGCACTACGGTTCTCCTTTGTAGGCGCTGCGACCTTGCCTTCAGCTTTGGTTGGGTGTGCTTCTAGGTGCCGTGGCTTGGGCTGAGGGGCACCGCGGCGCACACTGGTGGTTCAAGAGTGAAGGCTTCTCGGAGCCGTGGCCCTGCCTAGTCTAGGCCATAGTGCACACTGATGACTTGATTTTTCTTTTTGTTTGCTTCTCCGCAACCACTCCGACACTCCAATATGCATGGAATCTTGGCACTTTAAGCAACAATCATTTTTCCTTCTCTTTTGGATTCAAAGTACCTGAAAATGCACCGAACTAATTGAATGATCCAAGAATATCACTTTAGAGTTATTAACGTATAAAAGTGCAATTAAGACCAAGATCAACCCTAAAATGCTAACAGTTAAGCGCTGTTGAGATGCATTTTATGGCTCTCATCAGCCGTCTTGATGAAAGAAACCGTCTCCTCCTTCAACTCCCAAAACTCCTCTTGATAATATCTCTCCAAGAACCGCCGTTGTCTCCTCTTTCTCTAAGTCTAAAAATTCCTATATATAGCTGTATGGAGATGGATTTTTAGACATAAAAGTCACCCTCGGGTTTCTATTCAGGCCATGTTCTTCTGCTGCTGTCCAGGCCCGCTTTTGCTGTTGTCCAGGCCGTGTGTTTGCTGCTATCCAGGCCAGGTTTCTGCTGTTCAGAACAAGTCTGGTTATGCTGCAGTCCAAGCTAGGTTTCTGCTGTCCAGAACTGGTCTGGTTATGTTGCTGTCTAGCTCATACAAATCCCAAAAAAATAAGAATTTAATAGCTCATTCACTTCTGCCACGCTGAAATCACGCACAACCTGACCTTTGTCTACTAAAACTGTCATAACTTTCTCTAGAAAAATGATATTTATGAGTTGTAAAATTCTCTAGAAAATCGACATCCGGATCTTTCCAAGCATATATGGCTTATCTCCTGGTTCTTCCTGAATCAATACAGTTTAATTTTACTTCTGCCACACAAAAATCACGCACAGCCTGACCTTTGTCTACTAAAATTGCCATAACTTTCTCTAGAAAAATCATATTTATGAGCTGTAAAATTCCCTAGAAAATATACATCCGGATCTTTCCGAGTATATATGGCTCATCTCTTGGTTATTCCTGAATCAATACAGTTTAATCCATAAAAATGACTGATCTGTACGGGTAATTCTGGCAATTTAGTGAAACTCTTTTCTAAGTGCTTGTGAACCTGTAAAACAATGAAAAATAACTCAAAGTAAAAAATTCCTAAGCTAAACATATAAATAAATATTGAAAAACATACAAAATACTAGGACGAAGATTCATTCATCAAATACCCCCAAACCTAGATTTTGCTAGTCCTTAAGCAAAACTAAAAGAAAACATAAACAAAACAAACCTAAAAACTTAAATCAACAAAACCCTCATGCCTTAATTCTTATTATGACTCATATCTAGATATCTTATGCACAATTATGTTCATAGTCTCAGCACTTCACAATTCATTGCTCAAATCAAGTTCACATCTCACATCCATATTCCAATGCTCAAAACGACTCACGTCAATTACCCCCAAACCTAACGTCAAGAATCCGAATTCACTTCAACTCTAGGCCTCACAGGATTCACTCATTAAGCACACCGAACCTAGGTTTCAAACACTCATCAAGCATATACAAATAGAAGTTATGTAAACAAAAAATTTCAAATATAAATTCGCATATGAATATGGATATAATCAAAGAACGCTCATATGTTCGCAAAATAGATCTCATAAAAGGAATCAAATGTTAGGATTGCAAAGCGATCACATCGCCTATATCATATCCTAGTCAAAATCTCCAGCAAAACATATTGAGTATGAACCTATGCATAGATGGGCATGGTTGGCCAAACTTGATTTACACCAAAGCTCTTTCTTTTCAACTCTTTATAAGAGCGACTTCAATACCCTTGAAGTATCTCAGGTCCTCTTTATTGTCAAACCAAATCCTTTTTTGACATGTTTCTCATATATATATATATATATATTATTTTCTTTTTAAATCGGAATTTGGATCTTTCTCCAAAGATAGTGGCAGCTAGGGTGTATAACGATAGGCACATACTAACTCTCAGAATAAAACGCTTATGGCTTAAATAACTCACTAGGTAGTCTCCACTATTTGATTCTCAATCATTAGATCTAGGTTTATCTCAGTATCAACATTAAGAGCACGATATATGGAATATGAATATGCATCAATTCTCACAACAACTTGTCAATGTTAAAGAAACTAAACTCAACGTGCATAAAAGACTTGATTACTAACCATAAAACAAATTATAGCATGAAAATTTTGTCTTAACAAGTTCTAATTGCACCCCCAAACCTAAACTAAACATTTTCCTTAATGTATGAAATCAAACACGCGTTTAGAAAAATATTTAGAAGGAAACAATGAAAATGAAATAACAGAAAACATACTCTATCAAATGGGTGGGTTGCCTCCCCCCAAGCACTTTATTTAACATCTTAGCAAGATGTTAGTTGAACTTATTTAGGATCATGCACCTCAATGCACTCAACAACCCCCTTCTCATGGACTCCTTCCAAGTAAGGCTTCACATGATGCCCGTTGACCTTGAATGTCACTTGAGTCTTTGGGTTCAGTAACTCTATCGCTCCATGAGAAAAAATGTTGACTACCGAAAATGGTCTGCACCATCTTGACTTCAATTTTCTTGAAAATAATTTGAAACGAGTGTTAAACAAAAGAACTTTCATTCCAGGAGAAAGAGACTTACAGATAAGGCCTTGGTCATGGTAACACTTAGTGCGTTCTTTGTAAATCTTTGCATTCTCATAGGCTTCATCACAAATCTATTCTAACTCATTGGTTTGTAGTAACCACTTCTCTCTTGCCATTGCCATGTCCATGTTCAACTCCTTGAGTGCCTAATACACTCGATGCTCAAGCTCAACCGGTAAGTGGCATGCATTTCCAAAAACCAACCGATAGGGGCTTATCCCAATGGGTATATTATACACCGTGTGCTATATGATGAGAGTCATCAAATGCATCTTAATAGTATTTATTTGTTAGCATTTTAGGGTTGATCGAGGTTTGAATTACACTTTTATACCTTAATAACTCTAAAGTGATATTCTTGGATCATTGACTTATTTTGATGCACTTTCACGTACTTTGAGTTTAAAGGAGATGGAAAAGCTATCGTTGCTTGAAGCACTAAGATTCCATGCATATCGAGTTGAAGGAGTGGTTGTGGATGGACAAAATGAAGAGAAATCAAGTCTTAAGTATGTGCGCTACAGCTTGAAGAAGTCTAAGCCTCGGCCTCCAGAACCAAGCCCAAAAGAGCAAGAAAGCCAGTAGTGAGAGCCGCGGCCTGGATCATGCAGGGCCGCGGCATAAGTAAGTGAGAGCCGCGGTGCCCACGCAATCTCCTGCTCCATGTCATGACCTAATTAGGACTTTAATGATGGTTTAAACCCGAAAACACCCTTGGACCTTTTGTATTATAAATAGAATACTTAGGGTTTGATAGAAAAACATTCATTAAGGCTGGAAATTGAGGAGAGAGATCGACATTGCAGTGTTCAAGCATGAGCCCCCTGGCCAACTAATCTCCAAGCAAGGAAAAGGGATCAATCCCTAGGTGTAGTTGTTCTTGTTTTCCATTATTGATTCAATTGTAGTTTGGATTTATTGTCAAAATATTGTTATGATTTACTCTTTAATTTAATTAGAAGATTTTCTTAATCCGGTGATTGCATAATTCTTCTCCATATAAGTCTAGTCAAGCTCTTCTTATGTTAAGTTGTTTGGATGTGGTTGAGTCCGGTAGATTTATCTTTTAGGTTTGTCCATTACTGCGATATTGTCATTGAGATATATTTTCGTTTCTCGATAAATCTATAGGATAGGTCATGTGTGCTTGAATCAAAAGTAAAGAGTAATTCATATCAATTACATTAGGGTTTTCATATGCCTTGATTGAATATACACCGATTGTTTGTTTGGGATGTGAAACTTGCAAATGAGATAAAAATAACTGAATCGAGAGTGGAATAAGGCAATAAACCTAGGGAGGATTCCCGGAACCTTGTTGTTTCCCATCTATATTCTTCATTATATTTACACAATTCTCTCATACGATTTCATTATAAAAACTCAAATTTACTTATTTAGATTTTATTGTTTCGTATTAAAGTTTACATCTTCTTTTGTAGTTCGCTTTTCCTCATGGGATCGACACCTCAACTATACACAATAACCGCGTATTAGTTTGAGTGTAATCAAATTTTGGCGCCGTTGTCGGGGAAACGCGCTTAAGTACAAGGAAGATTGTCAACTTTGAGATAAGACAGTAATATTGTTTTTTGCTCTTTGTTTTGATTTTTGATAAGTGCTTAAATTGTCATATTTAAACCCCTTAATTTATGCTTGTTAGGCTCTTTGTTTAGCTATTTTAGTAGATTCTACTTCATTTTCGTGTTTTATGTGTTTTTCATAGGGCTTTGACAAAAAGATGACATTTTGGAGCTCTAAGGAATAAAAAGTGAAGATCTGCAAAACTAGCAAAGTGCGCTCGAGCGCACCTCCCTTGTGATCGAGTGCACAGGCACACGAGCGCACACATGTGCTCGAGTGCATACCCATACGATCGAGCGCACACGCACCAGAGGAGGCAGAGCCAGAACTGGAAAGAAGTCTCCGGACCTTAAATTGGAAATTAGGGTTTTGGGGCACCCTTAGAGCCCTATATATAGTCTTGTAAAACATAGAAAACACACTTTTTGTTTTAGACTTGAAGTTGCAAGCTTAGGAGAGGAATTGACGACTTGTCTCCTGAGTCTTCTTCGGGTTTTATTTTTCAGTTTTTTGTTTCATTATGGTTATAATGTTTAGTTCAACTAGCATGTGTAACTAAACCCTTATAGGGCTCGATTGAAGCCCTAATTATGCTTTTCCACATACATATTAATTGATTACCTTTGCCTACAACTTTGTTAGAATGCTTAACTTGATTAACACCTGTTTATATTTAAATTCCTCATATGTGTGTGTCTGATCAACTTATGCATGTGGTATGGATTTTTTAGTTGAATCAATTTGGTTAACCGAGTCCTGGGTTCAACAATAGTAACAAAAGATATCCACACCGGATTCTTGGGTTAATCAACATGGGAAACTGGGAGCAGAGTAAGCCCTAAGTCCCGTATGGTTGCCGATCTCCACAGCCCTTATGCTCTCTTAAGGAACAACTCAGTATACACCCATGCAGAATCCTTTAAGAGAGAAAAGAGTTAGAGTATACACCATGCCTAACTCGTTTCTTAGGGAGATCAATAGCCTAAGGTATGGACCAAGCCCTTAGGTTGGCAACCATTAGGTATTCATAATAAGGTTAGAGCATTGGTACCTTACTTAGTGGGAAAGTGTAATTAGTGGTGGATATCACAACTATATGTACTTATTATTATTAACTCACAGTTCACATTTATTTCTCTTTTTACTTTGGGAAACTAATTCTAAATCAAAATTCACCAATTCCTGTGGAAATGATCTCGTACTTGCACACTATGCTACCATTGACCTTGTGCACTTGCAAGTAAAACAAGTACGGTTATTTACTTATTTATTTAGGTAGATAAACACATAACAAGTTTTTGGCACCGTTGTCGAGGATTGCGCTAAATTTCTTTTTGGAATTATTTTCGTTAGTTTTATTTTATTTTCATTCTTTAGTCTTTTCTATTTATATTTTCTTTATCAAAAGCCTAATTTTTCTTCTTTTCGTTCTCTGTTTTCTTCTGTTTCAGGTCTGCAGCAGTGCTGTTTCTGGCCTTGTAATTGAGCACAAGCTCAAGTGAGATGGAGTGCACCATTGAGATCGAGCGCAGTACCTTGTGCGCTCGAGCGCAAATAGTCCAGAGACTACCTGAGCAGCAGTATTGGAGCTACTGCACCAAAGTCTTCCATTTTATTCATGCAAAGGCTTCGATCTAGGAACCCTACCATCGTTCCACTCGACATAGAGATTGAGTGGACCATTCAACAAAGGCCTAGAAACAACTTTGAGGAGAACGAAGAAGAATTCGAGGGAGAAGCACCAATGGAATAGATAGAAAACCAACAACCACCTTAGCGAAGACCTATGAAGCATTTTTTCATCCCACGGAACCTCAACCCGCCATCATGCATTACTTATCAACCAGAGGCAGAAGATAATTATTATATATCTCCGCAGATACTCAGTGCCTTGACTCATTTTAGGGGTACACCTATTGAGGATCCACACTTGCACCTTCAAGAATTCTTTAACCTCTGCAAGTTCCAGCACATCCAGGGCCTAAATCAAGAGGGAATCAAGTTAATTCTTTTCCCTTTTTCATTAAAAGATAAAGCTAAGTTGTGGCATCATTCATTGCCTGCAGATTCTATCAATACTTGGGAAGAACTATCTAGTAATTTCCTAAGGAAATTTTTCCCATCACAAAAGATAAGGCAAATGAGGAAGGAGACTCAATCTTTCCAACAGAGGGATGAAGACCTTTTCTTTGAAGCATGGGGACACTTTAATGAGCTGCTTCTCAAATGTCCACATCACAACCTACCTCAAGATGAGCTGGTACTAGCCTTTTATGAAGGTCTAAATGATATGAATAAAGGTATTGCTGATTCAAGTTGTTGAGGTGTGCTGATGGAGAATAGCAGTGAAGAAGCTATGGAGTTGTTTGAGGTATTGAGTGAGCACACTCAACAATTCGCATCCAGAGAGAAACAAGAAGTAAAAAGCAAGGGCATGGATGAAGTTAACTTAACTGGTGGAATTCCAATTCAGATGGCTGCTATAGAAAGGAAGCTAGATATGCTTGTAAAAGCTATGACTGCTCAGAACATCTCACCAAGTCCACAAGCCACACAACACTAGGTATGTGCTTTATGTTCTCAATTTGATCACACTTCTGAGACTTGCCATTTATATTCATCTACAGATCCCGAGCAAGAGAACTATGTGGGACCAAACAGTGCATATGCAGATACCTACAATCCTGGATGGTGAAACCGCCCCAACCTCTCATGGAGCAACAATCAAAATGCCTTAAACCTTCAAGGGCATAAACTTCCACCAAGCAGCCCAACCAGTTCAAGAGTCAAAGAAGAGTGACCTAGAGAGTATGGTAAGGTAACTGATAACGTCACAAGAACAGTTTATGGCAGATAGAAGGCAAATTCAAATTGAGCAAAGACAAACAATTACAAAGCATGAGTAAACCATCCAAAGACTAGAAGCACAAATGAGCCAAATGGCTAAGGAGCTAAGTTGACGAAGGCAAGGAGAATTTCCAACCCAAACAATGCCTAATCCTGGAGGATATCAGCAACTGAAGGCCGTTACAACTCTTAGAAATGATAAGATCATAGAAGTTAATGAGCCAGCACAAGCATTTCCAGCTAAGCCATCCATATACAAGGTAAGTGAAATAGAGAAGTGGAATGCCCGTCCCTTCCCTCAAAGGTTAGTAAAGCCAAAGAAAGATAAACTGCTTGATATTTTTGAAACTTTGAGAAAAGTAGAAATTAACATTCCTTTATTAGATGCAATTAAACAAATTCCTGCTTATGCTAAATTTTTAAAAGATTATTGCACTAATAAAAGAAAGTTTCAGGAGCATGAAACAATGGCTCTAACAGAAGAAGTAAGTGCGGTATTGTTAAGAAAACTGCCACCAAAGTTAAAAGATCCAAGTAGTTTTACCATTCCTTGCAGGATAGGTGACCAGTTTTTTGAGCGTGCACTATTGGATTTAGGAGCAAGTGTCAATTTGCTGCCATACACGGTAGTTGAAAAGCTAGGTTTGGGGGAGCTTCAACCAACCTCCATCACTTTGCAATTGGCAGACAGAAGCATCAAAAGACCAAGAGGTATTCTTGAGAATATCTTGGTAAAGGTAGGTGAATTTATTTTACCTGCTGATTTTATTGTACTAGATATGGAAGAATCTCCTATGCCAATACCTCTGCCCATCATCTTAAGAAGACCCTTTATGAGAAATTCTGATACAATAATTAATGTGAAAAAGGGTATTGTAACTATGACGGTAAATGGTGAGACAATAGAATTTAAGATATTTGATGCGTTGAAATTACCCCAAGATGATCATGATGATGAATGTTTTAATGAATGTATGATGCAAAGTGCTGTCAAGAAAGCTTTTCAAGTCCATCACACTGATCCATTAGAGGCCACCCTCACCCACAGTTTCACAAGTTTAGATGTTAAGCCAGAATCTGAAGATATTACTGATGACATCATTAAAGCTGTGCACCTTGTTGAAGCCTCTCCAAAGCATCCAAGTAAGTTCACTCCTCCATTTGAAACTCTTGCGCATACTAAAACTACTTTTCTCTCATCTATTGTCCAAGTACCAAACTTGGAATTGCAGCAGTTGCCAGTAAGAAATCAGACAGTCCCGATACATGGACACAGAGTCACACCACACTCTGAAATTACAGTGCAACTAAGAGATGAATATTTAGCACTCCAGACTGTCCAGTATGCAGCAGCAACAAGAACACTTGAGCCAAATGAGGGGAACTTTAGGTACTCCTTTCCAAAAGATTAGCGCTAAAGCTACTATAGAGAGCGTTTGAGCACTCCAGACTTGATACACATGTAGCTCAAATGCCTCTATTGAGGTCAGTGGTACTGAGGCCACTGAGTACGTCGCCCTCAGCACAATCGCCCTCAACTTCGTCTGGCTGAAGACATTAAACTTAGCGCTCATGGGAGGCACCCCACAATATATCCTTTTTCATTATCATATTTTCTTTACTTATTAGTATTTATATTTACTTATCTATTTATTATATATATTTCTTGTTTTCTGACACAACATTTGTTTTTCTTTGTCAGAAACTTAGTGCGTGTATCTAGTTCAAGTTTGGGGGTGTGCTATGAGCAATGCAAGTAGTCTAGTTCTCTATCTCCCAGGTCAGATCTTTCCATGTCACACACACATTGGGGACAATGTGTATATTAAGTTTGGGGGTAGTGGGAGACACTAACACATGCACACACTATGTCCCAAATTTTTTGTTTTTAAAGATAAATGCATGATCACTTTGTGTTAAAAATTTTGGTTGATTTAAAATATGATAAAACTTCATTAGTAAGCTTAAAATCTAGAAGACATAGTCCAGTAATAGGAATTTTAAAAGTTTAGTTACCTACCTCAAGGCATTTAAGAATTCACAAGTTTGATCTAATCTAACACGAGCACACTAGCACACAATTGTGTGGGGTATGACATATAATTTTTATGTATATTTTCCATGACCTAACTGTAATCGGATAACTTTTTAGATGAACACTTTGGAATAGAAAAATAAAGAAAAAATTTCCATCATGCAAAAAAAAAATATAAATAAATAAATAAATAAAATGCTCTTAACAATCATTAAATAAAATTTCTACTGAGTAACTGGACCTCTTGCCTCAGTAAGTAGTGAGTGTTCATGTCAAAAGGTGGGAAATAAGCATTTAATGATCATAAAAATTTCCACTAAGTAACTGGACCTCTTGCCTCAGTAAGTAGTGAGTGTTCACTTCAAAACATGAGAATTTCACTTAGCAGCATTAAGACTTGTTAGTTCCGTAGCCTTTTTGACTCGAGTTAGTAAGTCCTTAGGGGTGTCTTTACACCTAATGCCCTAAAACTATCTGGTTTGGGAGTCATTGACTAAACACTCGCTACAAGGGTCAAATAGAAAGCTTAATGGAACTTAACATGGCAAAAATCTCATGATGAAAAAAATAAAAAAAACTTATGCCATTTTTGTTCTATCTAATAAGGAATTCGATAAAGGTTTGGACACCGAAACACTATACATTAAAATTATTTAGAAGCTCCATCTTCTATGTACTAATTCACCACACACCAAATCAAACTTACGATGCCTTAAACCAACCTTAGGTAAGTAACATGAACTTTTAAAATCCTTATTCATTGCAAAAATGTGTTTTTATTATAAACTTACTTATGAATAGTCATCATGGTTTTATGTGCAACCCAAATTTTTTGATATCATGAATGAATTTATCTTTAATTTTGTTTTGATATAGTCTTTCATTTTGTATTGCTAAGGGACTAGCAATATGTAAATTTGGGGGTGTGATAAATGCTTGAATAATCATATTTAAGCCCTTTAATTTACGCTTGTTAGGCTCTTTGTTTATCTATTTTAGTAGATTCTACTTCATTTTCGTGTTTTATGTGTTTTTCATAGGGCTTTGACAAAAAGATTACATTGTGTAGCTTTAAGTAATAAAAAGTGAAGATCTGCAAAACCAGCAAAGTGCGCTCGAGCGCACCTCCCTTGTGATCGAGCGCACAGGCACACGAGTGCACACATGTGCTCGAGCACAGACCCATACGATCGAGCACATACACACCAGAGGCGGCAAAGCTAGAACTGGAAAGAAGTCTCCAGACCTTAAATTGGAAATTAGGGTTTTGGGGCACCCTTAGAGCCCTATATATAGTCTTGTAAAACATAGAAAACACACCTTTTATTTTAGACTTGAAGTTGCAAGCTTAGGAGAGGAATTGACGACTCGTCTCCCGAGTCTTCTTCGTGTTTTATTTTTCTATTTTTTGTTTCATTATGGTTATAATGTTTAGTTCAACTAGCATGTGTAATAAAACCCTTATAGGGCTCGATTGAAGCCCTAATTATGCTTTTCCACATATATATTCATTGATTACCTTTGCCTATAACTTTGTTAGAATGCTTAACTTGATTAACACCTATTTATATTTAAATTCCTCATATGTGTGTGTCTGATCAACTTATGCATGTGGTATGGATTTGTTAGTTGAATCAATTTGGATGACCGAGTCCTGGGTTCAACAATAGATACAAAAGATATCCACACCGGATTCTTGGGTTAATCAACATGAAAAACCGGGAGTGAACTAAGCCCTAGGTCTCATGTGGTTGCCGATCTCCACAGCCCTTATGCTCTTTTAAGGAACAACTCAGTATACACCCATGTTGAATCCCTTAAGAGAGAAAAGAGGTAGAGTATACACCATGCCTAACTCGTTTCCTAGGGAGATCAATAGCCTAAGGTGTAGATCAAGCCCTTAGGTTGGCAACCATTAGGTATTCATAATAAGTTTAGAGCATTGGTACCTTACTTAGTGGGAAAGTGTAATTAGTGGTGGATATCACAGCTTTATGTCCTTATTATTATTAACTCACACTTCACATTTATTTCTCTTTTACTTTGGGAAACTAATTCTAAATCGAAATTCACCAATCTTTGTGGAAATGATCTTGCACTTGCACACTATGCTACCATTGACCTTGTGCACTTGCAAGTAAAACAAGTACGATTTTTTACTTATTTATTTAGGTAGATAAACGCACAACAAGTTTCTAATTTTTTTTCCTTCTGTTTTATTTGTTTCCCTCTAATCCCTTTGGTGTATGCTTAGACTGAGAGATTCGCGAGGCAGATTCATTAAAAAGACCTGAAATAGAGTTACCCTCTCCTTCCATGTCTGTTAGTGAAACCTCACCTAGATCAAACCATAGTGTACACCCAAGTAAGAATTTAGAGGATTTTTTTAACATAGTCGAAAATCACAATGAGAATGTTTCTAGGATACTTAAGGACTATTTGCTTCCTAGCCGAATGGCCACACCATCCTGTATCATGTTCCTCCCTAATGTTCAACAACCTGAGTTTAAGCCGGGCTTAATCCAATTGCTACCAACCTTCCGTGGATTTGAGAATGAAAACCCTATATCCGTATTAGGGAATTTGAGGAAGTAGTAGCAACCTTTCAAGGTAGGGCTGATATGGTAGACACCGTCAAACTTCGGTTTTTCCCTTTTTCACGTAAGGAAAAAGCCAAGGTTTAGCTGTACTCGTTAAGGCCTAGGTCCATAGGGAGTTGGGATGAGATGACTCGAGTTTTCTTCCAAAAGCACTTCCTAACCCATAAGACTAACAACCTCAAGTGACAAATCTCAAACTTTGTACAAAACCAGAGTGAAACCTTATATCAAGTTTGGGAACGTTTCAAGGACCTTTTGAATTCTTGTCCACATAATACACATGAGAGTTGGCGGGTAGTTAGCTATTTCTATGATGGACTTTTAAGTAGGGAGAGGCAGTTCATAGAAATGATGTGCAATGGGGATTTTCTTCAAAAAGATCCCGACCAAGCCATAGATTTCTTAGATGACCTATCAGAAAAAGCCCACACTTGGACAGGACCAAATGCCATGGAAAGCACTATGAGAAATCAACCCGCTGGAATTTATCAACTTAAGGAAGAGGACAGCCTTAAAGCCCGTTTAGAGGCCCTAACTAAGGAAATTGAAGCCTTAAAAACCAAGGATGCTAGAGCCCCCGAACTGGTTACTAGAGTAGAGTCCCACGAGCCTTGTTTCATGTGTAATGGGGTAGATCATCTACCTATGGATTGTCCAACTTATTTTGAGATGAAGGGAGAGTGTAATGCTTTAGGTATACCCTTTGGGAAACCAAACTCACCTTACTCTAACACCTACAATCCCGGTTGGAATAGTCACCCTAATTTTAGTTGGAGATCCGATATACAACCTCATGCAAAACCTAGTACCTAATGGCAACCGGAAGCAACCTCATCTAATGTACCTCAACAATCTTTACCTTTGGAAGATATGTTTAAGTAATTTATGCAGGTACATGCCAAGAGGGTGGAAGAGCAAGGCAAGATAAATCAATGGTTGCTAGGGGAGCAACAAGCGATCAAAGAGGAACAAAAGGTAATAAAGAGTCAACTCACCAAGTTGACTAGTTTCTTGACGGTTCAAGAGCAAGGTCATTTTCCTTCACAGTCACAACCTAATCCAAGGGGGCAACATATGGCACAAACCTTCGAACCTGAAAATCAAAATGTTAGAGAGGTTAATGCCATAATCACCCGCAGTGTTAGGAAAATTGATGGACCCACTCTACCATCATACTTGATTCCTAATACCGTATGCAACAAGGATGAAGCCCCCAAGGAACAAGAGGCCCATAATGATTATTCTCCACCGGTGCCTTTCCCTCAAGCACTCCTTAAACTTAAGAAGAGAAATTCAACATTAAAAGGTGAGATTCTTTAACAACTTTAGCATGTTAAAATTAACCTCCCTCTTCTTCATGTCATAAAACAGGTTCCCAACTATGCTAAAGTCATCAAGGATCTATGCACACTCAAGAGGAGGCACAATGTGAAGAAGATGATTTTCTTAATAGACCAAGCAAGTGCAGTAATTGACAGCAAAACACCGTCCAAATATAAAGATCTAGGCTGTCCAACGGTGGCTTGCCAAATTGGAAACAAATCTTGTGGCCAAGCATTGCTAGATTGGGGTGCTAGTGTGAACCTCATGCCATACTCCATATACTTGCATCTCGGTCTAGGTGAGATCAAACCAACCTCCGTGGTACTTTAGTTAGCGGATAGATCGGTAAGAAAACCAAGAGGTATTGTGGAAGATGTTTTATTGCAAATTGATAATTTCTATTATCCTGTTGACTTTTTGGTTTTACATACCGTTTCTATTGTGAATACGGAGTCAAAAATTCCTTTGATACTTGGAAGACCATTCCTTACCATTGCCAATGCCCTTATGAATTGTAGGAATGGCCTAATGACATTGTCATTTGGAAATAGGACTTTAGAGGTAAATGTTTTTCGATTCTCAAGGCAGCCACATGAAGAGGATGAGTGTTTCGACACTTATATAATTGATAAGCTTAATTTGGAGGATGAGCACATTAAAGATAATTCTAACTCTTTGGAATTCCTTCCTAATAATTTTGATTTCAATGATTCTTCAATTTATCTCCATGCCGTTAATGTTGTTGATGTTTTTGATAAGTCACAGGGATTTATTAAGAAATCATGGCAACCATGCTTTGAGGAGTTTCTTGAGAGAAGTCACATGGGTGCGGGAATCAAATACCCTAATGTTGATAATAAATGGGCAACACCAAGAAAACTTGAGCCACATGTGGTGGACTTTAAGTATTCCTTACCAGAAGACTAGCACTGAGGCCACAAAGTATGGAGCCTCATCTTCGGCACCACAATAAGGCTAGTAGTGAGAGTGGTGCAGCGTCTGGTTGAAGACGTAAAACTTAGTGCTCATGGGAGGCACCCCACAACATACCCTTTAATTTTATTATTTCTTTCTATATTTCTTTTTCTTGTTTATTATTAGTATTTTGTTGTTTTCCAGTATTATCTTCGTATTTCTTTTTCAGGGACAAATATGTGCAGCAGTTCAATTGGTCGTGCACAACTTTCGGCTCCACGCACCTTTGGTTAAAAAGGGAGTTTCCTTAAGTTTTGCTTTTACATTGAGCATAATGCTTATTTTAAGTTGGGGGTGGAGGAAAAACATTTCTTATTGTATACATTGAATTGTTGGGTGTCACCTCCCTTTTCTTTTTCGTTTTAATTCGTTTGTTTTTATTTTTATTTTTTATTATTTGTTTGTTCTTAGCATGCTTTGTGTTAGCCTTGGAGTTAATTCACATATCAATGATATGAGCTTAATTGAGATAGCATATAGCACTTAGAAGAAATTAAATCCTGCTTCGGTTTGAGAATAATTTACGTGTCAATCTTCATTTGGTTTGAGACTCTAGTTTGCGGTAAGATTGCATGATTAGTCTAAAAAATTTAGAGAAATTTTATGTGTGATTGTTTGTGAATACTTTTGCAGTCTCGACAAGCTCTAGAACTTATTTGATAATCACTTGAGGCGAATTCCTAGAACGCACATTACTTAGGATATGATACAGGCCATTTTTGGACTGTTTGAGCCTTTCAAACTTACCCTTGCTATATTTATCGCTAGTCACCTGTTTGAGCCTTTTCTCGAAAAAGAATTTGAGCCTTATTTCTTTCAATAACCCATTTACTTACCTTCATGAGGCTAAAAATATTTTATCCTTACCCTTTTTTTGAAAGAACTTAGTCATACACATTTGTTGAAAAGCACTTGAGAGGAGTAAGGATGGAAATATGAAAAAATATTACTACCATAACCCAAGTACATTAAAGGAGATAAGTTGGGGGTTATGGAAAAGAAAAGAAAAAGAAAAAGAAAAGAAGGAAAAAAAAAGGTGAATGGTCTTATGCCAAAGTAAAAAAGAAGTGAATTATGGCAAAGAAAGAAGAAAAGAAAAAAAAAGTGGTGATTTATTGAAAAAAATACTCGAAAAATGGTTGAAAGAGTTTAGTGTTGAAGTAAGGTTATCCAGTGCTTAAAGTGGTTGTGTTTAAAACTAAGAGATTGAGTTCTTTTACTTGTTGAATCCTTCCCGTTCTTTCTTAACTCTTACCATAGCCTAATGTTACAAGCTTATTAAAGACCTATTGATCCAAGGTGGTGTGATTTTTCTATAATAATGGAGAGTAATTTGAAAAATGAGCCTATGGAGCTTGTTTTTGTGATCGATGTCATGCAATTTAATATTTTTTAGAGGCCAAGACTTGTATTCATGAATGTTGTGCATAAAATCATATGGGTGTTTGGATTAATGGGTTGTGGTAAGATGGATGTTGAGAGTCAATACCGATTTTAAGATTGATGTTTGGATTATTTTTGGATTTGAGTGATATTTAATGATTCTATGTGCTGTGTGTTATGTATAATTTTTGAGACAAAAAGCTGAATTACTCTTGGTTTAACGCTAACATCGCTTCATTTTGTTTTGATTTCTACTAAAGGATTCATTTCGTATTGTCTTGTTTTCGCTTGAATTGCTAGGGACTAGCAATAAGCTAGTTGGGGGTTATGATGAGAGTCATAAAATGCATCTTAATAGTATTTATTTGTTAGCATTTTAGGGTTGATCTAGGTTTGAATTACACTTTTATACCTTAATAACTCTAAAGTGATATTCTTGGATCATTGACTGATTTCGGTGCATTTTCAAGTACTTCGAGTTTAAAGGAGATGGAAAAGCTATCGTTGCTTGAAGCACTAAGATTCCATGCATATCAAGGTGAAGGAGTGGTTGCAGATGGACAAAATGAAGAGAAATCAAGTCTTAAGTATGTGCGCTGTAGCTTGAAGAAGTCTAAGCCTCGGCCTCCAGAACCAAGCCCAAAAGAGCAAGGAAGCCATCAGTGAGAGCTGCGGCCTAGATCAAGCAGGGTCGCAGTGCCCATAAGCCTCCACAAGCATCAGCACCAAGCTAAGCCATGGCCTAAACCAGGCAAGGCTATGACACAAGTAAGTGAGAGCCGCGGCGCCCACGCGATCTCCTGTTCTGTGTCATGACCTAATTAGAACTTTAATGATGCTTTAAACCTGAAAACACCCTTGGACCTTTTGTATTATAAATAGATCACTTAGGGTTTGATAGAAAAACATTCATTAAGGCTGGAAATTGAGGAGAGAGCTCGACATTATGGTGTTCAAGGATGAGCCCCATGGCCAACTAATCTCCAAGCAAGGCAAAGGGATGAATCCCTAAGTGTAGTTGTTCTTATTTTCCATTATTGATTCAGTTGTAGTTTGGATTTATTGTCAAAACATTTTTATGATTTACTCTTTAATTTAATTAGAAGATTTTCTTAATGCGGTGATTGCATACTTCTTCTCCATATAAGTCTAGTCAAGCTCTTCTTATGTCAAGTTATTTGGATGTGATTGAGTCCGGTAGATTTATCTTTTAGGTTTGTCCATTACTGCGATATTGTCATTGAGATATATTATCGTTTCTTGATAAGTCTATAGGATAGGTCATGTGTGCTTGAATCAAAAGTAAAGAGTAATTCATATCAATTACATTAGGGTTTTCATATGCTTTTATTAAATATACACCGATTGCTTGTTTGGGATGTGAAACTTGCAATTGAGATAAAAACAACTGAATTGAGAGTGGAATAAGACAATGAACCTAGGGAGGATTCCTGGAACCTTGTTGTTTCCCATCTATATTCTTCATTATATTTACACAATTCTCTCATACAATTTCATTATTAAAACTCAGATTTACTTTTTTGGATTTTATTGTTTCGTATTAAAGTTTACATCTTCTCTTGTAGTTCGCTTTTCCTCATGGGATTGACACCTCAACTATACATAATAACCTCGTATTAGTTTAAGCATAATCACTATACCCACAATGCGTTATTAAGCTTGGTTGCCCAGTCCTTCCGTGATGGTCGCACCGTCTTTTCCAGAATGCCCTTGATTTGTCGATTTCTTACCTCAACTTGACCCGAAGTTTGTGGGTGATATGAAGTCCACACCTTATGTGTGATGTTGTACTTCTTCAACAACCCATCATAGAGTTTATTGCAAAGATGGGTTCCTCCATCCCTAATTATGGCCCTCGGTGTCCCAAACCTGCTAAATATCACATCCTTCAAAAATTTCACAACATAGTTAGCATCATTGGTTCAGATTGGTATAGCCTCAACCCATTTGGACACATAATCAACTATAACTAATATATATTCATATCCAAGTTAAGGTAGAAAAGGATCCATGAAATCAATTCCCTAGACGTCAAATAATTCAATGACAAGATTGTTAGTCAGAGGCATCTCATTTCTCTTTCCAATACTACCAGTCCTCTGACATTTATCACAACACATGCAAAACTTATGAGCATCTTTAAAGAGAGTTAGCCAATAAAATCCATATTGCAATACCTTGAGGGCCTTTTTCTTACCTCCAAAGTGACCCCCACAAGGAAGTTCGTGGCAAAAAGAAAGAATGCTCTCATGCTCAGCCTCAGGTAAACATCTCCAAATGATTTGATCTTGACCAAATAAGGCTCATCCCAAAAGTAACTCCAGCAAGAAGACAAAAATCTCTTCTTTTCTTGAAAAGAGAGGTTAGGTCGCAAGACACCACAAGCAAGATAATTTACAATATCAGCATACCATGGCTCTTGACTTATAGCAAATAATTGTTCATCGGGAAAAGTGTCAATAATTTTCTTATCTTCTTCTTGCTTATGTGAATCAAAGTCCAAAATTAACCTAGAAAAGTGATCTACAAAAACGTTCTCACTACCCTTCTTATCCTTTATTTCTAGGTCAAATTCTTGCAAAAGCAAGACCCACCGAAATAGTCTTGGCTTAGCATTCGACTTAGTTAATAATTGTCTCAATGCCACATGATACAAATGCACAATAACCTTAGACCCTACCAAGTAAGGCCAAAACTTGTCTAATGCAAACACAACAACCAAAAACTCTTTTTCCATGGTGGAATAGTTGAGTTGGGCATCATTAAGTGTTCTATTAGCATAGTAGATCACATGTGAATGCTTATCCACTCGTTGTGCCAAAACAGCCCCTATAGCATAATCTGATGCAGAACACATAATCTCAAAAGGAACTGACCAGTTAGGTGCCATGATAATAGCTGCCGATGTCAACTTTTCTTTTAAAGCATTAAAGGCGATAAGGCAATCATCATCAAAAGTAAAAGGAACATCTTTAGACAACAAATTACATAATGGGCTACTTATCTTAGAAAAATCTTTGATAAATCTCCTATAGAAACCTGTGTGTCCTAAGAAACTCCTAATCCCCTAAACTGAAGTGGGGGGTGGCAATTTAGTAATCAAGTCAATTTTAGCCTTATCTACTTCAATACCTTTACTAGAAATCATATGCCCTAATACAATGCCCTATTGTACCATAAAATGACTCTTATCCCAATTGAGTGTTAAATTACACTCAGTGCATCTTTCAAATACCAAAGTCAAATTAAGCAAACAATTATCAAATAAGGTTCCAAAAACTAAAAAATCATCCATATATATCTCAGTGAATTTCTCCACCATATCCGAGATGATTGACATCATGCATATTTGGAATGTGGTTGGAGCATTGCATAGGCCAAACGGCATCCTCCTAAAGGCACATGTCCCAAATGGGCAGGTGAATGTTGTCTTCTCTTGATCCTCTGGCACAATCGGTACTTGGTAATAACCTAAAAGACTATCAGGAAAATAATAAAAATCATGCCCTGCTAGTCTTTCCAATATTTGATCAATAAAAGGAAGTGAAAAATGATCCTTTCTAGTAGTTAAGTTCAGTTTCCTGTAATCAATGCACATTCTCCATCCTATAGTCATCCTAGTGGGCACTAGCTCATTCTTCCCATTTCTCACCACTGTAATCCTAGACTTCTTAGGCATGACATGAACTAGACTAACCCATCTACTATTTGAAATAGGGTAGATAACTCCTGCATATAAGAGTTTTAAAATTTCTTTTTTCACTACCTCTTGTAGGTTAGGGTTTAGTCTCCTTTGAGCTTCTCTCACAAGTTTGGCACCATCCTCTAAAATGATCTTATACATATATGTAGCAGGATTAGTACCCTTGATGTCACTTATACTCCATCCTATAGCTCTCGTAAGTCTGCTAAGCTCCTTCACAACTCTCTCCTCTTGGGTTTGGGTCAAAGTAGTTGAAATAATCACAAGATATGTGTCTCCCTCTCCCAGAAATATGTACTTAAGGTGCTTAGGTAACTATTTAGTTCAAGCTTAGGTGGAATAGTATCTTCCCTAGGTATGGAACTTGGCAAGTCTAAAGGTTTGCTAGACTCTTCTTGGGGTGACACTGGTATTGCACTATCTAACATCTTGATGAAAGTCAGAAAATGCATCTTAATAGTGTTTATTTGTTAGCATTTAGGGTTGATTTAGGGCTGGATTACACATTTATGCCTTAATAATTCTTAAGTGTCACTCTTAGTGTATTGATTTATTTCGATGCATTTTTAGGTATTTTGGGTTTAAAAGAGATGGAAAAGCTAACATTGATTAAAGCACGAAGATTCTATGCATGTTCACAAGCATTTGGAAAGGAGTTTCACTAAATTGTTAGAATTGCCCGTACAGATCAGTCATTTTTTTGCGGATTAAACTGTAATGTTTCAAGAAGAACCAAGAGATGAGCCTTATATTCTTGGAAAGATCCTGATGTCTATTTTTTGGCAAATTTTATGGCTTATAAATATAATTTTTCTAGAGAAAGTTATGGCAGTTTTAGTAGACAAAGGTCAGGCTGTGTGTGATTTCAACATGACAGATCAATCAGTTTTACAGATTAAACTATATTAATTTATGAAGAACTAGGAGATGAACTATATATGCTTAGAAATATCCAGATATCTATTTTTTTAGAGAATTTTATGGTTCATAAATATGATTTTTCTAAAGAAAGTTATGGCAGTTTTAATAAACAAAAGTCGGGTAGAACCCGACCTGGATAGCAGCAGAACCAGGCCTGGATAGCAGCAAAAGTACACGGCCTGAGCAGAAACCCTAGGGTGACTTTTCTGTCTACAAAACTGTCTCCATACAGCTATATATAGGAATTTAGACTCAGAGAACAGAAGACGAGAGTTTTTGAAGAGAGCTTCCATCTTCTTCTTTTCCAAGGTGATCAAGGATGAACTTCATGTCCAACTAAACTCCAAGCAAGGTGAAAAGATGAGTTTCTAGGTGTAGTTTGTTCTTATTTCTATCTATGATTCAGTTGTATGGAATGATTGTTAAACATTGTTTAAGATTTACTCTTTGATTAAATAAGAAGGATTTGAATTCATGTGACAACTGCAATTTATGTTCTTATTCTCTTAGATCTTCTTAATCCAGTGATTGCATTCTTTTTCTCCATATAAGTCTAGTCAAGCTTTTCTTATGTCAAAGTTGTTAGATACAATTAATTTTGGTAGATCTATCTTATAGGTTTGTCCATTACTGCAGTATTATTATTGAAATATATTGTCACTTCTTGATAATTTATAAGATAGATCTTGTGTGCTTGAATTGGAATTAAAGAGTAATTTATGGCAATTACAGGGTATTTATGTGCTTTGATTAAATATTTACCAATTGTTTGTTTGGGATGCGAAACTAGTAATTGAGATAAAACATTTGAGTCAAGATAAGAATAAGGCAACGAACTTAAGAAGGATTCCTGGAACCTTGTTATTTCTTTATTGAATTCTTCATCATTTTTTCACAACTCTCTTATTTAATTTCATTCGTAAAACTCAGATTTTCTTATTTGAACTTTATCATTTAGTGTTAAGGTTTACACTTTCTCTTGTAGTTCGCTTTCCTCGTGGGATCGACACCTTAGCTATACACAATAATTGCATGTTAGTTTGAGCGTTATCAAATTTTGGCACTGTTGCCGAGGAACTACACTTAATTACAAGGAAGATTGTCAACTTTGAGACAAGACAGTAACATTATTCTTTGCTCTTTGTTTTAATTTTATTTGGTTTTCTTTATTCGTCTCCCCTCTAATTCCTTTGGTGTATGCGTAGATTTAGAGATAAGCGAGGTAGATTCATTAAAAGACCCGAAATAGAGTTACCCTCACCTTCTTTGTCCGATAGTGAAAGCTCGCCTAAATCAAATCATAGTGCATAACCAAACAAAAATTTAGAGAATTTTGTTAACATGGCCAACAATAACAATGAGAATGCTGCTATGACACTTAAGGACTACTTGCAACCTAGCCGAACGGCCACACCATCTTGTATCATGTTTCCCCCCAATGTTCAACAACCTGAGTTTAAGCCGGGCATGATCTAATTGCTACCAAATTTCCATGGATTAGAGAATGCAAACCCCTATATCTATATTAGGGAATTTGAGGAAGTAGTAGCAACTTTTCAAAGTAGGGCCAACATGTTAGACACCATCAAACTTAGGTTTTTCCCCTTTTTGCTTAAGGATAAGGCCAAGGTTTGGTTGTACTCATTAAAGCCTAGGTCTATAGGTAGTTGGGATGAGATGACATAAGCCTTCTTCCAAAAGTATTTTCTAACCCATAAGACCAATAACCCCAAGAGACAAATCTCAAACTTTGCACAAAAAGAGAGTGAAATCTTATATCAAGTTTGGGAATGTTTCAAAGACCTTTTGAATTCTTGTCCACACCATGGGTATGAGAGTTGGTGGGTAGTTAGCTATTTCTATGATGGACTTCTAAGTAGGGAAAGAAAATTTATAGAAATGATATGTAATGGAGATTTTCTTCAAAAAGATCCCGACGAAGCCATAGATTTTCTAGATGACTTATCGGAAAAAGCCCACACTTGGACAGGACCTAATGCCATAGAAAGTACTAAGAGAAAGCAAACCATTGGAATTTATCAACTTAAGGAAGAGGATAGCCTTAAAGCCCATTTAGAGGTCCTAACTAAATAAATTGAGGTTTTAAAAACCAAGGATGTTAGAGCCCCCGAATTTGTTGCTAAAGTAGAGTCCTGCGAACCTTATTTTATGTGTAATGAGGTAGATCATGTACCTAGGGATTGTCCAACCTATTTTGAGATGAAGGAAGAGTGTAATGCTTTAGGTATACTCTTTAGGAAAACATACTCACCATACTCTAACACCTTCAATCCCGGTTGGAAGAATCACCCTAATTTTAGTTGGAGATCTGATACACAACCTTCTATCCAATCTAGTACCCAATGGAGACCAGAAGCAACTTCATCTAATGCACCACAACAATCTTTACCTTTGGAAGATGTTTTTAAGTCATTTATGCAGGTACATTCCCAGAGTGTGGAAGAGCAAGGCAAGATAAATCAATGGTTGCTAGAGAAGCAACAAGGGGTCAAAGAGGAACAAAAGGTCATAAAGAGCCAACTCACCAAGTTGACTAATTTATTGATGGTTCAAGAGGAAATTTGTTTCCCTTTGCAGCCAAACCTAATCCAAGGGGATAATATATGGCACAAACCTCCAATCCCAACAATCAAAATGTTAAAGAAGTTAATGCCATGATTACTCGCAACGGTAAGGAAATTGATGGACCCACTCTAGCATCAAACTTGATTCCTAACACCATGAGTAACAAGGATGAAGCCCCCAAGGAACAAGATGCCCATAATGATTCCATATCGGTGCGTTTCCCTCAAGCACTCCTTAAACCTAAGGAGAGAAATTTGTCATTAAAATGTGAGATTCTTGAACAACTTAAGCAAGTTAAAATTAGCCTTCCTTTTCTTCATGTCATAAAACAGGTTCCTAACTATGCTAAAGTCATTAAGGATCTACACACACTCAAGAGGAGGCACAATGTGAAGAAGACGACATCCTTAACGGAACAAGCAAGTGCAGTAATTGATATAAAGACACCACCCAAATTGGAAACAAAGCTTGTGCCCAAGCATTGCTAGATTTGGGGTCTAGTATGAATCTCATACCTTACTCCATTTACTTGCAACTCGGTCTAGGTGAGATCAAACCGACTTTCATGGTACTTCAACTAGCCGATTGATCAATAAGAAAACTAAGAGGTATTGTGGAAGATGTTTTAGTGAAAATTGACAAATTCTATTATCCTGTTGACTTTTTGGTGTTAGATACCATTTCTATTGTGAACACAGAGTCAAAAATTCCTTTGATACTTGGAAGACCATTCCTTGCCACTACCAATGCCCTCATTAATTGTAAGAATGGTCTAATGACATTATCATTTGGAAATATGACTCTAGAGGTGAATGTTTTTTTAGTCTCAAGGTCACATGAAGAGGATGAGTGTTTCGACACTCATATGATCGATGAGCTTATTTTGAAGGATGAGTACATTAAAGATAATTCTATTTCTTTGGAATTCCTTTTTAATAATTTTGATTTTGATGATTCTTCAATTTATCCCTATGTCGTTGATGTTGTTGATACGTCTCAAGGATTTATTAAGAAATCATGGCAACCATGCTTTGAGTTGTTGCCTAAAGAGAGGAAGGCACCCAAACCATCTTCCGAGGAGACAACAACGCTTAATTTAGCTCTGCTGCCCAAAGGGCTCAAACATGCCTTCTTAGGCCCAGGTGATACCTTTCTAGTTATTATTTCTTCTGAACTTAGTGATGTGCAATGTGATAAATTTTTGAATTTGTTTAGAGAGCATAAATCTGCATTAGGTTGGACTATAGCCGACATAAAAGGTATTAGCCCTTTAATTTGTTCTCATAGGATTTATCTAGAAGAAAGAGCTAACCCTTGTAGAGACCCATAAAGAAGGCTAAATCCAACTATGAAAGAGATTGTTAAAAAGAAGTCTTAAAGCTATTAGATGCAGGAATTATATATCCAATATTCGATAGTAAGTGGATTAGTCCAACTCAAGTAGTTCCTAAGAAAGCCGGGGTGACCATAGTAGAAAATGAAGAGGGGGTGTTAGTACCAACTAAGGTAGTGACCGGGTGGTGTATGTGCAGTGATTATAGGAAACTTAATTCAGCTACTCAGAAAGACCATTTTTCCCTTCCATTCATAGATCAAATCTTAGAACGTGTGGCTGGCCATCCTTTATATTTCTTTTTAGATGGGTATTCGGGATACTACCAAATAGGAATTGCCTTAGAGGATCAAGAGAAGACCACGTTTACTTGTCCTTTTGGTATTTTTGCTTTTCGTAGAATGCCCTTTGGTTTGTGTAATGCATCGGCTACTTTTCAAAGATGCAAGATAAGTATTTTTAGTGACATGGTTGAAAAATGTATGGAAGTGTTTATGGATGATTTAACCATGTTTGGAACTTCTTTTGATTCATGTTTATCTAACTTGAGAAACGTTTTGTGTAGGTGTGAAGAGAAGGGGCTTGTGCTTAATTGGGAGAAGTGCCATTTGATGATGTCTTCCGGAATATTTTTGGGCCATATAGTGTCCGAAAAGGGGATAGAAGTGGATAAATCATAAATTAAATTAATCTCTAAACTACCTACTCCTAAGAATATTAAAGATGTAGGTCTTTTCTAGGGCATGCCAGGTTTTATAGAAGGTTTATTCAAAATTTTAGTGCTATCACTAGATCCTTATGTAACCTTTTGTTGAAGGCTACCGAGTTCAAGTGGAGCCCCGAATGTGAGAAAGCCTTTAGGACACTTGTCTCTAAGCTTACAACTGCCCCTATTATGCAATCACCCGATTTTACCTTGCCTTTTGAGATTATGTGTGATGCTAGTGACTATGCTTTAGGGGTTGTTTTAGGACAAAGAAGGGAGGGAAAACCATTTGTTTTTTATTATGCTAGTAGAACCTTGAATCCTTCTCAAATGATGTACACCACAACCGAGAAAGAATTACTAGTCATAGTATTTGCATTGGATAAATTTCGCTCTTATTTAATTGGTTCACCTATCACTATATTCATGGATCACTCCGCCCTTAAATTTCTTTTCTGAAAAACGGATGCTAAGGCCCATTTTATACGTTGGATTTTGCTTTTGCAGGAATTTGATTTGACCATCAAAGACAACAAGGGGGTGGAAAATGTTGTAGCGGAACATCTATCTCGTTTGGAATTTAAGAATGATGTCGACATTTTGCCCATTCACAAAACCTTTCCAGATGAGAATTTATTTGTTGCCCTTTATCACACACTATGGTATGCTGACATTGCAATTTACTTAGTTTCCCGTCAAATTCCATCTACATAGAGTGCACAAGATAAGTGTAAGTTTTTGGCTGAGGTAAAGAATTTTTATTGAAATGATCCTTATCTTTTTAAATATTTCCTTGATCAAATAATAAGAAGATGCCTTCTAGATATGAAAATTGATAATGCGTTAACTTTTTGTCATACCTATGCTTGTGGTGGTCATTTTTCTATTAAAAAGACAGCCGTAAAAATTTTGTAATGTGGTTTTTATTGGCCTACTTTATTTAAGGATACTAATGAGTTTTGTCGTTCATGTGAAAGATGTCAAAAGCTAGGTTCATTGTCCCGCCGTCATATGATGCCTCTCAACCCGATCTTAGTGGTGGAAATCTTTGATTGTTGGGGGATTGATTTTATGGGACCATTCCCACCTTCTTTTAGGTATCTTTACATTTTGCTTGCCATTGATTATGTTTCTAAATGGGTTGAAGCTATACCTTGCCGCACTAATGATAATAAAGTTGCTGTTAAATTTATTAAAGATCATATTTTATCTAGGTACGGTACTCAACATGTTATAATTCGTGATCAAGGGTCACATTTTTTTAACCATTCTTGTGAGGCTTTGATGTGCGGGTATGGAGTCACCCATAAGGTTTCTACAGCTTACCATCCACAAACCAATGACCAAGTGGAACTAGCAAATAGGGAGATTAAGTGAATACTTGAAAAAACGGTAAATCCAAATCGAAAAGATTGGTCTTTGCACATATCGGATGCACTTTGGGCATACCAGACTGCATACAAGATAGTTCTTGGAGCATCTCCTTATCTGTTGGTATTTGGCAAAACATGTCACTTACCAATAGAACTTGAGCATAGAGCATATTGGGCTATTTGAAATTTTAATTATGACTTGAAGATGTCCGGTGAGGAGAGGAAAATGCAACTTTATGAACTTGCGGAGTTGAGGGATGATGTATATGATAATGCTAAGGACTTAACGTCAAGAATGGAAGCGGTACGTGATTAGAAAATACTCTAAAAAAATTTTGAACAAGGTAATCAAGTTTTGCTTTATG
Source organism: Bretschneidera sinensis (assembly GCA_023935145.1). Taxonomy (NCBI): domain Eukaryota; kingdom Viridiplantae; phylum Streptophyta; class Magnoliopsida; order Brassicales; family Akaniaceae; genus Bretschneidera; species Bretschneidera sinensis. The sequence goes on from CM043704.1 coordinate 10,719,041, forward strand.
ATTCTTGGTTACACTTCCATCCGAGAAAATTGCAATCATGATGGAAGGGACCTTATGTTGTGAAGAGTGTTTTTCCAAATGGAGTGGTAGAAGTTGAAGATCCCTCTGATGGTCATGTATTTCGAGTTAATGGCCAAAGGTTGAAGTTCTGCTTGGAACATGAACGTGTTGAAGATAGGCCCGAAGAGATCTCTTTAGTGCCCTTGGTTTATCCTTCTTAATCGGGTACTTTCGTTCCATTGTACATTAGTTTTATTTTTTTCATCGTTATTTATTTATTTAGTTTTCTTTACTTTTTTTTTCTTTCTTTCTTTTGACTTTTATCTTTCATATTGGGGACAATGAAAGTCTTAGGCCGAGGGGTGGAGGAAACACATTTCCTATTTCATACCATTGAATTGTTTGGTGTCACTTTCTCTTTTTTGTTTTAATTCTTTTGTTAGGATAAATTGTTAGAAAAAAAAATTTTGAAAAAAATTTAAAAATTAGGTTTAGTTTTGTTTGTTTTTAGTATGTTTTGTGTTAGTTTTGGAGTTAATTTACATATCAATGATATGATTATAATTGAGATAGCATATAACTTTTAGAAGAAGTTAAATCTTGCTTCGGTTTGAGAATAATTTTAAGTGTCGATCTTCATTTAGTTTGAGACTCTAGTTTGCGGTAAGATTGCATGATTAGTCTAAAACATTTAGAGAAGTTTTATGTGCGAATGTTTTGTGAATGATTTTGTGGTCTCGACAAGCTCTAGAACTTATTGATAATCACTTCAGGTGAAATCCTAGAATGCACACTACATAGGATATGATGTAGGTCATCTTTGGACCGTTTGAGCCTTTCAAGCTTACCTTTGTTATATTTATCGCTAGTTGCCTGTTTGAGCCTTTTTTTTTTAAAAAAAAATAAAAAAATTAGCCTTGTTTCTTTTGATAGCCCATTTACTTACCTTTATGAGCCTAAAAATATTTTATCCTTACCTTTCTTTTAAGGAAACTTAGTTTATACACATTTGTTGAGAAGTACTTAAGAGGAGTAAGGGTGGAAATATGAAAAAATATTACTACCATAACCCAAGTACATTAAAGGAGGTTAGGGGTTGTGGAAAAGAGTAAAGAATGAAAACAAAGGTGAATAGTTATGTGCTAGACTAGAAGAATAAAAGAAAGTGTTGAATTATTGAAAGAAATGCTTGAAAAATGGTTGAATGAGTTGGGTGTTAAAGTAAGATTATTTAGTGTTTAAAAAGGTTTTGTTTAAAATTAAGAGACTGAGTTCTTTTACTTGTTTAATCCTTCATGTTCTTCCTTGACCTTTACCTTAGCCTAACATTATAAGCCTATTAAAGACCTAGTTATCCGATTAGTGTGATTTTTCTACATTAGTGGAGAGTGATTTGAAAAGTGAGCCTATAGAGTTTGATTTGTGATTGATGTCACACAATTTAATATGTTTTTAGTGGCCAAGACTTGTATTTATGAATGTCGTATATAAAATCATCCAGGTTCTTGGGTTAATGGTTTGTGGTAAGATGGATGTTTAAGAGTCGATAACAAATTTAAAGTTGATGTTTGGATTGTTTTTGGACTTGGGTGATATTTAATGATTCTATGTGTTGTGTGTTATGTGCAATTTTTGAGACAAAAAGTTGAATTACTCTTGGATTAACGCTAACATTGCTTCGTTTTGTTTTTAGGATTTTGAGTTTTGTTTTGATTTCTAGTATAGAATTCATTTCATTTTTCTTTCACTTGAATTTCTAGGGACTAGCAATAAGTTAGTTAAGGGTTATGATGAGAGTCAGAAAATGCATCTTAATAGTGTTTATTTGTTGGCATTTAAGGTTGATTTAGGGCTGGATTACACATTTATGCCTTAATAATTCTTAAGTGTCATTCTTGGTATATTGATTTATTTCGATGCATTTTCAGGTATTTTGGGTTTAAATAATATGGAAAAGCTAACGTTGATTCAAGCACGAAGATTCTATTCATGTTCATAAGCATTTGGAAAGGAGTTTTACTAAATTGCCAGAATTGCCCATACAGATTAGTCATTTTTGTGGATTAAACTATGTTGATTCAGGAAGAACCAGGAGATGAGCCATATATTTTTGGAAAGATCCGGACACCTATTTTTTGAGGAATTTTACGACTCATAAATATTATTTTTTTAGTGAAAGTTATGGCAATTTTAGTAGACAAAGGTCAGGCTGTGCGTGATTTCAGCGTGACAGATCTGTCATTTTTGCTGATTTAACTGTATTGATTCAGTAAGAACCAGGAGATGAGCCATATATGCTTGGAAAGATCCGGATGTCTATTTTCTAGATAATTTTATAGCTAATAAATTTGATTTTTCTAGAGAAAGTTATGGCAGTTTTAGTAGATAAGGTTAGGCAGAACCGGGCTTGGACAGCAGCAGAAGCACACGGCCTGAACAGAAACCCTAGGGTAAATTTTCTATCTACAAAGCCATCTTAATACAACTATATATAGGAATTTAGACTCAGAGAATAGAGCATGAGAGTTTTTGAAGAGAGCTTCCATCTTCTTCTTCTTCTTCAAGGTGATCAAGGATGAACTCCATGTCCAACTAAACTCCAAGCAAGGCGAAATGATGAGTTTCTAGGTGTAGTTGTTCTTATTTCTATCTTTGATTCAGTTATATGGATTGATTGTTAAACATTATTTATGATTTACTCTTTGATTAAATAAGAAGGATTTGAATTCATGTGACAGCTGCAATTTATGTTCTTCTTCTCTTAGATCTTCTTAATCCGGTGATTGCATTCTTCTTTTCCATATAAGTCTAGTCATGCTTTTCTTATGTCAAAGTTTTTAGATGCAATTGATTTCAGTAGATCTATCTTGTAGGTTTGTCCATTACTGCAGTATTAGTATTGAAATGTATTGTCGCTTCTTGATAATTTATAAGATAGATCTTGTGTGTTTGAATTGGAATTAAGGAGTAATTTATGGCAATTACATTAGAGTATTTATGTGCTTTGATTGAATATTTACCAATTGCTTGTTTGGGATGTGAAACTAGTAATTGTGATAAAACATTTGAGTCAAGATAGGAATAAGGCAACGAACTTAGGAAGGATTCCTGGAACCTTGTTATTTCTTTATTGAATTCTTCACCATATTTTCACAACTCTCTTATTTAATTTCATTCGTAAAACTCAGATTTTCTTATTTGAACTTTATCGTTTAGTGTTAAGATTTACACTTTCTCTTGTAGTTCGTTTTCCTCATGGGATCGACACCTCAGTTATACACAATAATCGCGTGTTAGTTTGAGCGTTATCACATCTCATGATAGCCTTTAGTCTCCTCTTCTAGTGTTTCCTCTACTCTCTCAGTTGTAAGAGCAACTTCAAACTTGTCCTCTATTTCTATCTGCAAATAACTGTCATAAACAAGTGAGTCTACACAATCAATAAAAGAACACTCATCATTAGTAGAAATAGAAGAATGAGTGGTAAGATAATCAAACACTTTAAATTGTACAGTCTCTCCCAAGACTGTTATCATTAACCTCCCATTATGGACATCAATAATAGTCTTGGTTGTAGCTATAAATGGTCTACCAAGAAGAATTGTGTGCTCCTTGTCCTCAGACGGGGTTCCTTCCATCTCCACTACCACGAAATCCACAGGCACAATCACTTTGTCTACTTGCACTAATATATCCTCAACTATTCCTTTAGGATATTTAACTGACCTGTCAGCGAGTTGAAGGGACATAGTTGTTGACTTAAGCTTCCCCAAAGCTAGATGCAAGTATATCGAATATGGCATGAGATTTTTACTTGCTCCTAACTCTAGCATTGCTTTGGTGACCTTCTTGTTTCCCATTGTGAAGTTGATGATGAAACTTCCGGGATCTTTCAGCTTAGGTGGTAAGCTTTGTTGGATCACCGCACTAGCAACTTTTGATACCATCACTTTCTTGTTTTTCTCATATTTCCTCTTTTTGGTGTTAAGTTCCTTAAAGAATTTTGCATATAATGGCAAATTCCTAATAACATCCAAAAGAGGAAAATTAATATTCACTTTAGAAAGCATGTCAAAAATATCAGAAAATTGCTTATCCTGTTTAACATCCTTCAGACGGCTTGGATAAGGAATAGGAGACCTGGAAGGCTCGGTTACCTTGTGCAATGTCGTGAAGGAAGAAGGCTCATTCTCCTTGCTCTCCTTAGATGTTTGAGAAGATTGTGGATCTTCAGCTGGATTTCCTTTAGGATCGCCATGCTCATTTTGCTTCTCAATTGATTTTCCTGCATCACGTGGCAAGTCATAAGAAAATTTATCTTCAGAATTGTTGTTAAGAATTTTACCACTTCGTAGCACTGTGATAGCCTTTGCTTGTTCAGGTTGGCTAGGCAACTTCCCTTTTTGATGTACTTGCAATTGTTTAGCAAGTTACCCAACTTGTACTTCCACCCTCTTCATTGATGCCTCTAAGGAATCCAACCTTTGGCTATGTCTCTCACGGTTCTCTTTGCTAACTTGAATAAAAGCACTCAAGTTCTCCTCTAAAGTTGGATTTCTATGCTGATTGGGTGGTGCAACTTGGTTTTGATATTGAACCAGTCTTGAACTTTGAGCATATGTCGGAGCGTTGTTAGTCTTCCAGGAGAAATTGGGATGATTTCTCCATCCAGGGTTGTGGGTGTTAGAATATGGATCATTCCTTGGCCTAGGTTGGTAAGACTCTATTGCATTAACTTGTTCTTGTTCATTTTTGGCATAAGATTCATAAGACAAAGAACAAGTGTTAGCACCATGACCAAAAACCCCACAAACTCCACATACCTCATTGTTGGGTGTGTTTGTGGTAGTGAGAAGTTTGACTTGTTTGGTCAACTTTGTAAGTTGCATTGCCATATTATTGTTAGAGCTCAATTCATTAACCCCAAATCTCCTTCCTCTTAGACTCTTTTGTCAGGAATTAGCACCCAACATCTCATATAGCTCACATGTCTCCTCAACAGTCTTTTCTCCCATGGCTCCACCGGCAACGTTATCAACCGTATATTGACACTATTGTGTCAATCCATCATAGAAGAATTGATTTTGTAGCTGCAATGGATAATGATGGTGGGGACACTAAATTAGAATCATCTTGAACCTGTCCCATACTTCATGGAAGGGTTCTCCCTCCATTTGTGAGAACGTGACAATCTTAATTCTCAACTCAATGGTCTTCTTATGGGAGTAGAATTTGTTCATGAACCAATTGTAGACCATTTCCTATATAGTCAAAGAACTGGGTGGAAGAGTCATCAACCACGCTTTTGCTCTATCTTTCAATGTGTAAGGGAAGTATCTCATCCTGAGTTGATCCTCATTCAGCCCCTGTAGAGGAAAAGTCTACACTGTTGCATAGAAATCCCTTATGAAGGTTAATGGGTCTTCATTTGGAATTTCGTAGAATGAAGGGAGCATGCTAAAGTGGATATTTTTTATCTCAAAATTTCGTGCAGCTTCCCCTAATTGGATGCAAGATATGGAAGTGCCGCTGATCGGCCTTACATACTCCTTCATCATAATTTGTCTTTCAGCTCCTTCTATTCTTTCAGGCTCCTCTTTTTCTATTCCCTCAACCTTTTCTTCTTCTTTCGTAGGCTATAACGTCTCCCTTAGCCTATGGATGTTGTCTATTGCTACTTGCACTAGATTTCTCCCTTGGGATCTTCTATCGTGCATGTTCATGAAGAAAACAAAACAAAAATTAAGCTACCAGGAATCAAGAGAGCGAACATCAAGAAACAAATTAATGCCAATTTAAATCAAGAAAATGAAGAAGCAAATAAAGAAAATTTGATGAAATAAAAGAAATAAAAATTACACCTAATAGAAAGAAAAGAAAAGAAATAAAAAAAATAGAAATAAAAACAAAGAAAATAACTAAAGAATTAAAAGCCAATTCCCCGGCAACGGCGCCAAAAACATGATGTGCATATTTTAAATGCTCGAAGTGCACGAATCACAAATAGTATTGCGATGAGTTTACTCTCAAAGTCGCTCTCTCAAGGAATTACAGTGGTTTAAATCTTAAATTACTTTCTTAAAATTACAAATTCTAAAATTAAATCCTAAACACTCTAATTAAAAGATTGGTAAAGAGAAAATTGAAATATAAACAATTAAGTAAATTAAACAAAACGAATTATGAAGAGATGAGTATAATCAATGAGAACAATTAGGAGTTTAGCTTGCTATCCAATTATGAATTGGAACATTTGGTGAATATAAAGAATTAATCAACATCCAAGATTATTGGTATTTCCACTAAGACTAGAGAATGCCATTGATCGTGTTTATTCTTAATTTATAACTACTTAATTAAATCCCATGGATTGTGTTCATCAATTAATTAGTTAAATTAAGTATAAGGAAAACGCAACCACCTAAATCACAATTTGATTTGAATCCTGATTTAAATTCTTATTCAAGAAAGCTTAATTAGGTTTAGATGATTTGTCCTCAACCTAATCTCGAATATTAACATTGACTATCAATAATAGATGGCCAATCCACAAGCAATAATCAAAGGTATGAAGGATATTGAATAAGAAATAATCTGGAAAATTTCATAAAACTAAATCCACCAAAATATCCAAAACAATCAAGGCAGCTAAGCCAAACGCCCAACAATGCATTCAGCTACTCATGTTTAAATCCCAATCACAGAATTCAAATACTAGGGTTATAAGCATATTGAAGAACAAAATGAGCAAATATAGAATTTCTTCCCGAATTACAAAATGAATCCTCAAAGTCTTGAAGTGATTGATCGTCATCTTCAATCTCTTGATAAGCCGTCTTGATGAAAGAAACTGTCTCCTCCTTCAATCTCCCAAAACTCCTCTTGATAATATATCTCCAAGAACTGTTGTCGTCTCCTTTCTTCTCTGAGTCTAAAAATTCCTATATATAGCTGTATGGAGATGGTTTTGTAAACAGAAAAGTCACCCTAGGATTTCTGTTCAGGCCGTGTGCTTCTGCTGCTGCCCAGGCCTGATTTTGTTGTTGTCCAGGCCATGTGTTTGCTGCTGTCTAGGCCAGGTTTTTGCTATCTAGAACTGGTCCCATTGTGCTGCTGTTCACCCCATGCAAATCCCAAAAAAAAATCATAATTTAATAGCTCCTTCACTTCTGCCACACTGAAATCACGCACAGCCTGACCTTTGTCTACTAAAACTGGCATAACTTTCTCTAGAAAAATCACATTTACAAGCTATAAAATTCTCTAGAAAATAGGTATCTATATCTTTCCAAAAATATATGGTTCGTCTCCTGGTTCTTCTTGAATCAATACATTTTAATCCACAAAAATCACTTCTGCCACGCTGAAATCACGTACAACCTGACCTTTGTCTACTAAAACTACCATAACTTTCTCTAGAAAAATAACATTTACAAGCCATAAAATTCTCCCGAAAAAAAAAATCTGGATCTTTCCAAACATATGTGGTTCATCTCCTAGTTCTTCCTGAATCAATACAGTTTAATCCGCAAAAATGACTGATCTGTACGAGCAATTCTGGAAATTTAGTGAAACTCCTTTCCAAGTGCTTATGAACCTGTAAAACAATAAAACACCTCAAAGTAACAAATTCCTAAGCTAAACATATAAATAAATACTTGAAAAACATACAAAATACTAGGAAAAATATTTGTTCTTCAACTTATTTGCCAAACTTCGAGCAATTTGACTCAATGTCATTATCCTCGGATCTAGTTTGCAAACTCCGATTAGTTTGATGCACTTCATTCTCCTCGGACTTATTCACCAAACTCTAAGTAGCTAGACTCAATGTCATTCTACTTGGACTTATTCCCCAAATTCTGAGAAGTTTGACTCAATGTCATACTTCTACGACCTATTCGCTAAATTAGGAGCTATTTGACTCAATGTTATTCTCCTGGGACCTGTTCTCCAAATTCTGAATAGTTTGATCTACTTCATTCTCCTCAGACTTATTCGTAAAACTTTGAGTAGTTTAACTTAATATTATTCTCCTCAGAAAAAGTCACCAAATTTAGAGTGGTTTGACTCAATGTCATTCTCCTCGTTCTTATTCACCAAACTACAAAAGGTCTGACTCAATGTCATTCTCCTCATTCCTATTCTCCATTCTTCGACTAGTTCAACTCAATGTCATACTTCAAGGACTTATTCTCGAAACTCCTTGAGATTTATTCCACTTCATTCTCCTTGGACTTATTCACCAAAATCCGAGTAGTATGACTCAATGTCATTCTCCTCATAATTTTTTACCAAACTTCAAGCAATTTGACTCAATGTTATTCTTCTAGGACCTATTCACCAAATTTCGTGTGGTTTGACTCAATATCATTCCCCTTTGATGTATTCTCCAAACTCCAAGTAGTTTGATCCACTTTATTCTTCTTTGGCTTATTCTCCAAACTCCGATTAGTTTGACTCAATGTTATTCTCCTCAGACCGATTGTCCAAACTCCGAATAGTTTGATCCACTTTTGTAACGACCCATCCCGGGTTTGCCACCCCCAAGACGGTGTTGTTACATTTTGAAAATTCCAGCATGACACATATACACAATAATAAAAATAATACCAACAAAAATTTTTAAATCAATCCTCAACAGAGGAGATGCATCATTCTGATCTTGACTTAAACATTTTATACAACGAAATATGTATGAATATCTACAAATAAATTTTTATTTTATTTTCTCATTAGTCTGAGGATGTGGACACGCACGTGGCTTACAGATAATGACTTCATCTAAATCTTAACTCACCAAACTATTTGTCCTGCCTGTTACCTGAAATCATTGTACAATGAGGAGTGAACTTCACAAGCTAAGTGAATTAAATTTACTAGAAGTATTCGATTTTATACTCCCAATTACATTTTATAATTTAATTACTTCTAAAAAATTCTTCGGATATTTGTTCATCTTTTTCCTCAAATAATTCAATAATAATATTCTGTAATCACTACTCAATTTCATAATTCTCTTATTACACAATCTCTTCTTAAGTTACTCATCAGACATATCAATCATTCAATTATATATTTAATCATCTCTAAATTCTTAATTCAATATTATCATTTACCTCATTATGAGGTTCACAACATTTAATAACTCACTCAACAATTCTCATCATATTATATTTCCATATTTCTTCCTTAGCATAATTGTGTCTCTGTGAGAGTCGTTCATCTATCAATAAATTAACAATCATGAATAGCACTTTAATATCTTAAGCAATAATAATCAACATTTAAAGCAAATGCAATGCGTGAATTTAAATGCTATTCTTATTGGGAATGTCTTCCCACATGTTGATATGCTTTAGCTTAGACCGGCTGCCTTCCCAGTTCTTTCATTCTCATTTAGACTAGCTGCCTTCCCAGTTCTTTTATTCTCATTTAGACCGGCTGCCCTCTCGATTCTTTTATTTTCATTTAGACTAGCTGCCTTCCCGGTTCTTTTATTTTCATTTAGACCGGCTGCCCTCCCGGTTCTTTTATTTCATGCATATATGATAGGAGCTTGCTCATGAATAAATATCATGGTTTGTGGGACACTTAAATTTTCAGAAACCATGAATGAGGGTTTTATCTTTGCATCTTTGTTTTTCATTTAGTTTTTAGTTTCGTATTGCTAAGGGACTAGCAATATGTAAGTTTGGGGGTGTAATAGGAGCTTAAATATTCATATTTAAGCCCCTTAATTTACATTTGTTAAGCTCCTAGTTTGCGTATTTTATTCTATTTTACTTCCTTTCTGTGTTTTTTGTGTTTTTATAGGTTCTTGGAGAAAAAGAAGCATTTTGGAACTCAAATGACAAAAGCTGGAAAAACTAGTGTCTGCACATGCTATCGAGTGCACCAGACATGCGATTGAGTGCACAAACGCTCAAGCATCCACACCATGCACGAGCACAACCTACGCTCGCGCGTACAAGACCAATGATCGAGTGCACACGTACGGCAGTGAACAATATCTCCCTTTTAGTTTAGTTTTTGTTCGGGGAGGCCGGAGGTCAGACGAGCCCGGAGGAGAGATTGTGGAGATGAATTGACGACTCTTCTCCATAGTATTTTCGGGTTTCTTCTTTCCTTTGTTATTTTACTTTATGATGTTGTTTAGCATCACAACTATGTGTAACTAATTTTCTAGTAAGGGCTTTGTAGACTGAGGTTTCAACCCAAGGGGGGTGAATTGGGTTTTAAAAACTTTTTGCGTATTGAAACACAAGTTTATTAAAACAGATAACACAACAAGCACATAACAAGTAATGTCCTGTAAATAAAGAGTTTAAGGAATAGAGGATGCAAACTCAGTTTATAGTGGTTCGGCAATATCTGAACCTCCTTGAAGTACTCCACTAAGAAACTTAGTCGTGCAACTTCACGGGTGTTGCACAAACCTTATAATCCCTTCCTCTAGGAAGCAAACCCCTTCCTCTCGGAAGCAAAAACCCCTTCCTTTCGGAAGCAAATCCCTTCCTTTCGAAAGCAAATCCCTTTGCAATAAATACTGTAAAGAAAACAATAGAGATACAACAATGGAAGCTTATAAAACTGAATAATATCTCTCTTTCTAGGCAAAGCTTGAAGAATAGCTCAACAATCAATTTTTCAAAGCTTTTTTTTTAGTATCAATGAGTAAAAACTTGTTTTAATGTGTAAAGCTCTATTTTTAAATGCTTAATAGAGTGGGTTTATATAGCCTTGATGTAATATGCCCGTTTGTAACTGATTTTGTCCATTTAGGTACAATTTGTGCTGAAATCTCGCGTCCTAACGATCATATTTTTTTGAACTACCAATCAACTTGATCTTAGTACCAGTCGATTGGGTCCTCTTTAAAAATCACATTTTTAAGGCTGTTGAAGGTACCAGTCGACTGGGAACCTTCTGCCCAGATTACCAATTGACTGGGTAGTTCTTACCAGTCGACTGGGAATATACTGACCTTTATACTAGAAGACTGGTATAAGTATCTAGTTGACTGGGTTGCTTTAACAACCCAGTTTTCATGTGTTTGAATAGATTTTAATTTTAAAAACATTTGTTTAAAAATGTTATGTTAAAATACTTTTTCATAAAGAGCCATTGGACAAGCTAATTACCTGAACAAATGAGACTACAACTTGTTTTAATACCAGAGACCTATTCTAGTTCTTCTGTCTTCACTTTATGTTTGATTCGGGTTGAGTTCTTGCACTTTGATCCTTGGTTGAATGCTCTTATTGCTTAATACACTTAGATAGCATTGTTAGTATAAAATGAGTTGTGTTTTGTCATCATTAAAATAAAGGTGAAGGTCAACAATCTCCCCCTTTTTGATGATGACAAAACTTATGAGAAATAAAAACAGTTAAGAAACTAAGTGTTGGATTTTTTTGAAAAATCAGGCAGAGTCTCCTCTGTTTTTTTAATAAAACCAACCTGAAAAAGGATCAAATGTAGTTCATATACAACTCAACCAACCAAGATAACATATATAATCATATTCCAATATCTTTGGAGCAATGTTCCCCCTAAATCTATGCATTATCTTGAGTTTACACTTAGCTTTCACATTTTCTCATTTTTCTCTCCCGTTTTGACAACAACAGAAAATGAAGTAGGAAACTAAAAAATAAGCTATATGGTGGGTGTCGAATCCAACAAATAATAAAATTCTCGCTCTCAAAAAATATAAATTGTAACAGTGATGAGCAAGGTCGTATCCACAAAGATTGGGTAGATTTATTTTAATGAAAATTAAAGCAAAGGAAAAAAGGGGGGTTTGAAATTTCGAAGTGAATTAAAAGAGAAAGCAATTATAATCAACTAAAAACTAAGGAGAAATCAATATCAGGCAAATATCCAACCAAAGGTATAATTTTAGAATTGGTTTAGAGAATTGATCACAGATACAATGATAAAATCTTCTATTCTTCACTAAATTGGTTATGGTTATTAACAAACTCTAACAACCTATCTCTCCTTACTTTCTTGATAACCAAACAAGCTCTTTTATTACTTCCCTTATTAATAAGCAACCCTAAATAAGCTCTTAGGACTTAATCTATCGACAGCATTAATAATTAGAGAGACTACCAATTCTAGCCAACAAATGCACAAGCTCGATTCATTTAGACTAGATTATATATCTTTTTAACATAAATCGAAAATCTCTCTATAATCAACTATGTTATTTTACCACTAATATTAGAACATTTAAAAAATTATGAATTTAAAGTTCTAAATGGCAATTTATTAACTTGATAATTGAACAATGGGCCTTTTGCATCAATCAATCAAGACAATAATTTTTAATAAATATAAAAGATATATAAATAGTGAAGAAAAAAAAAGCAATGAAAATTATTCAGATCTCACAATTCTTGAAGAACCAAAACTTCAATTATCCTTCAGCTGGAAGAAAAGTATTTAGCTACTCATAATTAAAAGAACACCTAAAGAAAAGAGAAGAGGAATTTTTCTTGGGAATAATCTGTGTCTCCTCTATATGAGAGATCCCTCTCCTATTTATAATAGTTACTCCATCTAATAATAGTTACCCTATCTAGATAATGAAACTAATTAAAAGCAAATTCCACCTTAATAGGGAGTCTTGACAAATACTTTCCTAGAGATAAGAATGGGTAATTAAATCTTTCCAGCTATCATACATATCCTTTTTCTCCAAAAAATTCGTAACCCTAGGTCAGAACCTCGGATCCAGTAAGGCGCACTCACGCTTTATCTGCTGATTGCTTCTATGAACATTCTGGGAAAATAGGACGTGCCCACACTTTAAGCAAAAACTGCTTCTGGAATGTATATCTTTTTTAGCTCCGATTTTTCCTCTCCAAATCTCTTGATTTTGAATTCAATTTGATTTAACTCCTCAATCTACTTCACAAAATACGAAACATAATCAAAATCCAAGATTTAAGCATTTATAACCATTAAAACATGAGGAAATATAACAAACATATAGATATTATGAATTCTTATCAAATTCCCCCACATTTGAACAATGCTTGTCCTCAAGCATACAATAGCTCAAGTTCGTCACCTTTTCTCATCATCGTTCCTTCTTCTACCAAAAAAATTGGAAAGAAAATCAAATGCACTCCATAAAATGAAAAACAAAATCTAAATAAAAGAAAAAGGAATAAAATAAAGAAAACAAGGAAAGTAAGACAAAAAGTTGGGCTGCCTCCCAAAAGCGCCATTCCTTAACGTCTTTGGTTAGACGTTACCACCTCTTAATCGCCATAAGTTGGACATTCCAAAATAATTTGATCAACATTATACGCTTGAAAACCTTCATAAAAAGGTTTCAAATGATGACCATTGACCTTAAAAGTTTTACCTGTATCCGAACTTTGTATTTCAACTGCACCATGAGGAAATACATTAGTAACAATAAAAGGATCTACCCATCTAGAACGCAATTTTCCAGGAAATAACTTCAGTCTAGAGTGATAAAGTAAAACTTTCTGACCAATAGAAAAGTTTTTCCTAGAAATCGGTTGGTCATGAAAGGCTTCGGTCTTTTCTTTGTATATTCTCGAGCTTTCATAGGCATCATTGTGGATTTCCTCCAACTCTTGCAATTGTAATTTCCTTTGTTTGCCTGATTCATCCATTCCCATGTTGCAATGCTTGGCAGCCCAATATGCCTTGTGTTCTAGTTCGAATGAGAGATGACATGGTTTGCCAAATACAAAACGGTAAGGAGACATACCTATGGGGGTCTTGTAGGCTGTTCGGTAGGCCCAAAGTGCATCATCAAGCCGCATACTCCAATCCTTCTTATTTGGGTTGACAGTTTTCTCGAGTATGGACTTGATCTCTCTATTGGATACTTCAACTTGCCCATTTGTTTGCAGATAGTAAGCAGTGGAGATGTGATGGGTAACATTATATTTCTTGAGTAAAGCCCCCACTACTCTATTGCAAAAATGAGTCCCACGATCACTGATTATAGCTCTTGGTGTCCCGAACCTGACAAAAATATGAGATTTGACAAAATCTACAACAACTTTAGCATCATCAGTCGAAGTAGCCTTAGCTTCTACCTATTTTAAAACATAATCCAAAACAATAATGATGTAAACATTACCATGAGAAGAAGAAAAAGGACCCATGAAATCAATACCCCACACATCAAATATTTCATAAACAAGAATAGGGGTGAATGGCATTTGGTCTTTATGCCCTAAATTTCCAGTTTTCTGACACTGTTCACATGCTTTACAAAACATATATGAATCACGAAACAAAGTAGGCCAAAACAATCCACATTCTAACACCTTACGAGTTATTCTTTTGGGACCAAAGTGTCCTCCGCATGCATATGAATGAAAAAATTTCAAAATGGAAAGAGTTTCTTGTTGAGAGACGCACCTTCGAACAATTTGATCAAAACAATGTTTCCACAAATAAGGATCATCACAAACATAATATTTGGCATCACTTTTGATTTTATCTCTTTGAGCTCTAGACAAATCATCTGGTAGTTTTCTAGTAACTTGATAATTAACAATATCAGCATACCAGGGGATTGACTTTTTAATGAAAAGAGATACTCATCTGGAAAGTCATCTTGTAATGGTGATGGTTCTTCATTTGTGGGTAATCTACTGAGATGATAGGCGACCAAATTCTCTGCACCTTTTTTATCGCGTATCTCCAAATTGAACTCTTGTAGCAAAAGTATCCACCGAATGAGTCTGGGTTTTGCCTCATTCTTTAACAGCAAATACTTGAGAGTTGCATGATCAAAATAAACAATTATTTTAGTGCCAAGTAAATATGGACGAAATTTTTCTAAAGCAAAAACAATAGCTAGAAGTTCTTTTTCCGTCGTTGAATAGTTCCTCTGCGCACTATCAAGTGTTCTTGAAGCATAGTAGATGGCATGAGAAACTCGTCCAACTCGTTGTCCAAGAACGGCACCAACTGCATGATTGCTTGCATCACACATGATTTCGAATGGAAGATCCTAATTCGGTGGCCGGATAATTGGCGCCGAAGTCAGCATATCCTTCAACTTATCGAATGCACCTTTGCACACCTCATCAAATTCGAACACCACATCTTTTTGCAATAATCTACATAAGGGTTGAGTGATTTTGGAAAAATCCTTGATAAAGCATCGATAAAATCCTACATGCCCAAGAAAAGAGCGAATTTCCCGCACACTTGCGGGGTAAGGCAAAGATTTGATAATTTCTATCTTAGCTTTATCAACTTCAATTCCCTTAGAAGATACAATATGGCCTAGAATAATACCTTGATCAACCATAAAGTGACACTTTTCATAATTCAGAACAAGGTTCGTTTCTATGCATCTTTTAAGCACTTTTGTAAGGTTAGTTAAACAAGTATGAAAAGAATCACTATAGACTGTAAAGTTATCCATAAATACCTCTATGATGTTTTCTACATACTCTGAAAATATACTAGCCATAAACCTTTGAAATATAGCAAGAGCATTGCAAAGTCTAAATGGCATTCGTCGGTGTGCAAAAGTGCCAAACAGGCATGTGAAGGTGGTTTTTTCTTGATTCTCCGGTGCGACTAGGATTTGATGAAAACCTGAATAACCATCAAGACAACAGTAATGAGTACGACAAGCCAAACGTTCAAGCATTTGATCAATAAATGGAAGAGGAGAGTGATCTTTTCTAGTTGATGCATTTAACTTCTTATAATCTATACAAACCCACCACCCATTTTGAATTCGAGTGGGCACTAACTCACCATCAGGATTTTTTATTACTGTTATACCTGTTTTCTTCGGCACAACCTGAACCAAACTTACCCATTTACTGTCTGAAATTGGATAGATCATACCTGCATCGAGAAGTTTCAAAATTTCTTTCTTTACCACTTCCATCATTTGTGGATTCAGTCGACATTGGGCTTCTCTAGAAGGCTTACAATCTTCCTCTAATAGTATCCTATGCATACATGTGGAAGGTCTCAATCCCTTAATGTCAGCTATAGTCCAGTTAGTAGCCTCTTTATACTCTCTAAGCATCCGAATCAACTTTTCTTCCTATAATATGGAGAGCTTGTTTGAGATTATCACCGGAAGAGTTTCTCCTTCTCCCAAAAATGCATATTTCAAATGATCTGGTAAGGGTTTCAATTCCAATTTCAGTGCTTGCATAATAGAAGGAAGAAGTTTTGTGTGAGAAAGAGACAACTCAATGTAAGACACATCATACCTTATAGGTTTAAGTGATTCCAATTCATAGATTGCATCTTGCAGGTCGGACTCCAACACAAAGTTCTTCATGATCTTCTGTAGCCCTTCAAGAGTGAAATGCCTGCTAAGTATAACTTTTAGCTTATCATCACCAATTAGATCAAAGATTTCCTGAGCCAACAGGTTAATAACATCCATAACAAAAACATAAGACACATCATTAGGGTACTTCATGGTGTCATAAATATTGAATTTAATAATTTCACCATCAAATTCCATTGTGAGTGTCCCATCATGCACATCAATTTTTGTCCTAGATGGTTTTAGAAATGGCCTTCCTAATAACATTAGTATTGAATCAGAAGAGTCATCTTCTTCCATGTCAAGAACATAAAAATCAGCAGGAAAGACCAACCCATTAACTTGTACTAAGACATCCTCCAAGACTCCTTCAGGATATACATTAGATCTATCAGCAAGTTGAATAATCACACATGTTTCTTTTAATTGACCAATATTCAAAGATGAATAAATAGAGAGAAGCATGACATTTATTGAAGCTCCTAGATCTAGCATTGCTTTTTCAATCCTAGCATCACCTAGTTTGCAAGGGATAGAAAACATACATGGGTCCTTGCATTTTGGAGGTAATTTTTTCTGGAGGACAGCTAAAACATTTTCCCCCATACTTATCTTTTCATTACCTTTCAACTTCCTCTTGTTGGTGCACAGCTCCTTGAGAAATTTATTATATCGAGGCACTTGTTTAATTGCATCAAGTAAGGGAATATTTACCTCAACCTTGCGAAAAGTTTCAAGAATTTCCTTCTCTTTCTCTTCTTTCTTGGATTTAGTCAATCTAGTGGGAAAAGGAGGATTTGTCACCAATGCCTTTTGTTGTTCACTATCGAGTCCTCTAGGCTGGTCAGTTTGAGATTGAGGAGCAACTACTTCTTTTTCAATTTCTTCTCCATGTGCTGCCTTACTGGGTTTCTTCAACTCCTTCCCGCTTCTCAAGGTAACTGCACTAGCATTTTGTTTTGGGTTAACAACAGTTTGTGAGGGCAATTTACTTCGAGATTCCAATTTGTTCATAGAAGATGCCAGTTGACTCATTTGATTCTCCAGTTGCTGAATGCTTGTTCTTGTCTCCTGTTAAAATTGTTGCGTGTTAGTTGCAAGTGATTTAACAATTTCTTCTAGAGACATACCTGAACTTGTGGAGGTTTGTTGTGGTGGTGGAGTAGGTGGTCTATGCTGAAAGTGCTGGAATTGTGGTCTTGCTCCATAGTTGAAATTGGGATGATCCCTCCATCCTGGGTTGTAGGTATTTGAATAGGGATCGTATTTCCTTTGTGGCGGGCCTTAAAATCCTCCAGCTGCATTGGCATGCTTATAGGATTCATCTCGAAGTGTAGGGCACATGTCAGTTAGATGACCGATGGTAGCACAAATCCCACAAGCTTTCACTTGTTGCATATTTCCTACAGCTAACTATTGAATAATAGAAGTTAGATTGGATATTTGATTTTCAAGGGAAGATATACTTACCTCATTCACCCTTATTAGAGATGTGTCCTGCCTGAATCCAAATTGTTGTGAGTTAGCGGCCATGATGGAGATCAAATCTCTAGCGTCACGATGTGTTTTGTTCACTATGGCACCTCCACTCACTGCATCCATCATCTTCCTTTCCATGGGTAGGAGCCCTTCATAGAAATATTGAATGAGGAGCTGTTCAGAAATTCCATGTTGTGGGCAGCTTGCACAGAGTTGCTTAAATCTTTCCCAATACTCATGAAGGGTCTCTGTATCTTTCTGTTTTATTCCACATATCTCCCTTCTAATGCCAGTAGCTCGTGATGCAGGGAAAAATTTATCAAGAAACAATCTCACAATCTCCATCCATGTGGTTATAGAGCCAAGAGGCAAATAAAATAACCAATCCTTTGCTTTTTCAGTTAGCGAGAATGGAAAAGCACGTAATTTGATTTGTTCTTCGGTCACTCCTTGCGGTTTCATGCTTGAACAGACCACGTGGAATTCCTTCAGATGCTTGTGAGGATCTTCATTCTCAAGACCACGAAAAGTTGGGAGCAAATGGATCAATCCAGATTTTAACTCAAAACCCACTTCCAAAGCTGGATATGTAATGCAGAGTGGCTGTTGATTTACATTTGGTGCAACCAATTCCCTTAAAGTTCTCTCTTGATTGGCCATTGCTTCTTCTATTTTAGAATCACTAGATGAATCAACTAAGTCAGGTACTAAATTAAATCCGAGGGGTGAGGATGAAGATGCTTGTTTGTCATGCAATTTAGCTTCATTCCTCAACTTCCGAGCCGTCTTCTCAATCTCAGGATCGTATTGGAGTTCACCTGCAAGAGAAGAATGAAGCATTAAAATAAATCTAATTAACACCAGTCCCCTGCAATGGTGCCAAAAATTTGGTGGGTGTCGAATCCAACAAATAATAAAATTCTCACTCTCAAAAAATACAAATTGTAACAGTGATGAGCAAGGTCATATCCACAGAGATTGGGTAGATTTATTTTAATGAAAATTAAAGTAAAGAAAAAAGAGAGGTTTGACATTTCGAAGTGAATTAAAAGAGAAAGCAATTATAATCAACTAAAAACTAAGGAGAAATCAATATCAGACAAATATCGAACCAAAGGTATAATTTCAGAATTGGTTCAGAGAATTGATCACAGATACAAGGATAAAATCTTCTATTCTTCACTAAATTTGTTATGGTTATTAACAAGCTCTAACAATTACTTACCTTGTTAATAAACAACCCTAAACAAGCTCTTAGGATTTAATCTATCGACAGCATTAATAATTAGAGAGACTACAAATTCTAGCCAACAAATACACAAGCTCGATTAATTTAGACTAGATTATATATCTTCATAACATAAATCGAAAATCTCTCTATAATCAACTACGTTATTTTACCACTAATATTAGAACATTTAAACAATTACGGATTTAAAGTTCTAAATGACAATTTATTAACTTGATAATTGAACAACAGCTCATTTGCATCAATCAATCAAGACAATAATTTTTAATAAATATAGAAGATATATAAATAGTGAAAAAATAAAAAATGCAATGAAAATTATTCAGATTTCACAATTCTTGAAGAACCAAAACTTCAATTATCCTTCAGCTGGAAGAAAAGTATTTAGCTACTCATAATTAAAAGAACGCCTAAAGAAAAGAGAAGAGAAATTTTTCTTGGGAATAATCTGTGTCTCCTCTATATTAGAGATCCCTCTCCTATTTATAACAGTTACTCTCCTATTTATAACAGTTACTCCATCTAATAATAGTTACCCTATCTAGATAAGGAAACTAATTAAAAGCAAATTCCACCTTAATAGAGAGTCTTAGCAAATACTTTCCTAGAGATAAGAATGGGTAACTAAATCTTTCCAGCTATCATACATATCCTTTTTCTCCAACAAATTCGTAACCCTAGGTCAGAACCTCAGATCTAGTAAGGCGCGCTCACACTTTATCTGCTGACTGCTTCTGTGAACATTCTGTGAAAACAGGACGTGCCCACGCTTTAAGCAAAAACCACTTCTGGAATGTATATCTTTTTTAGCACCGATTTTTCCTCTCCAAATCTCTTGATTTTGAATTCAATTTGATTTAACTCCTCAATCTACTTCACAAAATACGAAACATAATCAAAATCCAAGATTTAAGCATTTATAACCATTAAAACATGAGGAAATATAACAAACATATAGATATTATGAATTCTTATCACTATATAGCTACTATAGTCATCAAGAACATGTATGAACAAACTTGTACAAGAAAATTTGACATCATTCGGAGTTTGGAAGCCTTCTTGAGAAGAACCGGACGTTTCCATACAAGCAGAAGCAGTTTTAATTCATATATCTGATTTTAAGGAATTATAAAGCATGCAGACATATGTAAAACAAGTACGTGAGGTAGATCAAAGTCTAAACATAAGTCATAATCATATACATAGAGTAAAATTCTATACAAGGTAGGCTTCGTAGAGCTGAAACAAAAGTACAAAATAAAGAAACTACATGAAGATATGTTCGTGCTAAGAACAATGAAAAGGTCTAGATCAAGTACATCAAAAGAAAGATAGGAAAATGACTCATTGAGCGGGAGAGTCTGAGCCATCATGAATGAGATCCCTAATCTCAGCTAGGGAACTCTCGGTGGGCTCTCGGTGCAGCTCAAGTCATCCCGAAGAGTCTCTATGGAGGAACTCAAAGTTTGGAATCCGGACTGCATGGTCAGCTAGAGGCTCGTGATAGCCTAAAGTAGATCGCCATACCCAGCCTGACCAACACTCGAGTCACCCAGAGAAGGTTCTCGGGCATCCATATCCATATCAGTAGCAGCATCCTTATCATCACTACTGTCATCCTTTCCAATCCAAATGTGCTTCCCAGCCTTGGAGTAGATGAAGCCATCGCAGACCGTGCATCCCATCTTCCAGCGATGAGACATTGATGATGTCCTTTGGCCCGATATCCTAAGCCTTGGAGGCAAGGAGAGGCACTCGGAAGTGTTGGAGTATGAACGTGATGAGCATCCCGTAGGGAAGATACCCGAAGTCGCTCTCTTCGTCATTTATCATGTTGGTGAGCAACAGGGGGTATATATTGAAGTGGTGCCTAGTTTTAAGGCGCCAAATCAATACTGTATCTATCTTAGATAGATACCCCCGGCTCCCTAGTCTTGGGTGGATGGTCCAACCCACGATGAGGTTGAACAATTTCGAGTCTAGGGGCATGTCACTACATGTATGAAATATAGTGGGTCGGTACACATAGTTAGGGTCACCCCTAACTATTTGACATGCCTCTTCAACTTCGAAATTATCTGGCCATCCATCCAGACTCCATTGGATCCCTCCCACAAGGATCCTCAAAATGCTCATCAAGAGGTAAGTATTGACCTCAAACTCCACACCCACGACACTGGTTCTGAACCTCAGAGCCAGTGGACTGGGTTTCACCAACTTTGCATAGAACTGGTGAATCAGTTTAGGGTAGTACTTCTCATGTACCTTGACCGGTTAGGTCAAGTGTATGACCTCGAAGGCAGGTAATATTTCAAAATTACCATGACGAATAAAGTCAAAATCGATAACTCTACGCGTCTTGATTTTCTTGTGACAGATAACGAAATTATACCAGGTCTTGCCGCTAAGCTGGAGAATAGAGTGTCGTCAAGCTCTGTTTTGGGCTTTTTGCTAGATGAGCCCGCCACTCCCTTGCCCCTTGAATCTGGAACTGTGGATTTGGTGGACCTTGGCCTTGTAGGCGCATTTGGTCCCCCAGTGGTGTATTTTACACAGATTCTATCGGTCATTTTGGTAGAAATGTGAGTTTTGGGTAAAAAGGGTTTTGAGTGGAAATGGGAGATTTCAACCGTAGAAAGTTGAAATAGATGTTTGGGAAGAGTAGATCGATGTGTTTTGTTAGTGTTTTGATGGTTTTTGGATCAAAATGATGAGATTTTGTAGAGAGAGAAAGCTAGAGTTTTTGAAAATGACGTGAAAATCTGAAAGAAAAAAAATGAAGAGATTATTTATAGAATCACGATACTAGTCGACTGGGGTAAGGATATAAGTCGACTGAGTCCTTTGTAAAGATGAATAGTTTTGCATACTAGTCGACTAGAAGAATAGGCAAAGAGATACCAGTCGACTAGGTAGTTCTTACAAGTCAATTGGGGGTGATAACTGAATTTCAAAATTTTGGCTCCAAACAAGGTCTAGTTGAACTAGTTGACTGGTATTGACTTACCAGTCGACTGGGAAATTGGGCAGTGACTTTCCAGTCGACTGGACTCTTAAGAAAATTTTCAATTTTGAGTCTTAGCATGAAATTTGTTTATCTATGCCATCTTGTGTGAGAGAGATATTAAACAAGGATTAATACTTATTCACTAGATGTCAAATATGCATAATGATGAATGATAAAGCAATTAGACATTCAGTTTATCATAATCCAACAATCCCATTAATAGTCTAATTTTACAGAATCTAGCTTCACTTAGGGGTTTGGTAAGAATGTCAGCTATTTGATCTTCTGAACGTATGAATTCTAGTCTTATATCACCTTTTTTAGCATGGTCTCTTAAGAAATGGTGTCTAATTTCTATGTGTTTAGTTCTAGAATGCTGAATAGGATTCTTAGTTAGATTGATAGCACTAGTATTATCACAATGAATTGGGATACTTTTAAAGATCATACTATAGTTTTCTAGTTGTTGTTTCATCCATAACACTTGAGCACAACAAATTCCAGCTGCTACATACTCCGCCTCGGCGGTTGATAGTGCAACTGAGTTTTGTTTCTTGGAAAATGAAGAGGTTAACATTGCACCTAAGAATTGGCATGTTCCACTTGTGCTTTTTCTATCTAACCTACATCCAGTGAAATCAGCATCTGAATATCCTACAAGCTCAAAAGATGAATCTCTAGAGTACCATAATCCTATGGTTTGAGTTCCTTGTAGATAACTAAGGATTCTTTTTACTGCAATTACATGTGATTCCTTATGATAAGCCTGAAATCTAGAACAGATGCATACACTGAACATTATATTGGCTCTGCTTGCAGTTAAATAAAGTAATGCTCTTATCATGCTTCTATAATTTTTAGTGTCTACACACTTACGTCCTTCATCAAGGTCAAGCTTTGTAGTTGTGTTCATAGGAGTTCCAAGTGGCTTTGAGCTTTCCATCCCGAACCTCTTTAGTAGGTCCTTAGTGTACTTTGATTGATTGATGAAGATGCCTCCTTTTAATTGTTTGATTTGAAGTCCAAGGAAGTAGGTAAGTTCTTCCATCATGCTCATTTCAAACTCACCTTGCATGCACTTAGCAAACTCTTGACACATAGATTCATTAGTAGCACCAAATATAATATCATTGACATATATTTGAACTAGTAAAGTGTCATTTTTGTAAAAAGGGTTGTGTCTATCTTACCTCTTACAAAGTTATTGTCAATTAAAAATTTACTTAGTCTTTCATACCATGCCCTTGGAGCTTGCTTCAACTCATATAGAGCCTTAAAAAGCTTGTAGACATGATTTAGAAGACTAGGATTCTCAAATCCAAGAGGTTGCTCAACATAAACCTCTTCTTCTATGAAGCCATTTAAAAATGCACTTTTTACATCCATTTGAGATAACTTAAACTTATTAAAGCATGTAAAGGCTAATAATATTCGAATAGCTTCCAATCTAGCTACAAGAGCATAGGTCTCATCAAAGTCTATTCCTTCTTCTTGATTATATCCCTTAGCAACTAGTCTAGCCTTGTTTCTAGTTACTATTCCATTTTCATCCATCTTATTTCTAAATACCCATTTAGTTCCAATTATTGAATGATTCTTAGGTCTAGGAACTAGATTCCATACATTGTTCCTTTCAAATTGATTTATTTCTTCTTGCATTGCAATTATCCAATCATTATCCTTTTCAGCTTCTATAAATGTCTTAGGTTCTACTTGAGACAAATAAGCTACATAATTACAAATATTTCTAATAGAGGAACGAGTTCTTACCCCTTGTGAAGGATAACCAATTACTTGATCAATCGGGTGATAACTTACATACCTCCAATATTTGGGAAGACTATCCTCTTGTTGACTTATAGATAGTTGGTTTACTTTGAGAGTTTCCATCTCTCCATTTATTTGAGGTGGACTCTCCTTTAGGTCAACAATGGGAGTAGGAGTTTACGTTCTTGGAATAAAATCTGCATTATCTTTAAAAGAAACTTCTCTACTTCTAATTGGGTGACTCATCAAGAGTTACATGTACGAATTCTTCTACCACTAGAGTTCTCTTGTTGAAAACTCAATAAGCCTTACTAGAGGTTGAATATCCTAAAAATATTCCTTTATCAGTCTTAGAATCAAATTTACTCAAGTTAGTTTTATTGTTATTTAGTATGAAGCATTTACAACCAAAGGTACGAAAATAAGAGATATTAGGCTTTCTACCTTTCCATAATTCATATAGAGTTTTGTCAAGCATAGGCCTAATTAAATGTGACTTTGTTGCCTTTGTCACAAAGTTGACTAATACTTAGTAAATTTGGCTTAAGGCCTTGTACTAGCAATACATTATCTATGGTTAAGAAATCATTACCAACTTTTTCATGCCCGATGATCTTTATTTTTGTGTTGTCTCCAATGGTGACAAGTCCACCATCTCTTAGAGTTAGCTCCTTGAATACACTTTTATCACCTGTAATGTGTTTTGAGCATCCACTATCAAGGTACCAACAGTTACTCTTTTCCTTGGTGTGGAGATATATCTACATCACACAAAGATATACAATAGCATTTTTAGGTACCCAAAATTTCTTGGGTCCTTTGGGGTTAGTCATTGAAAACACGGTTCCTTTTGGGACCCATACTTTCTTAACAGCATATGGTGATCTATAGGCATGTTGATGATGCACAATCCTAGGATAATAGTTATTGAAATTTCTAGGATTTCTTAGTTATGCATGCCTATAATGCTTAGGATATAAGTTCTTAGGATACATGTTTCTATTATAAGGAATATGAATATACATGTCATTTCCAGAAAATGTATGATGATGATTCCTAGGATATATTCTTGCATTATCATGAGTATGCAAATTATTTCTAGTATAATTATGATAGCAATTCCTAGGATATACTTGTGCAGTGTGAAAGTCTTGGGTATACAAATTGTTCTTAGGATGCACATGATTATTATTCCTAACATGTGCATAAGCATTCCTTGAATGAGCATATATATAAGCATAAGTATTTCTAGGATTCTTCAATCTTATATTAGCATTAGAATTAGTTTTTCTAGACATGCTATCATTCAATGGGGGTGTGATCTTAACCTTAGAAGTAGAGGCTTCATTCACACATGAAGCTTTCATGAATAAGCCCTCTTTTGATTTTTGCTTGCCTAATGGAGAGTATCCTAAACCAAATTTTCCTCCACTTAATCTTTGGCAAGAAAGCACTTCATCAAGATTTTCTTTACCAAGCATGAGTCTAGATATAGTACCATTCAATTCTAATATCTTCTTCTTTAAATTCTCATTTTCATCTTTGAGGAAGTCTTGAGAAGCATCATACAGCAATAAAGATAATTTTTCTTTCTCTTCTCTTAGACTTATCATCTCTTTAGAAAGGGTTGACACCTCTTTCTTAAGAGTAGAGTTCCTAGAATCAAATATCTTCAATTCATCATGCATTTAATTTATAACTTCTAATAATTCTTCACTACTGCTCACAATGTTATTTTTAGAAGAGGGAGAAGATAATACCTTAATTTCATCATCAATTGCCATAAGGTATAGGTTAGCAATTTCCTCATATCTGACTTCTTTATCCGAGGATTTTTCTTCTTCTTCATCATCACTCCAAGTGGTTGCAATCATAGCCTTCTTCTTGAAGCTCTTATATGGTTTGTTTGTAGCCATAGAATCGGCCTTGATGTGACCGGGCTTCTTGCATCCATAGCACACAAGTGGTTCCCTTTTTGAGGTAGGATCCTTTGTGTAAGGTTTCTTTCTTTTCTTCAAGAATTTATGAAACCACTTGGTGATTAGAGCCATATCGCCATCTTCTTTGCTGCTCACTGCCTCTTCTTCCAATTCCTCTTCTCTGTTGTATGTAGAGGCTTTGAGAGCTATCACCTTTTTCTTCTTCTCATCATCATTGACAATGGGATTCATTTCCTCCAGCCCATATGTTAACAATGACCCAAGAAGTGTCTCAACATCAAGTTTGTCAAGATCTTTGGCTTCCGTGATAGCAGTCTTCTTTGCTTTCCATGTGGATGGCAAAGACCTTAATATTTTTCTTGTTAATTCAAACTCCTCAATGTTCCTACCAAGAAGCTTCAGACCATTAACAATAGTTGTGAAACGTGAGTGCATTTGAAAAATTGTGTCGTTAGGAGTCATTCTAAAGGATTCATATTCAGACACTAGCATATAGATTTTTTATTTTTTAACCTCACTAGTTCCTTCATATGTCACTTGCAATTTATCCCATATTTCCTTAGCTGAAACACATGCAGAGATTTTATTGTATTCAGATATATCTAAAGCATAATGTAAAATACTTGTTACTCTACTATTGAAAGACATGATTCTATAATCCTCCTCATTGTACTCAGTTTTGAGTTTAGGCATTGTATGAATGGTATCTCCAATAGTAATTTCCATTAATGGAATTCTAGGTCCCTCTTTAATGACTCTCCATAGATTATAATCTTGTCATTCGACAAAGATTTTCATCCTATTTTTTCAATAGTTATAGTTGGAGCCATTGAACAAGGGAGATCTAGTATATGAGTGTCCCTTAGAATAGCTACTTGCTGCCATCGGATCAACTTAAGGATATTAAGCTTAAAATTGAGAACAAGGCTTTGATACCAATTGTAGACTGAAGTTTCAACCCAAGAGGGGGGATGAATTAGGTTTTAAAAACTTTTTGTGGATTAAAACATAAGTTTATTAAAACAGATAACACAATAAGCATATAACAAGTAATATGTGCTGTAAATAAAGAGTTTAAGGAATAGAGGATGCAAACTCAGTTTATGGTGGTTCGGCAATATCGAAATCGTTTCGACCCTACATCCACTCTCTTCAAGGAACCTCCTTGAAGTACTCCACTAAGAAACTTAGTGTGCAACTTCACGGGTGTTGCACAAACCTTACAATCCCTTCCTCTCGGAAGCAAATCCCTTCCTCTTGGAAGCAAAAACCCCTTCCTTTCGGAAGAAAATCCCTTCATTTCGAAAGAAAATCCCTTTATAATAAATACTATAAAGAAAATAGTAGAGAGACAATAATGGAAGCTTATACAACTGAATAATATCTCTCTTTCTAGGCAAAGCTTGAAGAATGACTCAATAATCAATTTTTCAAAGCTTTTTTTGAGTATCAATGGGTAAAAACTTGTTTTAATGTGTAAAGCTCTATTTTTAAATGCTTAATAGAGTGGATTTATATAGCCTTGATGTAATATGCCCGTTTGTAACTGATTTTATCCATTTAGGTACAATTTGTGTTGAAATCTAGTGTCCCAACGGTTATATTTTTTTGAACTACTAGTCGATTGGATCTTAGTACCAGTCGACTAGGTCCTCTTTAAAAATCACATTTTTAAGGCTATTGAAAGTACCAGTCGATTGGGTATGTCTTACCAGTCGACTGGGAACCTTCTGCCCAAATTACCAGTCGACTGGGTAGTTCTTACCAGTCAACTGGGAAGTCTCTGACCAAAACACCAATCGAATGGTATGAAGCATCCAGTCGACTAGGAACATACTGATCTTTATACTAGAAGATTGGTATAAGTATCCAGTTGACTGGGTTGTTAGTTTTCATGTGTTTGAATAGATTTTAAATTTAAAAACATTTGTTTAAAAAGGTTTTGTTAAAATACTTTTTCAAAAAGAGCCATTGGACAAGCTAATTACCTAAACAAGTGAGACTACAACTTGTTTTAATACCATAGACCTATTTTAGTTCTTCTGTCTTTACTTGATGTTTGATTCGGGTTGAGTTCTTGCACTTTGATCCTTTGTTGAATGCTCTTATTGCTTAATACACTTAGATAGCATCATTAGTATAAAAGGAGTTGTGTTTTGTCATCATTAAAATAAAGGTGAGGGTCAACAGGCTTGGTTGAAGCCCTAATTATGTTTATTCAATAATTCAGTATTGGTGCCTTTGTGATATTTATGTTGTGATGCTTAACTTGATTAATGCTTGTGTTTATTTAAATTCCTCATATGTGTTTGTTGATCAACATATGCATGTGGTATAGATTAGTTAGTTGAATCAATGTGGATGATCGAGTTTTGGGTTTAACATTAGTAACAAAGATATCCACGCCGGATTCTTAGATTAATCAACATGGGAAACCGGGAGTAGATACCATGCCCTAGGTCCCGTGTGGTTGTTGATTTCCATAGATCCTATGCTCTCTTAAGGAACAACTCAGTATACACAATGCTGAATCCCTTAAGAAAGAAAAGAGTTAGAGTAGATACCATACCTAACTCATTGCTTAGGGAGATCAATAGCCTAAGGAGTGGACCAAACCCTTAAGTTGACAAACATTTATACATGGCATAATTAAAGCATTGGTATACTGTTGTATTGTGGTGGCATGATTAGTGGTGGATATCAAGTCCCTACGCCTTTATCATTATTATTAATTCAAACCCAATATTTATTTCTCTTATTTTTATTTTATTACTGCGAAATTAATTCTAAATCGAAATTCACCAATCCCTATGGAGATGATCTCGCATTTGCACACTATGCTACTGTTGACCTTGTGCATCTGCAAGTAAAACTATATGATTATTTGCTTAGTTATTTAGGTAGATAAACAAGTTTTTGGCGCCGTTGCCGGAGATTGCGCTAAATTTCTTTTTGGAATTATTTCGTTAGTTTTGTTTGTTTTATTTTATTCTGTTATGTTTTTATCAAAAATCAAATTTATTTATTCTTTTCTGTTTTCTTTTATTTCAGGTCTGCAGCAGTACTGTTTCTGGCCTTGCGATCGAGCGTAAGCTCAAGTGAGATCGAGCACACTGTTGCGATCGAGCGCAGTACCTTGTGCACTTGAGTGCAAATAGTCCAGAGACTACCCAAGCAGCAGTACTGAAGCTGCTGCACTAAAGTCTTCCAGCTAATTCATGCAAGGACTTTGATCTAGGAACCCTACCATCGTTCCACTTGACGTAGAGATTGAGTAGACCATTCGACGGAGGCCTAGAAACAACTTTGGGGAGGTAGAAGAAGAATTCGAGGGAGATACACCGATGGCATATCAACTTAACAACCAATAACCACCTGAGCGAAGACCTATAAAGCAGTCCATCATCCCACAGAACCTCGACTATCCTTCATGCATTGCATACTAACCTGAGGTAGAGGGCAACTATTACATATCCCCATAGATACTCAATGCTTTGACTCACTTTAGGGTTACACCTGCTGAAGATCCACACTTGCACCTCCGAGAGTTCTTTGATCTCTGCAAGTTCCAGCATATCTGGGACCTAGACCAAGAAGGAATCAAGTTAATTCTTTTCCCTTTTTCTTTAAAAGATAATGCTAAACTGTGGTACAATTCATTGCCTACAGCTTCGATCCATACTTGGGAAGAGTTGGCCTGTAAGTTCCTAAGGAAGTTTTTCCAAGCTCAAAGGCCAAGATAAATGAGGAAGGAGATTCAATCTTTCCAACAGAGGGATGGAGACCTTTTCTTTGAAGCATGGGGACATTTCAACGAGCTGCTACTCAAATTCCCACATCACAATCTACCTCAAGATGAGCTGGTATTAACCTTTTATGAAGGTCTAAACGACATGAATAAAGGTATAGTTGATTCAAGTTGTGGAGGTGTGCTGATGGAAAAATGTAGTGAAGAAGCCATGGAGCTTTTTGAGACCTTAAGCGAGAACACTCAACAATTCTCATCCAGAGGTAGACAATGTGTGAAAAAGGGCATGTATGAGGTGAACCTAAATGGTGGATCTTCAAATTAGATGGCTACTATGGAGAGGAAGCTAAATATGCTATAAAAGCCATGACTGCTCAGAACATCTCACCTCGACCACAAGCTACACAACTCCAGGTATGTGCTTTATGTTCTCAATTTGATCACACTACTGAGACTTGCCATTTATATTCATCTACAGATCCCGAGCAAGCGAACTATGTGGGACCAAACAGTGCATATACAAATACCTACAATCAATGAGGGCAAAACCACCCCAACCTCTCATGGAGCAATAATCAAAATGCCGTGAACTTTCAAGAACAGCAAAGGAATTCCCAATCAGCAGCCCAATTAGTTCCAGAATCAAAGCAAAGTGACCTTGAGAGTCTTGTAAGGCAGTTGATGACCTCACAAGAACAATTCATAGCAGAAACAAGACAATTTCGGACTGAGCAAAGGGAAACCATTACAAAGCATGAGCAAGCTATTCAAAGACTCAAGGTACAAATGGAGCAATTAACTAAGGAGCTAAGTGAAAGAAAGCATGGTGAACTTCCCGCCCAAGCACTACCTAATCCAAGAGGACATCAACAACAAAATTCCGTGATAACTCTCATAAATGGTAAGATCATAGGAGCTGATAAGCCTGCACAAGCATCTCCAATTACAACATCCACATCAAAGGTAAGTGAAATGGAGAAGTTGAATGCACCACCTTTCCCCCAAAGCTTAGTAAAGCCAACAAAAGAAATTAAAATGCATGATAACTTTGAAAGTTTGAGAAAAGCAGAAATTAATATTCCTTTATTAGATGCAATTAAACAAATTCCTGCGTATGCTAAATTTTAAAAAGATAGTTGCACTAATAAAAGGAAGTTTCAGAAGCATGAAACAGTGGCTTTAACCGAAGAGGTAAGTGCGGTATTGTTAAGGAAACTACCACCTAAGCTAAAAGATCCGGGTAGTTTCATCATTCCTTGCAGGATAAGTAACCAGATTTTTGAGCATGCACTATTGGATCTAGGGGCTGGTGTCAACTTGCTGCCATAGACTATATTCAAGACACTAGGTTTGGGGGAGCTTCAACCAACCTCCATCACCTTGCAACTGGCAGACAAAAGCATTAAAAGACCAAGAGGTATTCTTGAGGATATCTTGGGAAAGGTAGGTCCATTTATTTTATCTGCTGATTTTATTGTATTAGATATGGAAGAATCTTCTATGCCATTACCCCTACCCATCATCTTAGGAAGACCCTTTATAAGAACTGTTGATACAAAAATTTGCATGAAAAAGGGTTTTGTAAGTATGAAGGTAAATGATGAGAAGGTTGAATTCAACATATTTGATACCTATTCTCCGAACTCTGAGTAGTTTGATCAACTTCTATCTCCTCGAACTTATTCGTCTAACTTCGAGTAGTTTGACTCAATGTTATAGTCCTCAGAAAAATTCGCCAAATCTTGAGTAGCTTAACTCAATGTCATTATACTTGGGTCTATTCGCCAAACTTCGAGTAGTTTTACTCAATGTCATCATCCTTGAACATATTTGCCAAATTTCGAGTAGTTCGACTCAACATCATTCTCCTCGGACCTATTCGACAAACTCTGAGAAGTTTGACTCAATATCATTCTCCTCGAACCTATTCTCCAAACTCAGAGTAGTTTGATCCACTTCATTCTCCTCAGAATAATTCGCCAAACTCTAAGAAGTTTGACTCAATGTCATTCTCTTTAGACCTATTCTTCAAACTCCGAGTAGTTTGACTCACTTCATTCTCCTTGGACTTATTTGCTAAACTTCGAGCCGTTTGACTCAAGGTTATTCTCTTCGGACCTATTCTCCAAACTTCGAGTTGTTTGATTTACTTTATTCTTATTGAACTTATTTTCCAAACTTCGAGCAGTTTGACTCAATGTCATTCTCTTTGAAACTATTCTCCAAACTCTGAGAAATTTGATCCACTTGATTCTTCTCGGACTTACTTACCAATCTCAGAGTAGTTTGACTCAATATCATTTTCCTCGTACATATTTTTCAAATTCTTAGCAGTTTAACTAAACGACATTCTCCTCGGATATATTCCCCAAACTCTGAGCAGTTTGACTCAATGACATTCTCCTAAGACCTATTCTCTAAACTCTAAGTATTTTGACCAACTTACCTCTTCTCGGACAAATTCTCCAAACTCCGAGTAGTGTGACTCAATACTATTCTCCCTAGACCTATTCAACAAATTTTGAATAGTTTGACTCAATATCATTCTCCTCGGATCTATTCGAAAAACTCTGAGCAATTTGACTCAATGTCAATCTACTTGGACCTATTCATCAAATTCTGAGCAATCTGACTTAATGTCATTCTCCTCGAACCTATTCGCCAAACTCCTAGTAGTTTGACTCTGTATCATTCTCCTCGGACCTATTTTGCAAACTCCGAGTAGTTTGACTAATTTCTTTCACCTAGGACTAATTCGACAAATTTTGATCAGTTTAATTTAATGTTATTATCCTCATACCTATTCTATAAACTCTGAGTAGTTTGATCAACTTCTATCTCCTCGGACTTATTTGTCCAACTCCGAGCAGTTTGACTCAATGTTATAGTCCTCAAACAGATTCGCCAAATCTTGAGTAGTTTAACTCAATCTCATTATACTTGGGCTTATTCACCAAACCCCAAGTACTTTAAATCATTGTCATTATCCTCGAACATACTTGCTAAATTTCGAGTAGTTAGACTCAACATCATTCTCCTATCACCTATTCGACAAACTCTGAGAAATTTGACTCAATGTCATTCTCCTTGAACTTATTCTCCAAACTCGGAGTAGTTTGATCCACTTCATTCTCCTCAGACTAATTCGCCAAACTTAAGAAGTTTGACTCAATGTCATTCTCTTTGGACCTATTCTCAAAACTCTGAGTTGTTTGATCCTCTTCATTCTCCTCAAACTTATTCACCAGACTCCGAGCAATTTGACTCAAGCTTGTTCTCTTCAGACCTATTCTCCAAACTTCGAGTTGTTTGATCTACTTCATTCTAACCGGACTTATTTTCCAAACTCTGAGCAGTTTGACTTAATGTTATTCTCATCAGACCTATTCTCTAAACTCCAAGTTGTTTGATCTACTTCATTCTCCTTAGACTTACTCACCAATATCCAATTATTTTGACTCAATGTTATTCTCCTCATACCTATTTGTCAAATTCTTAGCAATTTGACTCAACGACATTCTCCTCGGACTTATTCTTGAAACTTCAAGCAGTTTTACTCAATGACAATCTCTTCGAACCTATTCTCCAAACTCTGAGTAGTTTGATCCACTTCATTCCCCTCGGACTAATTCTTCAGATCCAATTAGTGTGACTCAATACTATTCTTCCTAGACCAATTCGCCAAATTTCAAATAGTTTGACTCAATGTCAATCTCCTCAGACATATTCATCAAATTATGAGCAATCTAACGTAATGTCATTCTCCTCGGTCCTATTCGCCAAAATCCGATTAGTTTGGCTCTGTGTCATTCTCCTCGGACCTATTTTGCAAACTCCGAGTAGACTGATCCATTTCATTCACCTAAGACTAATTTGTCAAATTCAGATCAGTTTAACTTAATGTTATTATCCTCATGCCTATTCTCCAAACTCCGTGTAGTTTGATCAACTTCTATCTCCTCGGACTTATTCATCTAACTCCGAGTAATTTGACTGAATTTTATAGTCCTCAAATAGATTTGCAAAATCTTGAGTAGTTTAACTCAATGTCATTATACTTGGGTCTATTCGCCAAACTTCGAGTAGTTTGACTCAATGTCATTATCTTTGAACATATTTGCCAAATTTCGAGTAGTTTAACTCAACATCATTCTCCTCAGACCTATTCGACAAACTATGAGAAGTTTGACTCAATATCGTTCTCCTCGAACCTATTCTCCAAACTCAGAGTAGTTTGATCCACTTCATTCTCCTCGGACTAATTTAATTCACCAAACTCTAAAAAGTTTGACTCAATGTAATTCTCTTCAGACCTATTCTCCAAACTCTGAATAGTTTGATTCACTTCATTCTCCTCGAACTTATTCGCCAAACTCCGAGAAGTTTGACTCAAGGTTATTCTCTTCAGACCAGTTCTCCAAACTCCAAGTTGTTTGATCTACTTCATTCTTAGTAGACTTATTTTC
Organism: Bretschneidera sinensis; assembly: GCA_023935145.1. NCBI lineage: Eukaryota > Viridiplantae > Streptophyta > Magnoliopsida > Brassicales > Akaniaceae > Bretschneidera > Bretschneidera sinensis. The sequence continues at coordinate 10,753,012 of CM043704.1, forward strand.
CAAACTCTAAGCAATTTGACTTTATGTCATTCTCTTCGAAACTATTCTCTAAACTCTGAGAAATTTGATCCACTTCATTCTCCTCGGACTTACTCACCAATCTCAGAGTAGTTTGACTTAATATGATTCTCTTAGTACCTATTTGTCAAATTCTTAGCAGTTTAACTAAATGATATTCTCCTCGGACCTATTCCCCAAATTTCGAGCAGTTTGACTTAATTACATTCTCCTAAGACTTATTTTCCAAACTCTAAGTATTTTGATCAACTCCACTCTTCTCAGAAAAATTCTCCAAACTCCGAGTAATGTGACTCAATACTATTCTCGCGGGACCTATTCGTCAAATTTTGAAAAGTTTAACTCAATGTCAGTCTCCTCGGATCTATTTGACAAACTCCTGTCAATTTGACTTAATGCCAATCTCCTCGAACCGATTCATCAAATTCTGAGCAGTCTGACTTAATGTCATTCTCCTCGAACCTATTCGCCAAACTCAGATTTGTTTAACTTAGTGTCATTCTCTTCGGACCTATTTTGCAAACTCCAAGTAGTTTGATCCATTTCATTCACTTAGGACTAATTCGACAAATTCTGATCAGTTTAACTTAATGTTATTATCCTCATACCTATTCTCTAAACTCTGAGTAGTTTGATCAACATCTATCTCCTCGGACTTATTCTTCTAACTCCGAGTAGTTTGACTCAATGTTATAGTTCTCAGATAAATTCACTAAATCTTGAGTTGTTTAACTCAATCTCATTATACTTGGGCTTATTCCCCAAACTCTGAGTAGTTTGAATCAATGTCATTATCCTTAAAAATATTTGCCAAATTTCAAGTAGTTTGACTCAACGTCATTCTCCTCGGACCTATTCGACGAACTCTGAAAATTTTGACTCAATGTTATTCTCCTCGAACTTATTCTCCAAACTCGGAGTAGTTTGATCCACTTCATTATCCTCGGACTAATTCGCAAAACTTTAAGAAGTTTGACTTAATGTCATTCTCCTAGGACCTATTCTCCAAACTATGAGTAGTTTAATTCACTTCATTCTCCTCGGACTTATTCACCAAACTCCGAGCAGTTTGACTCAAGGTTATTCTCATCGAACCTATTCTCCAAACCCTAATTAATTTGATCACCTTCATTCTTAGTGGACTTATTTTTCAAACTCTTAGCAGTTTGACTCAATGTCATTCTCTTCGAAATTACTCTCGAAACTCTGAGAAATTTGATCTACTTCATTCTCCTCGAACTTACTCACCAATCTCTGAGTAGTTTGAGTCAATATCATTCTCCTCATACCTATTTGTCAAATTCTTAGCAGTTTGACTCAATGACATTCTCCTCGGATCTATTCTCCAAAATCCGAGTAGTTTGACTCATTGCCATTCTCCTCGGACCTATTCTCCAAACTCTAAGTATTTTGATTAGCTTCACTCTTGTCGAAAAAATTCTCCAAACTGCGAGTAGTGTGACTCAATATCATTTTCCTTGGAAATATTCGCCAAATTTCGAATACTTTGACTGAATGTCATTCTCTTCGAACCTATTTGCCAAACTCTGAGCAGTTTCACTTAATGTTATTCTCTTCGGACCTATTCTCCAATCTCTAAGTAGTTTGATCTACTTCATTCTTCTTGGACTTATTCACCAAACTACGAGCAGTTTGACTCAATGTCACTCTCCTTAGAACTATTCTCCAAACTCCAAGTAGTTTGATCCACTTCATTCTCCTTGGACCTATTCTCCAAACTTTGAGTAGTTCGATTAACTTCATTCAATTTGGACCTACTCGCCAAACTCGAAGTAGTTTGACTCAATGTCATTCTCCTCGAACCTATTCTCCAAACTCCGAGAAATTTGATTCACTTCATTTTCCTCGGACTTACTCTTTAATCTCCAACTAGTTTGACTCAATTTCATTCTCCTCGTACCTATTTATCAAATTTTTAGCAGTTTGACTCAACGACATTCTCCTCGGACTTATTCTCGAAACTTCGAGTAGTTTTACTCAATGAGATTCTCCTCGGATCTATTCTCCAAACACTGAGTGTGACTCAATACTATTCTCCTTGGACCTATTCACCATATTTTGAATAATTTGACTTAATATCATTTTCCTCAGATCTATTCAAAAAACTTCGAGTAGTTCGACTTAACATCATTCTCCTCAGACCTATTCGACAAACTCTGAGAAGTTTGACTTAATGTCATTCTCCTTGTACTTATTCTCCAAACTTGGAGTAGTTTGATCCATTTCATTCTCCTTGGTCTAATTCTCCAAACTCTAAGAATTTTGAGTCAAGTTCAATTTCCTAGGACCTATTCATCAAATTCTGAGTAATCAGACTTAATTCCATTCTCCTCGGACCTATTCGCCAAACTCCAAATAGTTTGACTTAGTGTCATTCTCCTCAGACCTTTTGCAAACTCCGAGAAGTTTGATCCATTTCATTCTCCTAGGACTAATTCGACAAATTCCAATCAGTTTAACTTAATGTTATTATCCTCATACGTATTCTCCAAACTCCGAGTAGTTTGATCAACTTCTATCTCCTCGGACTTATTCGTCTAACTCCGAGTAGTTTGACTTAATGTTATAGTCCTCAAACAGATTCGAAAAATCTTGAGTAGTTTAACCTAATGTCATTATAATTGGGCCTATTCGCCAAACTACGAGCAAATTGACTTAATGTCATTATCCTCGAACATATTTTCCAAATTTTGAATAGTTCAACTCAACGTCATTCTCCTCGAACCTATTCTAAAAACTCTGAGAAGTTTGACTGAATGTTATTCTCCTCGAACCTATTCTCCAAACTCGATGTAGTTTGATCCACTTCATTCTCCTCAAATTAATTCTCCAAACTCTAAGAAGGTTGACTCAATGTCATTCTCCTTTGAACTATTCTCCAAACTCCGAGTAGATTGATTCACTTCATTCTCCTCGGGCTTATTCAAACTAAGAGCAGTTTGACTCAAGGTTATTCTCTTCGAACCTATTTTCCAAATCCTAATTAATTTGATCACCTTCATTCTTAGTGGACTTATTTGCCAAACTCCAAGCAGTTTGACTCAATGTTATTCTCGTCAGAACTATTCTCCATACTCTGAGAAATTTGATCCACTTCATTCTCCTCGGACTTATTCGCTAATCTTTGAGTAGTTTAACTTAATGTGATTCTCCTCATACCTATTTGTAAAATTCTTAGCATTCTGACTTAACGACATTCTCCTCGGACCTATTTGCCAAACTTCGAGCCATTTTTCTCAATGACATTCTCCTCGAACCTATTCTCAAAACTTTTAGTAGTTTGATCCACTTCATTCTCCTTGGATTAATTCTCTAAACTCTGAGTAGTGTGACTCAATATTATTCTCCCTGGACCTATTTGCTCAATTTCGAATAGTCTCACTCAATGTCATTCTCCTGAGACTTATTCGCCAAACTCCGAACAGTTTGGCTCAATGTTATTCTCTTCGGACCTATTCTCCAAAATCTGAGTAGTTTGGTCCACTTTATTCTCCTTGGACCTATTTTAAAAATTCCAGGTAGTTTGATCCATTTCATTCTCCTAAGACTAATTCGAAAATTTTCGAGCAGTTTTGCTTAATGTTAATATCCTCATACCTATTCTCCAAACTAGTTTGATCAACTTCTATCTCCTCAGACTTATTCCTCTAACTACGAGTATTTTGACTCTATATCATTCTCCTCGGACAGATTTGCTAAATCTCAAGTAGTTTAAGTCAATGTCATTATACTTGGACCTATTCGCCAAACTCCGAGCCAATTGACTCAATGTTATTATCCTCGAACATATTTGCCATATTTCGAGTAGTTCAACTTAACTTCATTCTACTCGAACCTATTTGACAAACTCTGAGAAGTTTGACTCAATTTCATTCTCCTCAGACGTACTCTTCAAAACTCTGAGAAGTTTGACTCAATGTCATTCTCCTCAGACCTACTCTCCAAAACTCTAAGTAGTTTGATCCACTTAATTCTCCTCAGACTTATCTGCTAAATTCAAAGCAGTGTGACTCAATGTCATTCTCCTTGGACTTATTCCCCAAAATTTGAGTAGTTTGATCCACTTCATTCTCTTACGATTTATTCACGAAACTATAGCAGTTTGACTCAATGGCTTTGCTCTCGTGCTTATGGTCCAAACTCCGAGTAGTTTGATCCACTTCATTCTCCTCGCATTTATCGCTGAACTCTGAGTAGTTTGAATCAAAGTCATTCTCTGCAGACTTGTTCTCCAAATGCCAAGTAGTTTGATCAACTTCATTCTTCTTAGACTTATCCACTAACCTCTGAGTAGTTTGACTCAACGTCATTCTCCTCAAACATATTTGCCAAACACGGAGTAGTTTGATCTAATTCATTCTCCTTGGACTAATTCACCAAACTCTAAGAAGTTTGACTCAATGTCATTCTCCTCAGATCTATTCTCTAAACTCCGAGCAGTTTGATTCACTTCATTCCCCTCGGACTTATTTGCCAAACACTGAGCAGTTTGACTCAAGATTATTTTCTTCGAACCATTTCTCCAAACCCTGAGTAATTTGATCACCTTTATTCTTAGTGGACTTATTTGCCAAACTCGAAGCAGTTTGACTCAATGTCATTCTCCTCAAAACTATTCTCCAAACTTTGAAAAATTTGATCCACTTCATTCTCCTCAGACTTATTCGCTAATCTATTAGTAGTTTGACTCACTATCATTCTCCTTGTACCTATTTGTCAAATTTTTAGTAGTTTGACTCACCAACATTCTCCTCGGACCTATTAACCAAACTCCGAGCAGTTTGACTCAACAATATTCCCCTCAAACCTATTCACCAAACTTCAAGCTGTTTCACTTAATGTTATTCTCCACAGACCTATTCTTCAAGCTCTACATAGTTTGATCCACTTCATTCTCCTCGGACTTATTTGTCAAACTTCGAGCAATTTGATTCAATGTAATTCTCTTCAGACATATTCTCCAAACTCCGAGAAGTTTGATCCACTTCATTCTCCTTGGACCTGTTCTTCAAACTCCGAGTAGTTCGATCCACTTTATTCTCCTTGGACCTATTCGCCAAACTTCGAGCAGTTTGACTTAATGTCATTCTCCTCGGAACTATTCTCCAAACTCTAAGAAATTTGATTCACTTCATTCTCCACAGACTTACTCGCCAATCTCTAAGTAGTTTGACTTAATGTCATTCTCCTCGTACTTATTTGTCAAATTCTTAGCAGTTTAACTTAACGACAGTCTCCTTGGACATATTTGCCAAACTTTGAGCCCTTTTACTCAATGGTATTCCCCTCAAACCTATTCTCCAAACTCAGAGTAGTTTGATCCACTTAATTCTCCTCGGTCTAATTATCCAAACTCCGAGTAGTGTGACTATATATTATTCTCCCTAGACCTATTCACTAAATTTGAATAGTTTGACTCAATGTCATTCTCCTCGAACTTATTCGCCAAACTCCGAGCAGTTTGACTCAATGTTATTCTCTTTGGACCTATTCTCCAAACTCCGAGTAGTTTGATCCGCTTCATTCTCCTTGGACTTAATCGCCAAACTCCGAGTAGCTTGACTCAATGTCATTCTTCTTGGAACCATTCTCCAAACTCTGAGAAATTTGATTCACTTCATTCTCCTCTGACATACTCACCAATCTCCAAGTGGCTTGACTTAATATTATTTTCCTCATACCTATTTGTCAAATTTTTAGCAGTTTGATTTAACGACATTCTCCTTGGACCTATTCTCGAAACTCCGAGCAGTTTTATTCAATGACATTCTCCTCAGACCTATTCTATAAATTCTTAATAGTTCGATCCACTTTATTCTCCTTGCACTAATTCTCCAAACTCCGAGTAGTGTGACTCAACATTATTCTCCCTAGACCTATTCACCAAATTTTGAATAGTTTGACTCAATGTATTTCTCCTCAAATCTTTTAGACAAACTCCGAGCTGTTTCACTCAATTTTAATCTCCTCGAACCAATTCATCAAATTCTAAGCAGTTTAACTAAATGTCATTCTCTTTGGACCTATTCTCCGAATTTTGAGTAGTTTGACTCAGTGTCATTCTCCTTAGAATTATTTTGCAAACTCTGAGTAGTTTGACCCATTTATTCTCCTAGGACTAATTCAAAAAATTCTGAGCAGTTTAACTTAATGTTATTATCCTCAGACCTATTCTCCAAACTCTGAGTAGTTTGATCAACTTCTATCTCTAGACTTATTCGCCTAACTCCGAGTAGTTTGACTTAAAGTTATTCTCTTCAAACCTATTATCCAAAACTGAGTAATTTGATCACCTTCATTCTTAGTGGACTTACTTGCCAAACAATGAACAATTTAACTCAAGGTCATTCTACTCAGAACTATTCTCCAAACTCTGAGAAATTTGATTCACTTCATTCTCCTCGGACTTACTCGCCAATCTCTAGGTAGTTTGACTTTATGTCATTTTCCTCGTACCTATTTGTCAAATTCTTAGCAGTTTGAATTAACGGTATTCTCCTTGGACCTATTCGCTAAACTTCGAGCTGTTTTACTCAAAGAAATTCTCTTCGGACCTCATCTCCAAACTCTGAGTAATTTGATCCACTTCATTCTCCTCGGACTAATTCTCCAAACTCCAAGTAATGTGACTGAATATTATTCTCCTCTGACCAACTCACCAAACGCCGAGTAGTTTGACTCAATGTCATTCTCGTTAGACCTATTTTGCAAACTCTGAGTAGTTTGATCCATTTCATTCTCCTATGACTAATTCGACAAATTCCGAGTAGTTTAACTTAATTTTAATATCCTTATACCTATTCTCCAAACTCTGAGTAGTTTAATCAACTTCTATGTCCTCAGACTTATTCATCTAACTCTGAGTAGTTTGACTCAATGTCATTCTCCTCGGATAGATTTGCCAAATCTCAAGTAGTTTAACTCAATGTCATCATACTTTAACTTATTCACCAAACTCCGAGCCGATTGACTCAATGCCAATGTCCTCGAACATATTTGCCAAATTTTGAGTAGTTCAACTCAACATAATTCTCCTCGGACCTATTCGAGAAACGCTGAGAAGTTTGACTCAATGTCATTCTCCTCGTACCTACTTTTCAAAACTCTAAGTACTTTGATCCACTTAATTCTCCTCGGACTTATTCGTGAAACTCAAAGAAGCGTGACTCAAATTCATTCTTCTCGGACCTATTCCCCAAAATCCGAGTAGTTTGATAGACTTCATTCTCCTATGATTTATTCACGAAACTCCCAGCAGTTTGACTTAATGTCTTTTTTCTCATGCCTATTATCCAAACTCTGAGTAGTTTGATCCACTTCATTATCCTCGCATTTATTGTCGAACTCCGAGCAGTTTGAATCAATGTCATTCTCCATTGACTTAATCTTCAAATGCTGAGTAGTTTGATCCACTTCATTCCTCTCGAACTTATCCACCAAACTCTGACTCATTGTTATTCTCCTCGAACCTATTCATTCAACTCGGAGTAGTTTGATCGACTTCATTGTCCTCGGACTAATTCTCCAAACTCTAAAAAGTTTGATTCAACGTCATTCTCCTCGGACCTATTCTCCAAACTCCAAGTAGTTTAATTCACTTCATTCTCCTCGGACTTATTCACCAAACTTCGAGCAGTTTGACACAAGGTTATTCTCTTCGAACTTATTCTCCAAACCCTGAGTAATTTGATCATCTTCATTCTTAGTGAACTTATTTGTCAAAATCCGACCAGTTTGACTAAATGTCATTTTCCTTAAAACTATTTTCTAAACTCCAAGAAATTTGATCCACCTCATTATCCTCAGACTTAGTCTCTAACCTCTAAGTAGTTTGACTTAACGTCATTCTCCTCGTACCTATTTTCCAAATTTGTAGCAGTTTGACTCAACGATATTCTCCTCGAACCTAATGGCCAAACTCCGAACAGTTTGACTCAAGGACATTCCCCTCAGACCTATTCGCCAAACTATAAGCTGTTTGACTTAATGTTATTTTCCACAAACCTATTCTTCAAACTCTAAGTAGTTTGATCCACTTCATTCTCCTCGGACTTATTCGGCAATATCCGAGCAGTTTGATTCAATGTTAATCTCTTTGGACCTATTCTCCAAACTCAAAGTAGTTTGATCCACTTCATTCTCCTTGGACCTATTCTCCAAACTTTGAGTAGTTTGATCTACTTCATTCAACTTGGTCCTATTCGCCAAACTCGAAGCAGTTTGACTCAATGTCATTCTCCTCGAACCTATTCTCTAAACTCTGAGAAATTTGATTCACTTCATTCTCCACAGACTTACTCTACAATCTCTAAGTAGTTTGATTTAATGTCATTCTCCTCGTACCTATTTGTCAAATTCTTAGCAGTTTGACTTAACGACAGTCTCCTTGGGCCTATTATCTAAATTCTTAATAGTTTGATCCACTTTATTCTCCTCGCACTAATTCTCCAAACTCCGAGTTGTGTGACTCAACATTATTCTCCCTGGACCTATTCGCCAAATTTCGAATAGTTTAACTCAATGTCTTTCTCCTCGAATCTTTTCGACAAACTTCGAGCAATTTCACTCAATTTCAATCTCCACTGACCAATTCATCAAATTCTTAGCAATTTGACTTAATGTCATTCTCCTCAGACTTATTCTCCTAACTTAGAGTAGTTTGACTCAATGTCATTCTCCTCAGACCTATTTTGCAAACTCTGAGTAGTTTGATCCATTTTATTCTCATAGGAAAAATTCGACAAATTTTGAGCAATTTAACTTAATGTCATTATCCTATGACCTATTCTCCAAACTTTGAGTAGTTTGATCAACTTCTATCTTCTCAGACTTATTCGTCTAACTCTGAGTAGTTTGACTTAAAGTTATTCTCTTTGAACCTATTCTCCAAAACTGAGTAATTTGATCACCTTCATTCTTAGTGGACTTATTTGCCAAACACTGAGCAGTTTGACTCAATGTCATTCTCCTCAAAACTATTCTCCAAACTCTGAGAAATTTGATTCACTTCATTCTCCTCAGACTTACTCGCCAATCTCTAGGTATTTTGACATTATGTCATTTTCCTCGTACCTATTTATCAAATTCTTAGCAGTTTGAATTAATGGAATTCTCCTTGGACCTATTCGCTAAACTTCGTGCTGTTTTACACACTGACATTGTCTTCGGACCTAATCTCCAAACTCTGAGTAGTTTGAACCACTTCATTCTCCTCGGACTAGTTCTCCAAAATCCAAGTAGTGTGACTCAATATTATTCTCCTCATACCAACTCGCCAGACGCCGAGTAGTTTGACTCAATGTCATTCTCATCAGATCTATTTTGTAAACTCCAAGTAGTTTGATCCATTTCATTCTCCCAGGACTAATTCGACAAATTTCGAGCAGTTTAACTTAATTTTAATATCCTCATACCTATTCTCCAAACTCCGAGTAGTTAGATCAACTTCTATCTCCTCAAACTTATTCATCTAACTCTGAGCAGTTTGACTCAATGTCATTATACTCTGACTTATTCGCCAAACTCTGAGCCGATTGACTTAATGCTATTATTCTCGAACACATTTGCCAAATTTCAAGTAGTTCGACTCAACGTCATTCTCCTCAGACCTATTCGAGAAACGCTGAGAAGTTTGACTAAATGTCATTCTCCTCATACTTACTCTCCAAAACTCTAAGTAGTTTGATCCACTTAATTCTTCTCGGACTTATTCGTGAAATTCAAAGTAGTGTGACTCAAAGTCATTCTCCTCGGACCTATTCCCCAAAATTCGAGTAGTTTGATCGATTTCTTTCTCTTATGATTTATTCACGAAACTCTCAGCAGTTTGACTTAATGTCTTTTTCCTTATGCCTATTATCCAAACTCCGAGTAGTTTAATCCACTTTATTATCCTCGCATTTATTGCCGAACTCTGAGCAGTTTGAATCAATGTTGTTCTCCGTTGACTTGTTCTTCAAATGCTGAGTAGTTTGATCCACTTCATTCCTCTCGATCTTAACCTCCAAACTTTGACTCAATGTAATTCTCCTCGAACCTATTCATTCAACTCGAAGTAGTTTGATCAACTTCATTCTCCTCGGACTAATTCTCCAAACTCTAAAAAGTTTGACTCAACGTCATTCTCCTCGGACATATTCTCCAAACTCGGAGTAGTTTGATTCACTTCATTCTCCTCGGACTTATTCACCGAACTTCTAGCAATTTGACTCAAGGTTATTGTCTTCGAACCGATTCTCCAAACCCTGAGTATTTTGATCATCTTCATTCTTAGTGTACTTGTTTGTCAAAATTTGAGCAGTTTGACTAAATGTCATTTTCCTCGGAACTATTTTCTAAACTCCGAGAAATTTGATCCACCTCATTATCCTCAGACTTAGTCACTAACCTCTGAGTAGTTTGACTCAGTTTCATTCTCTTCGTACCTATTTGTCAAAATTTTAGCAGTTTGACTCAACGACATTCTCCTCCGACCTAATGGCTAAACTCCGAGCAATTTGACTCAACGAAATTCCCCTTAAACCTATTCACCAAACTACAATCTGATTGACTTAATGTTATTCTCCAAAACCTATTCTTAAAACTCTGAGTAGTTTGATCCACTTCATTCTCCTCGGACTTATTCGTCAATCTCCGAGCAGTTTAATTCAATGTTATTCTCTTTGGACCTATTCTCCAAACTCCAAGTAGTTTGATCAACTTCATTCTCCTTGGACCTATTCTCCAAACTTTGAGTAGTTCGATCCACTTCATTCAACTTAGACCTATTCGCCAAACTCGAAGTAGTGTGACTCAACATTATTCTCCCTGGACCTATTCGCTAAATTTAGAATAGTTTGACTCAATGTCATTCTCCTCGGACTTATTCACCAAACTCCGAGTAGTTTGACTTACTGTTATTCAATTCAGACCTATTCTCCAAACTCCAAGTAGTTTGATCCAATTCATTCTCCTTAGACTTAATAGCCAAATTCTGAGCAGTTTGACTCAATGTCGTTCTTCTTAGAACCATTCTCCAAACTCTGAGAAATTTGATTCACTTCATTTTCTTCTGATTTACACGCCAATCTCTAAGTAGCTTGACTCAAAATTATTTTCCTCCTACCTATTTTTCAAATTCTTAGCAGTTTGATTCAACGACATTCTCCTCGGACCTATTCTCTAAACTCTTAATAGTTTGATCCACTTCATTCTCCTTGCACTAATTCTTCAAAATCCGAGTAGTGTGACTCAACATTATTCTCCCTGGATCTATTCACCAAATTTCGAATAGTATGACTAAATGTCATTCTCCTCGGATCTTTTTGACAAACTCCGAGAAGTTTCTCTCAATTTCAATCTCCTCAGACCAATTCATCAAATTCTAAGCAATTTGAATTAATGTCATTCTCCTCGGACCTATTCACCAAACTCCGAGTAGTTTGACTCAGTGTCATTCTCCTCGGACCTATTTTGCAAACTCCGAGTAGTTTGATCCATTTCATTCTCCTAGGACTAATTCGACAAATTTCGAGTAGTTTAACTTAATGTTATTATCCTTAGACCTATTCTCCAAACGCTAAGTAGTTTGATCAACTTCTATCAACTCAGATTTATTCATCTAACTCTGAGTAGTTTGACTCAATGTCATTCTCTTTGGAAAGATTCGCCAAATCTCGAGTAGTTTAACTCAAAGTCATTTTACTCAGACCTAAACATCAAAATCTAAGCTGTTTGACTCAAGGTTAATCTCTTTGAACCTATTCTCCAAACGCTGAGTAATTTGATCACCTTCATTCTTAGTGGACTTATTTTCCAAACTCCGAGCAGTTTGACTCAATGTCATTATCCTTGGAATTATTCTCTAATCTTTGAGAAATTTGATTCACTTCATTCTCCTCGGACTTACTCACCAATCTCTAGGTACTTTGACTTAATGTCATTTTTCACGTATCTATTTGTCAAATTCGTATCAGTTTGACTTAACGACATTCTACTTGGACCTATTCGCTAAACTTTGAGCTATTTTACTCAATGACATTCTTCTCAGGTCTATTCGACAAACTCTGAGCAGTTTGACTCACTAAATCACCTCGGACCTATTCATCAAATTCTGAGGAATCTGACTTAATGTCATTCTCCTCGGACCTATTCACCAAACTCTGAGTAGTTTGACTCTGTGTCATTCTCCTCGGACTTATTTTGCAAACTTCGAGTAGTTTGATCCATTTCATTCTCCTATGACTAATTCGACAAATTTCGAGCAGTTTAACTTAATGTTATTATCCTCATACCTATTCTCCAAACTCCGAGTAGTTTGATCAAGTTCTATCTCCTCGGAGTTATTCATCTAACTCCGAGTAGTTTGACTTAATGTTATAGTCCTCGAATAGATTTGCAAAATCTCGAGTAGTTTAACTCAATGTCATTATACTTGGGCCTATTTGCCAAACTCTGAGTAGTTTGACTCGATCTCATTATCCTTAAACAGATTTGCCAAATTTCAAGTAGTTCGACTCAACGTCATTCTCCTCAGTCCTATTTGAGAAACGCTAAGAAGTTTGACTCAATGTCATTCTCCTTAGACCTACTCTCCAAAACTCTAAGTAGTTTGTTCCACTTAATTCTCCTCAGACTTATTCGCGAAACTCAAAGCAGTGTGACTCAATGTCATTCTCCTCGGATCTATTCCCCAAAATCATAGTAGTTTGATCTTGTAATACCCGTATTTGTAAAGTAAGGGTAAAGAAGTGCTTTAATAATTATGACATAGAGTTAAAATAATATATATATGCTAAAGATTTAATATTTGTAAAACAATTCAAAAAAAAATTATGACAACATGAAAAAGGAAAAGAAAGGAAAAGAAAAAGAAAAAAAAATCTGGCATCCATAAGAAGAAAGAAAGAAATAAAAAAAAATCTGATATCTAGAAAAAAAAAAAATAAACCTGGCAACAGGTGTTCCCACCTACTGCCAAAGGAGGTTTGTGATGCTACATGTAAGACAACATCACACAAATCGTGGCAGCCATTTGGGTATGGGAGGTGCTGAGTGTTTTGAAAATTTTGCATATAAATATTTATAGTTTTAGGTTTTTTTAATTACTTACCAAATCTTATTTGGTTTTCTTTCAACTACGATTCAAATTACTTTAATTCTTTAAACACTTGGGGACTGAAAGAAAGGTTGAAAGAGTAAAATTTTGAAGAGGTTTACGAGAGAATTTTATAGAGAGTCATAGGAAGCTCTAAGAAAAAAAGAAGGTAATAATGTAAAGTTTTTTTTTGAAATTTAGCACACATGAAATTTCTCAAAATTCAAAGTGGGAAATTTCAAAGGGTGTGAATTATGGAAGAATTGAAGAACAAATTAGAAATTTAATATAAATATTATGTTAGGTGTTGACGATCAACAACTGGGGGAAATTGTTGAGAGGAGCAGGAAAGGCAAGGAGGTGATCCACGGGTAGCTCTAAGTGCTACATGGTGAATTAGATTTACTTTAAGTAATCAAGATAAATATGAAATATAAAGTGATAGTATTTGAATAAATCATTAACTTATGATTTGGTGGTAGATGAAAAATTGGTTGATAGGTATGATAAGAATAATGGATGTGTATAAAATTATTATATGAGAAGTAATATTATTAGAATAACGAGTTGGTTTAATATTAAAGGTGATAAATGAAATTCTTGACGAGCTATGGTTGATAATTTGATATTGTTGGTATTTGTCTAAGGTTTAAACATGGCTAAACATGGTTCAATGATTGTTAAAGTCTAAACCAAGGTTGGAGTATTAAATTACAGAAAGTTAAAAGACTGCACACATGTGTGTGCATCACTTTTGGAGCAAGGTAAGGGTAAGCACACTAGTGTATGCACTTATGCACACAAGCTAAAGGAGTGTGCGCACTGCTAGTGAAGGGCAGCACCGCACTGCTCCCTCACCAGCGGTGCACTATCCAAAATGCATGCCTCCTGAAGTGTCCCAGCACGGCACCGCTCCCCACCAGTGGAGCACTGCTCAGAGAGTGTGCAAAGGGACTCTGCCCAGCACCGCACCGCGCCCTGTTGAGCACCTAGGCGCTAGGCAAAGTAAAGCACACATGGACAGCCTGTTTTAACCCTCTCTTAGGTGCGTGGGTGCAAGGTTAAAATGCACAGCACCACTTAGGAGTGATGGAGGGCCATGATTAAGTGGTAATCATGATCAAAGGGTGAGGATTGAATCTCAAGAATGACCAAGAAGTGGGTGGCTATAAAAGGGGTGTCCTAGCCTCATTTTTCAACAAGAACAATAAGAGAACAACACAAGTTTGTAACATACTTTGAGATCAATTGTAATACAAGAGAGAATTGTGTGAGAGTGTAAAGATCAAACACAAGAGGGACTCATTGTAGTGAGGTTGGTTGTAAAGAGAGAGAAGTCTAGATTAGATAGAGAGCATTGTTAGTTCTTATCTTCTTCCTTCCTTCTCTTCTTGGTTTCTTCAAGAACTTGAGCTTTTTGAATAGGGTTACTGTATTTGTAAAGAACCATTGATTTAGTGCAGAGAGTTCGAAGGAACTCACGGAGATGTAGGTACATTGCCGAACCTCGATAACCAATTGTTTGTCTTCTTTCTTTCTTTGATTTTCTGTTCCTGTTTTCGATTCCAAATCTTTACAAGTCATTCTAGACTTGGGTGTTTGGAAGATCACCACCTAGGCATCTTATCAAGGTGATTTTCAATAGTGGTATCAGAGTTTTCGATAGTGGTATCAGAGCTGCACAGCCGGGTATCGGAGCAAGAACAAGAAGGTGACAGAGCCAAGACTCCAAGAATCAAATATCAACTTCTTGGGTGATTCAAGAACGGTGTTAAGATCCATCTTTGATCTGTGTTCTTGAGGTTGAAGAAAGAATTTGTGGGTAGTGCATAAATTAGGGATCTTAGCCGCAAAAGATGGCTTCAAATTTCTGTGTTGAGAAGTTTGATGGAAAGGGAGACTTTGCCCTTTGGAAGCAGAAGATCAAGGCGGTTCTAATGCAATAGAAAGTGAACTTGGCTATTGGAGAAGATTATCCTTTTCCAGCAAGTGTCACAGAGGACCAACGGACCGAGATGAAGAAGATGGCTTACAGCACCATTTTCTTGCACATGTCGGATAGTGTCACAAGGGAGTGCGGAGACTCGGAAGATCCAGCTGTCATATGGAAGAAACTAGATGAGTTGTTTCTTACCAAAACTCTCCCTAACAAGATTTATCTTCTTAAAAGAATCTTTGCTTTTAAAATGGATCCTAGTAAAGAGTTACAAGAAAACTTTGATGTCTTTAATAAGCTAGTTCAAGATTTGAATAGCTGTAGCATTATTTTTCTGGATGAACAATTTGTTGTTATCTTGTTAAATTCTCTTCCTGATTGCTTTGATAATTTGATTAATGCTATTGAGTATGAAAGGGATACTTTAACAAAGGAGATTGTGATCAATGCCATAAAGGCACATGATTTCAAAGCCAAGATGAAGGAGACATCAAGTGGAGATGGGCTGTTCATAAGAGGAAGGCCAGCAACTCGGAATGGCAGTAGCAACCATGGCAACTACCGGGAGAAATTAAGAGGTTGAGGGCAGAACCATGGGAGATCTCATTCCAAGACAAGACTTAGAGGAGGAAGGAGATGCTTCAACTGCAACAAGGAGGGCCATTTCAAGAAAGATTGCAAGAAGAGGATGTGGGATGAGAGGAGAAGCCACACCAACAATTGAGAGGCTTCGGTTGCCAAAGGAGAACAGCAAGATGATGTTCTTGTTGTGTGCTCAAATGTGAGCAGGAGGCAAGGTAGCGGAAAGTGGATTCTTGATTCCGGGTGCACTTATCACATGTGCCCTCACAAGGAATGGTTCAAGAATTTCAAGGAGATCAATGATGGAAGGGTCTTCTTGGGGAATGACAATTCTTGCCAAGTGAGAGGGATTGGAGACATCCAATTGAGGATGTTTGATGGAGTCACAAGGCTGCTGCGAAATGTGAGGTATCTTCCAGATTTGAAGAGAAATTTGATCTCATTAGGGCAGCTGGATTCTATGGGGTATACATGCAAAGTAGAGGGAGGAAAGATCAAGGTGGCCAAGGGATCTTTGGTAGTGATCAAGGCAGCAAGAAATGATGGACTCTATGAGATGATCGAAGAGACAGAAATCAATGATCAAGCAGCAAGCTTGATGGCTGAGATGGACAAAGCAGCCCTTTGGCACACTCGCTTGGGACACATGAGCAAAAAGGGCCTGTAAGTTCTTAGCAAGGATGGTCTACTTGGAGGATGTTGCGATCGATCGCAGATGCGCTCGATCGCGTGTCTGGTGCGCTCGATCGCAGGTGCGCTCGATCGCGTGTCTGGTGCGCTCGATCGCGCTGGTGCGATGCACTGCAAATATTTCGATGTGGGATTGATGATCTTGCGCTCGATCATAGGCAGGTGCGCTCGAGCGCAGGTGTGCTCGATCGCATATCTCATGCGATCAATCGCAATGTCTCCAGAAGCTTCAAATCTCCTGAAATGCTTCATTTTCTCTACAAAGCTTTAAAAACACACAAAACACAAGAAAAATGTAAAATAAAGTAAAATACTACTAACTAAGAGCATAACAAATGTAAGTTAAGGGTCTAAAATATGCAATATTTAAGACTCATCAAATACCCCCAAACTTATATTTTGCTAGTCCCTTAGCAAAACAAAATAAAAGACTCAATGAAAAACAAAGAACATAAAGATAAAGTCATCACTCATGGTATCCAAAAATTTAAGGAGCACACATCACCATGATATTCATTCATAAGCAAGCTTAAAAAGGTAAACCCATCTTCGCAATGAATAGAAATGTTAAAATCTAATTACTTACAAAAGCCAGGATAAGGCATCACAAGCTTGAATCAGTGTAAGGTGAATTAGCATATAAAAATGAAGCTTCCAAGTAACTCTAATGTGTAAGGTCTCCATGTCTCAAGATTCATCGAATTTCCCATCAAAAATGAACGAAAATGCATAGTTTTTATTTTATTCTTTTATTTTATTTTTTTATTATTAAGGCACGGCTATGTTTAGTTCCCTTAAGCTTTCTAATTGACCCATGTAGCGAGTGTTGAGTCAATGACTCCCAAACCAGGTGGTTTTAGGGCATTAGGTGTAAAGACACCCCTAAGGACTTACTAACTCGAGTCAAAAAGCCTACGAAATTAAACCGACCTTAATGTTACCAAGCAAAATTCCACCTTTTGACGTGAACACTCACTGCTTACTGAGGCAAGAGGTCCAGTTACTCAGCGAAAAGTTTATTGATAATTTTTTTTTATTTTCCTATGCCCAAGAGTTCATCCAACAAGTCATCCAGTTTCAGTTAAGATAAGGAAAAATACACATTAAAATCACGTGTCATACCTCACATAATTTGTGCTAATGCGCTCGTGTTAGATTAGATCATACATGTGAATTCTCAAATGCCTAAGGTAAGTAACTAAATTTTAAAATTTATCACCAGATCATGTGTTCAAAATGTTAAACTCACCAATGACATCACATCACAGAAAATGTTTAGATCAACCAAAATTTCACGATAACATGAGCATGCATTTATCTCTATGACGAAAAGACAACAAATTAGGACAAAGTGTGTGATGTGTCTCCCATACCCCCAAACTTAAATTACACATTGACCCCAATGTGTGACTAATATGGAAAGAGCTGACCTGAGATATGGAGAACTATCTGGACTGGTATGGCTCATAGCATACCCCCAAACTTGAACTGAAGTACGCTTTGTCCCTGAAAAACAAAAACTGGAAAACAAAAAATACTGGAAACAAACATTAATCATAAAAATGCGAAATAATAAATAAACAAAAGAAAAGATAAGTTGTGGGGTGCCTCCCATAAGCGCTAAGTTTAACGTCTTCAGCCAGACCCAACATTAGTAAACATGCCCAACTAAACACTCCACCATCTGATCAATAAATGGGAATGGAAAATGATCAGGCCTAGTGGCAGCATTCAATTTACGGTAGTCTAGACACTTTCTCCATCTTGACTGCACTCGAGTTGGAACCAACTCATCGTCTTTATTTACAACCGTCAATTCAGCACGTTTGGGCACGACTTTAATCAGGCTCACCCACTTGCTATCAGAGATGGGATAAATGATCCCTGCCTCTAACAGCTTAATATCTTCCGCCCTCACAACCTCTTGCATAGCAGGGTTGAGCCTTCTTTGTGGCTCCCTCGATGGCTCAGCATCCTCCTCCAAATGTATCCTGTACGTCACCACCGAGGGGCTAATCCCCTTGATGTCCTCAATGGTCCAGCCTATAGCTTCTTTATGCTCTCTTAAGACATCCAATAATTTCTCCTTTAGAGCATCACCCAGATCTGAAGGTATAATCACAGGCAAACTATCGACTGAACCTAGGAACTTATACTTAAGATTATCTGGTAAAGGCTTAAGTTCCTTCTTTGGGGTTTCAGGTGCGGCAGTCTCCTCCGTCTTATTGCTCTTCCGAGGAAGAGACTCTAAAATGGCATTCGCTTGCTCAAGTAATTTATCTAAATCCATATCCTCTCCAAATTGAGCAAAGCATGCCTCTAGGGGGTCCTCAGTGCGGGAGTCATCCACAATCTCCTCCATCCTATTGCTCTCCCGAGGAGGAGACTCCAAAATGGCATTTGCTTGCTCAAGTAATTTATCTAAATCCAAATCCTCTCCAAATTGAGCAAAGCATGCCTCTAGGGGGTCCTCAGTGCTTGATTCATTCACAGTCTCCTCAAGAATCTCCTCTATCAAGCATACATTTCTCACTTCATCATATTCATGTGGTTGCCTAGTGATATCAAAAATATTCAACTCCACTGTCATATTTCCGAAGGAGATCTTCATCACCCCTGTCCTACAATTTATCAGGGCGTTAGCCGTGGCTAAGAATGGTCGCCCTAGAATCACCGGTATTTGAATCCCTACATTCTGAACCGGCTCTGTGTCAAGCACAATAAAATCCACGGGGAAATAGAACTTATCCACTTTTATCAACACGTCCTCAACTATTCCTCGTGGTCTTTTCACTGACCTGTCAGCCAATTGAAGCGTCGTGGATGTGGGCTTCAATTCTCCTAACCCCAACTGTAAATAGACTGAGTAGGGTAGAAGATTCACACTCGCCCCTAGATCTAAGAGAGCCCTCTCAATGTGGCTGACTCCTATCGTGCAAGAGATGGTAGGACACCACGGGTCCTTATACTTGATGGGTAGCTTGCACTGAAGGATTGAGCTGACCTGCTCGGTCAAAAATGCCTTTTTTGGGACATTCGTCCTCCTTTTGATAGTGACCAAGTCCTTTAGAAACTTGGCATATGATGGCATTTGATGGATGGCATCCAAAAATGGGATATTGATTTGGACTTGCTTGAATACCTCCAAAATTTCCTCATACTTCCCTCCTTTCTTGGGCACCTGTAATCTCTCAGGGTAGGGCGCTCTAGGTACAAACGACCTAGGAGGGTCTTTCTCAGTAGGTGTGGCTATAGATGGCTCAACATCTCTCTTCTTCGTGTTGCCACTTCTTTGCCCTTGCTGCATAGCAGGGCTCTCTTCCACTCGATTGTCCACCTGTCTCCCAGACCTCAGTGTGACAATCGACTGTACTTGTTCCGCCCCGTGCGTAGGAGTTGATGAACTCTCAACCATATATTGTCCTTTCGGGTTGGGCACGGGCTGACTAGGGAACTTCCCCTTCTCTCTCTCACCCAAGTGACTTACAATTTGCCCTATTTGACTCTCCAGCTTGGCAATTGCTTGGGTGTTTACCACTGTTGCACTCCTCACATCACTCATATTTTGGTTAGTTGCCTTCATGAACTCCTTAAGGGTGTCCTCTAGCGACTGTGAAACTGGCGCTGGTGTTTGAGTGGGTGCATGGTAAGCAGGTGAAGGTGCTGGATGGGAAAAACAACAATGATTAGGAATTTGTGGGGCAAATCCGGGAGGATATTGATTTTGAGCATGATGAGGGGCTCCTCCCTGATTCATTGGTTGGTTCTCCCTCCATGAAAAATTTGGGTGGTTCCGCCACCCTGGATTGTACGTCTCGGAGTACAATCCATTTGACTGCCTTCGAAAGTCATTGAAAGCATTTACTTGTTCCATAGGATACTCGGCACAAGCCGGCATTGATGGGCAATTCTGTGCTAGATGCACGAGACTAGCACAGATGGAACAGCTTTCAACATTGAATGTGTTGGCAGCATTGATGGATTGGCTCACAGTGAGAGCGTCAATCTTCTTAGTGAGGGCATCTAACTTTATCCTCAAATCAGCGTCCTCTCGGACCTCATAGATGCCTCCCCTCTTAGGAGCACGAATGGACTTATCTCGACAGCTTGAAAAATCCCACTGCTGTGAGTTGTCGGACAACTTGTCCAACGCCATATATGCTCCGTCTCCTGTCAGACTCAAGAATGCCCCCCATTCATAGACTCGATCATGCTATGGTTGGGTTGAGTCAACCCTTAGTAGAAGAATTGAACGAGTCTCCACTTCTCATATCCGTGTGGAGGGCATCTGATCAGTAGCTCTTTGAAGCGCTCCCAACCCTCAGAAAATTTTTCATCCTTATCCTGAGTGAAAGAGTTGATCTCCTTTCGGCACTCATTCACTCTAGACATTGGGAAAAACTTATGATAAAATTTGCTAAGCAGGTTTTCCCAAGATGTAATAGACCCGGGCGTGTTGGAATCCAACCACGCCCTAGCTCTATCGTGAAGAGAAAAAGGGAAGAGTCGAAGATGGACTGACTCTTCAGAGAAGTTCTGGAATTTGAATGTGGTACAAATGTCTTTGAACTTCTTCACATGGCTATAAGGATTTTCAAGATCTAAGCCATAGAATTTGGGTAAGAGTTGGATGACATGTGGCTTTAAGTCAAAGTGGGTGGCATTGGTCGGTGGCAACACTATGCAAGAGGATGAGTTAGTTGCAACGGGTGCGAACAAGTCCCTAAGGGATGTAGTGGAGTCCACGTTCCAAGCTCTAGGTTGCTCTACATGTTCAGGATGATTTGCATTCCTATAATTCTCTGCCATCTCAACAGTCTCTCTCTCAACTAGCGCTCTTTTCTGTCTCCTAAGAGTTCTTTCTAAGTCGGGATCTAAATGTATCAAATCTAAGTCCAAGGATCTCCGACCAAGCATACACCAACTAAAAAAAACACTAAAGTAAACTAACTAGCAGAAACTTGCAGAATAAAACAAACACACAACTTAAATTTTTTTTTTTTTTTTAATAACTAACTAGTAGAAAAATAAAATCAATTCAGACCAAAAATTTTCACAAACAGAACAAATCCCCGGCAACGGCGCCAAAAACTTGTTGTGAGTTTTAAATTTACTCGCAAGCGCACGAGTCATTGGCAGTATAGCGTTGTGCAAGTGCGAGGTCGAATCCACAGGGAATTGCGTTGTGAAAGTATATTTTCAATCTAAACTAACTTTATCTTAACCTAGTTCCGAATTGTGAAATGATATTGCAAAATAAATTAAAACTAAACTAAGTTGATTTTAAAACTAATAATAAAAAGCACTAAGGTTTCTGAATCCACCCCACCGAAGTTAAGCATACATGTTCTAAAAATATAGCCTATCAAAACATTCAATGAATCCAACTATAAGACCAAAAACAAAGAATATCCCAACTAAACCAAAAGCACCCAATGTATCCGCTTTTAACAAATCACAAAGGGAATCCAATTTAATTGAAAAGCATTCATTGTATCCATCAGATGAAACACAAAGAAAATCCAACAGACAATTTAAACTCAATCAATTATAAGATTAACTCAAATAATTGACAGAACATTTATACTAAAAATTGTCAGATTTGTACAAGCAAATCTGAACTACTACGCCAAACAACGGCGGGGCTTCATCTTCAACCTTAGCTGAAGAGTCTAGCCACTCATAACAATAAAACTATAATAAAAAGTGCTAAACATTTAAACTAAAACAACTGAATATAAAGAAATAAATAAACAACTTTACATGGGAGAAATTCCACTCGCTGACGGGCGGCGCTTCCCCTCATGGTAGCAATGCCTTCAGGATCCACCAGAATGCTGACGGACGTCCACCGGTAAACACCAAAGTGGCTTAGGAATTGTACACTGAATTATGAAGTCAGGTGGTGTTTATATAGGGGAAGACCCGGACTAATGTGGCTTGCAAAAACGATGTGGGATACTGGCCCGAGTGCGCTCGATCGAAGATGCGCTCGATCGCGTGTCTGGTGCGCTCGATCGCGTGTCTGGTGCACTCGATCGCGCTGGTGCGATGCACTGCAAATATTTTGATGTGGGATAGATGACCCTGCGCTCGATCATAGGCAGGTGCGCTTGAGCGCAGGTGCGCTCGATCGCATATCTCGTGCGATCGATCGCAATGTCTCCAGAAGCTTCAAATCTCCTGAAATGCTTCATTTTCTCCACAAAGCTGTAAAAACACACAAAACACAAGAAAAACGTAAAATAAAGTAAAATACTACTAACTAAGAGCATAGCAAATGTAAGTTAAGGGTCTAAAATATGCAATATTTAAGACTCATCAGAGGAGACAAAGTAGAGAAACTAGATTTCTGTGAGAGTTGCATTCTTGGGAAGCAACACCGGGTCAGCTTCAACACCAGATTGCATAAATCTAAGGGGATTCTTGACTACATTCATTCAGACCTTTGGGGACTAGTAAGAACACCAACACAGGGAGGTAACTTTTACTTTCTGTCTTTAATTGATGATTATTCAAGAAGAGTGTGGGTTTATTTGCTTAGAAATAAATCGGATGCCTTGAATAAATTTGTTGTGTGGAAGAAGTTGCTGGAAACTCAAACGAGTAAGGTAGTTAAGGCTTTACGAACCGATAATGGCTTAGAATTTTGCAATAAGGATTTTGATAAATTCTGTGAATTAAATGGCATTCTAAGGCATAGAACGGTTATAAAAACACCTCAACAAAATGGAGTTGCTGAAAGAATGAATAGAACCCTTATGGAAAAGGTTAGGTGCATGCTAGTAGGATCTGGTTAACCAAAATATTTTTGGGGAGAAACTGTGGCTACAGCTGCATACTTAGTGAATAGACACCCTCTAAAGCTTTAGAGCTCAAGACTCCCATGGAGATATAGAGTTGAAAACCCCCTGAATTAAACAACCTTACAACTTTTGGGTGTGATGCATATGCACATCAAAAGGAGGATAAACTTAGCCCTAGATCTAGAAAATGTGTATTTCTAGGATATGGTGATAGGGTTAAGGGATATAGGTTGTGGTCCTTAGAAAAGAAGGGCATGAAACTGATTATAAGTAGGGATGTTATTTTTAATGAATTATTATTTCCCTACTTGGAGAAAACTAACCTTGCAGGGGCTAGTGAGCAAATCAGTCCAAAAATTGTGGAGCATCGCATCCAGGAGAACTTGGTTCAGGTAGAGCAAAGGAGGCAAGAGGGTTCAGACCAGGTAAAGCCCTCGGATGAAGGCCAAGCTCAAGAAACTCAAGAAGAGGCTGAACAAGAAGAGGTTGATGCAGCAAGTTATAATGACTACCAGCTCACAAGAGACCGGGGAAATAGGGTGGTTAGACCACCTTTGAGATATGGGTTTGCGGATGCTAATGTAGCAGCTCCTTGGATAGAAAGAGAGGTTGAACAAGAAATTTACGTGGATGCCATGGAGTGTAAGGATTTGTCAAAGTGGCAGCTGGCTATGGAGGAAGAAATGGATTCTTTGATGAAGAACAACTCTTGGGAGTTGGTGCCCAAACCTGAAAAATAGAGAGTTGTGGATTGTAGATGGCTCTACAAGATCAAAGAAGGGAATACTCTAGGGGATGAAGTTTGATATAAATCTAGGCTGGTGGCAAAAGGGTTAGCACAAAAATAAGGCATAGATTTCACCGAACTCTTCTCACCGGTTGTGAAGTACAAGACGATACGGATAGTGTTAGCATTGGTGGTCCAATTTGATTGGGAAATCGAGCAAATGGATGTGAAGACAGCGTTCTTATATGGAGATCTCGATGAGACTATTTTCATGAGGCAACCCGAAGGCTATGAGGAAGGAAGGCAGGGAGAGATAGTGTGCAAATTGAAGAAATCTCTCTATGGCCTGAAGCAATCACCTCGGCAATGGAATAAGAGGTTTGATT
The DNA here is from genome assembly GCA_023935145.1 of Bretschneidera sinensis. Classification (NCBI taxonomy): domain Eukaryota; kingdom Viridiplantae; phylum Streptophyta; class Magnoliopsida; order Brassicales; family Akaniaceae; genus Bretschneidera; species Bretschneidera sinensis. Next base: position 10,777,253 of record CM043704.1, read on the forward strand.
CCTTTGTAATCAACTTGGGTTTCATGAGGAGCTACTATGATTCATGCTTGTACTATAAGGGGTAGAAGATTGAGGAAGTGTTGATCATCCTCATCTATGTTGATGACATGTTGCTGGTTGGGAGCAGCATGGAGAGGATAAAGAAATTGAAGGCTCAACTCAGTGAGGAGTTTAAGATGAAGGATCTTGGCTATGCACAAAAAATCCTTAGGATGTTTATCATTTGGGATAGGGAGAGAAATAAATTTAAGATCTCATAAAGACTGCACACATGTGTGTGCATCACTTTGGAGCAAGGTAAAGGTAGGCACACTAGTGTGTGCACTTCTGCACATAAGCTGAAGGAGTGTGCGCACTGCTGGTGAAGGGCAGCACCGCACTGCTCCCTTACCAGTGGTGCACCATCTAGAATGCATGCCTCTTGAAGCTCCCTAGTACCACACCGCTCCCCACTAGCAGCACACTGCCCAGAGAGTGTGCAAATGGACTTTGCCCAGCACCGCACCGCACCGCGCCCTGTTGAGCACCTAGGCGCTAGGCAAAGTAAAGCACACATGGATAGCCTATTTTAACCCTCTCTTAGGTGTGTGGGTGCAAGGTTAAAATACACAGCACCACTTAGTAGTGATGGAAGGCCATGATTAAGTGGTAATCATAATCAAAGGGTGAGGACTGAATCTCAAAAATGACCAAGAAGTGGGTGGCTATAAAAGGGGTTTCCTAGCCTCATTTTTCAACAAGAACAATAAGAGAATAACACAAGTTTGTGACATACTTTGAGATCAATTGTAATATAAGAGAGAATTGTGTGAGAATGTAAAGATCAAACACAAGAGGGACTCATTGTAGTGAGGCTGGTTATAAAGAGAGATAAGTCTAGATTAGATAGAGAGTATTGTTAGTTCTTATCTTCTTCCTTTCTTCTCTTCTTGGTTTCTTCAAGAACTTGAGCTTTTTGAAGAGGGTTGCTGTATTTGTAAAGAACCATTGATTTAGTGCAGAGATTTCAGAGGAACTCATGGGGACATAGGCACATTGTCGAACCTCGATAACAAATTGGTTGTCTTCTTTCTTTCTTTGATTTTCTGTTCCTGTTTTTGATTCAAAATCTTTACAAGTCATTCTAGACTTGGGTGTTTGGAAGATCGCCACCTGGGCATCTTGTCAAGGTGATTTCCAACAGATATGATTTATAAAGAGAAGAATTTAGTGAAATTTTTCAAATAATAATTTGAGAATAATCTGGATAGCTAGTTTAAAGGTATGAATACATGCTTGTTTTTATTTTATTATTCATATGCATATGCATAAAATAAAAGAACCGGGAGGACAGCCGATCTAAATGAAAATAAAAGAACCGGGAAGGTAGCCGGTCTAAATGAGAATGAAAGAACCGGGAAGACAACTAGTCTAAGTGAGAATGAAATAACCGAGAAGGCATCCGGTCTAAGATGAAAACATGTCGACATGTGGGAAGACGTTCCCAATAATAATAACATTTAACTTCATGTATTGCATTTGCTTTAAATATTGATTGTTATTGCTTGATATGTTAAAGTACTTTTTATGATTGCAAATCTATTGATAGAGGAATGAGTCTCATAGAGAGACAAATATGCTAAGGAAGAAATATAAAAATATATCTTATGAGTAACTTCAAAAGAAATTGTGTAATAGGGGAATTATGAAATTAAGTAGTGATTACAGAATATTGTTATTGAATTTATTGAGGAAAAAGATGAATGAATATCAAAAGATTTTTTAGAAGTAATTGAATAATTCAAGTAAATTTAATTCACTGAGCTTGTGAAGCTCACTTCTCATTGTACAATGATTTTAGGTAGCATGCAGGACAGATAGTTTGGTGAGTTGAGATTCAAATGAAATCATTAACTGTAAGCCACGTACGTGTCCACATCCTCAGACTAATGAGAAAATAAAATATAAATTTAATCGTAAATATTCATGCATATTACATTGTATAAAATGTTTAAGTCAATATCAGAATGATGTATCTCCCCTGTTGAGGGTTGAGGATTGATGTAAAAATTTCTGTTAGTATTATTTTTATTGTTGCATATATGTGTCGTGCTATAATTTTCAAAATGTGACAACACTATCTCAGAGATGGCCAACTCGAGATAGGTCGTTATCGATCCACTTCATTCTTCTATGATTTATTCGCGAAACTCCCAGCAGTTTGATGTAATATCTTTTTCCTCATGCCTGTAGTCCAAACTCTAAGTAGTTTGATCCACTTCATTCTCCTTTCATTTATCGCCGAACTCCGAGCTATTTGAATCAATGTTCTTCTCCGCGAACTTGTTCTTCAAATGCTGAGTAGTTTGATCCACTTCATTCTTCTCGAACTTTTCCACTAACTTTTGAGTAGTTTGACTCAATGTCATTCTCCTCGAACCTATTCATTAAACTCAGAGTAATTTGATCCACTTCATTCTCCTTGAACTAATTCTCCAAACTCTAAGAAGTTTGACTCAATGTCATTCTCCTCGGACCTATTCTTCAAACTCTGAGTAGTTTGATTCACTTCATTCTCCTCGGATTTATTCGTCAAACTCCAAGTAGTCTGACTCAAGGTTATTCTCTTTGAACCTATTCTCCAAACCCTGAGTAATTTGATCACCTTCATTCTTAGTGGACTTATTCAGTTTGACTCAATGTCATTCTCCTTGGAACTATTCTCCAAACTCCGAGAAATTTGATCCACCTCATTCTCCTCGGACTTACTCGCTAATCTCTGAGTAGTTTGACTCAATGTCATTCTCTTCATAACTATTTGTGAAATTTTCAGCAGTTTGACTCAACGACATTCACCTCGGACCTATTGACCAAACTCCGAGCAGTTTGACTCAATGACATTCCCCACAGACCTATTCATCAAACTCCAAGCTGTTTGACTTAATGTTATTCTCCTCAGACCTATTCTCCAAACTCTGAATAGTTTGATCCACTTAATTCTCCTCGGACTTATTCACCAAACTCTAAGCAGTTTGACTCAATGTTATTCTCTTCAAACCTATTCTCCAAAGTCTGAGTAGTTTGATCCACTTCATTCTTCTTAGACCTATTCTCCAAACTCTGAATAGTTCGATCCACTTCATTCTCCTTGGACCTATTCGCTAAACTCAAAGTTGTTTGACTCAACGTCATTCTCCTCGGAACTATTCTCCAAACTCTAAGAAATTTGATTCACTTCATTCTCCAAGGACTTACTCGCCAATCTCTAAATAGCTTGACTTAATGTCATTCTCCTTGTACCTATTTGTCAAATTCTTAGCAGTTTAACTTAACGAAATTCTCCACTGATCTATTTGCCAAACTTTGATGACATTCTCCTTGGACCTATTCTCCAAACTCCGATTAGTTTGATCCACTTCATTCTTCTTAGACTAATTTCCAAACTCCGAGTAGTGTGACTCAATATTATTCTCCCTTGACCTATTTGCTAAATTTCGAAAAGTTTGACTCAACATCATTCTCCTCGGACTTATTCTCCAAAATCCGAGCAGTTTGACTAAGTGTTATTCACTTCAGACTTATTCTCCATACTCCGAGTTATTTGATCCACTTCATTCTCCTTGGACTTAATCGCCAAACTCCGAGAACTTTGACTCAATGTCATTCTTCTTGGAACTATTCTCCAAACTCCAAGAAATTTGATTCACTTCATTCCCTTCTGACTTACACACCAATGTTTAAGTAGTTTGACTCATTGTCATTTTCCTTATACCTATTTGTCAAGTTCTTACTAGTTTGATTCATTGACATTCTCATCAAACCTATTCTCGAAACTCTGAGCAGTTTTACTCAATGACATTCTCGTCGGTCCTATTCTCCAAACTCTTAATAGTTTAATCAACTTCATTCTCCTCGGACTAATTTTCCAAACTCCGAGTCGTGAGACTCAATATTATTCTCGTTAGACTTATTCTCTAAAAATTGAGCAGTTTGACTCAATGTCATTCTCCTATGGTTTATTCTCCAAACTCTTAGTAGTTTGATCCACTAAATTCTCCTCGAATTTATTTCCAAACTCCAAGTAGTTTGTGTCAATGTCATTCTCCTAAGAATTTTTCTCCAAACTCCGAGTAGATCGATACACTTCATTCTCTTCGTACATTATTCGCCAATCTCTGAGTAGTTTGACTCAATGTCATTCTCCTCGGACCAATTCTCCAAACTCTAAGTAATGTGACTCAATATTATTCTCGTTGAACCTATTCACCAAATTTAAAATAGTTTGACTCAATATCATTCTCCTCGGATCTATTCAACAAACTCTGAGCAGTTTGACTAACTCAATCTCCTCAGACCTATTCATCAAATTTTGAGGAATTTGACTTAATGTCATTCTCCTCGGACATATTCACCAAACTCCGAGTAGTTTGACTCTGTGTCATTCTCCTCGGACTTATTTTTCAAACTTTGAATAGTTTGATCCATTTCATTCTCCTAAGACTAATTTGACAAATTCTGAGTAGTTTAACTTAATGTTATTATCCTCATAACTATTCCCCAAACTCCGAGTAGTTTGATCAACTTCTATCTTCTCGGAGTTATTCTTCTAACTTCGAGTAGTTTGACTCAATGTTATAGTTCTCGGACAGATTTGCAAAATCTCGAGTAGTTTAACTCAATGTCATTATACTTAGGCCTATTCACCAAACTTCAAGCAGTTTGACTTGATCTCATTATCCTCGAACAGATTTGCCAATTTTCGATTAGTTTGACTCAACGACATTCTCCTCGAACCTATTCGGTAAACTCTAAGAAGTTTGACTTAATGTCATTCTCCTCAGACCTACTCTCCAAAACTCTGAGTAGTTTGATCCACTTAATTCTCCTCGGACTTATTCGCTAAACTCAAAGCAGTGTGACTCAATGTCATTCTTCATGGAGCTATTCCCCAAAATTTGAGTCGTTTGATTAACTCTATTCTCCTATTATTTATTTGTGAAACTCCTAGTAGTTTGACTTAATGTCCTTTTCCTCATCCTGTTGTCCAAACTCCGAGTAGTTTGATCCACTACATTCTTTTAACATTTATCGCCGAACTCTGAGTTGTTTGAAACAATGTCTTTCTCCGCGGACATGTTCTCCAAATGCCGAGTAGTTTGTTCCACTTCATTTTTCTCGTACTTATCACCAACCTCTGAGTAGTTTGACTTAATATCATTCGCCTCGAATCTATTCAATAAACTCAGAGTAGTTTAATCCACTTCATTCTTCTCAGACTAATTCGCCAAACTCTATGAAGTTGGACTCAATGTCATTCTCCTTGGACCTATTCTTCAAACTCCGAGTAGTTTAATTCACTTCATTCTCCTTGGAATTATTCACCAAATATCGAGCAGTTTGACTCTAGGTTATTCTCTTCGAACCTATTCTCCAAACCCTGAGAAATTCAATCACCTTCATTCTTAGTGGACTTATTTGCCAAACTCCGAGCAGTTTGACTCAATGTCATTCATCTTAGAACTATTCTCCAAATTCCGAGAAATTTGATCCACTTTAGTCTCCTTGGACTTACTCACTAATCTTTGAGTAATTTGACTCAATGTCATTCTCCTCGTACCTATTTGTCAAAGTTTTAGCAGTTTGACTCAACGACATTCTCTTCGGACCTTTTGGCAAAACTCCGAGCAGTTTGACTCAACGACATTCCTCTCAGATTTATTCGCTAAACTCCAAGCTTTTTTACTTAATGTTATTCTTCCTAGACTTATTCTCTAAACTCTGAGTAGTTTGATCCACTTCATTCTCCTTGGACCTATTAACCAAACTCAAAGTAGTTTGATCCACTTCTTTCTCCTTGGACCTATTCGCCAAACTCTGAGTAGTTTGACTCAATGTCATTCTTCTAGAAACTATTCTCCAAACTCTGAGAAATTTGATTCACTTCATTCACCATGGACTTTCTCGACAATCTCTAAGTACTTTGACTTAATGTCATTCTCCTCGTACCTATTTGTCAAATTCTTAGTAGTTTGACTTATCAACATTCTCCTTGGATCTATTTTCCAAACTTTGAGCTATTTTACTCAATGACATTCTCCTCGAACCTATTCTCCAAACTCAGAGTAGTTTGATCCACTTCATTCTCCTCGGACTAATTTTACAAACTCCGAGTAATGTGACTCAATATTATTCTCCTTGGACCTATTCGCTAAATTTCAATAGTTTGACTCAATGTCATTCTCCTCGGAGTTATTTGCCAAACTTCGAGTAGTTTGACTCAATGTTATTCTCTTCAGATCTATTCTCCAAACTTTGAGTAGTTTGATCCACTTCATTCTCTTCAGACTTAATCGCCAAACTCTAAGCAATTTGACTCAATGTCATTCTTCTCGGAACTATTCTCCAAACTTTGAGAAATTTGATTCACTTCATTCTCCTCTAACTTACACACCAATCTCCAAGTAGTGTAACTCAATGTCATTTTCCTCGTACCTATTTGTCAAATTCTTAGCTGTTTGATTGAAAGACATTCTCCTCGGACCTATTCTCCAAACTCTTAGTAGTTTGATCCATTTCATTTTTCTCAGACAAATTCTCCAAACTCCAAGTAGTGTGACTCAATATTATTCTTGCTGGACCTATTCGCCCAATTTCGAATAGTTTGACTCAATGTCATTTTCATCAGTTCTATTTGACAAACTCTGAGTAGTTTCACTCAATGTCAATCTCCTCATACCAATTCATCAAATTATAAGAATTTTGATTTAATGTCATTCTCCTTGGACCTATTCGCCATACTCCGAGTAATTTGACGTAGTGTCATTCTGCTTAAACCTATTTTGCAAACTCCGAGTAGTTTGATCTATTTCATTCTCTTAAGAATAATTCAATAAATTCTGAGCAGTTTAACTTAATGTTGTTATCCTCAGACCTATCTCCTTGGACTTATTTGTCTAACTCCGAGTAGTTTGACTTAATGTCATTCTCCTTGGACAGATTCACCAATCTCGAGTAGTTTAACTCAATGTCATTATACTCGAACCTATTCGCCAAACTCCGAGAAGTTTGACTCAACGTCATTCTCCTCGAACATATTTTCCAAATTTCGTGTATATTAACTCAATGTAATTCTCTTTGGACCTATTTGAAAAACTCTGAGAGGTTTAACTCAATGTCATTCTCCTCATACCTACTATCCAAAACTCTGAGTAGTTTGATCCACTTAATTCTCCTCGGACTTATTAGCTAAACTCCAAGTAGTGTGACTCAATGCCATTCTCCTCGGATCTATTCTCCAAAATCCGAGTAGTTTGATTAACTTCATTCTCCAATGATTTATTTGCGAATCTCCCTACAATTTGACTTAATTTCTTTTTCCTCTACAGACTGGTTCTCCAAATGTCGAGTAGTTTGATCCACTTCATTCTTCGTGGACTTATTCGCCAACCTCTGAGTAGTATTACTCAATGTCATTCTCCTCGGATCTATTCTCCTAACTCAAAGTAGTTTGATCCACTTCATTCTCCTCATACTAATTCTCCAAACTCTGAGAAGTTTGACTCAATGTCATTCTCCTCGGACTTATTTTCCAAACTCCGAGCAGTTTAATCCACTTCATTCTCCTCAAACTTATCTGCCAAACTACGAGTAGTTTGACTCAATTTTATTCTCTTCGAACCTATTTTCCAAACCCTGAGTACTTTGACCACCTTCATTCTTTGTGGGCTTATTTTCCAAACTCTAAGTAGTTTGAATCAATGGCATTCTCCTCTAAACTATTCTCAAAACTCTTAGAAATTTGATCCACTTCATTCCCATTGGATTTACTCGCCAATCTCTGAGTAGTTTGACTCAATGACATTCTTGTCATACCTAATTGTCAAATTTTTAGCAGTTTGACTCAACGACATTCTTCTCGGACCGATTCGCCAAACACCAAGCAGTTTGACTAAAAAACATTCCCCTGAGACCATTTCACTAAACTCCAAGCTGTTTGACTCAAAAACATTCCCCTAAGACCTATTCGCCAAACTCCAAGTTGTTTGACTTAATATAGTTCTCCTCAGACATATTCTATAAACTCTAGGGAGTTCGATCCACTTCATTCTCCTCGGACATATTTACCAAACTCCAAGCAGTTTGACTCATTGTTATTCTTTTTGGACCTATTCTGTAAACTACGAGTAGTTTGATCCACTTCATTATCCTTAGACTTATTCGCCAAACTCCTAGCAGTTTGACTGAATGTCATTCTCCTCGGAACTATTCTCCAAACTCTGAGAAATTTTATTCACTTCATTCTCCTCGGACTTACTCGCCAATATCCAAGTAGTTTTACTTATTGTCATTCTCCTTGTACCTATTTGTCAAATTCTTAGCAATTTGACTCAACTACATTCCCCTCGGACCTATTCACCTAAATCTGAGTAGTTTTACTCAATAACATTCTCCTCGGACCTGTTCTCCAAACTCTGAGTAGTTTTATCCACTTCATTCTCCTCGGACTAATTCTCCAATCTATGGTTAGTGTGACTCAATATTATTATCCTTGGACCTATTCCCAAATTTTCGAATAGTTTGACTTAATGTCTTTCTCCACAAATCTATTTGACAAAATCCGAGCAGTTTGACTCAATGTCAATCTCCTCGGACCCATTCATAAAATTATGAGCAATTTGATATAATGTCCTTCTTCTCGGACCTATTCTCTAATTTTCGAATAGTTTGACTCAATATCATTCTCCTCGGATCTATTTGACAAACTTTGAGCAGTTTGACTCAATTTCAATCTCCTCGAACCTATTCATCAAATTCTAAGATATTTGACTTAAGGTCATTCTCCCCAGACCTATTCCCTAATTTTTGAATAGTTTGACTCAATGTCATTCTCCTCGGATCTATTTGAAGAACTCCGAGCAATTTGACTCAATGTCAATCTCCTCGAATCTATTCATCAAATTTTGAGCAATTTGACTTAATATCATTCTCCTCGGACCTATTCACCAAACTCCGAGTAGATTCATTTAATGTCTAACTCAAGGTAGTTTGACTCAATGTTATTCTCCTCAAGTAGATTCACCAAATCTCAACTAATTTAACTCAGTGTCCTTTTCCTCGAACTTATTTTCCATATTCTGCGCAGTTTAACTAAATGCAAATCTCCTCGGACCTATTCTCCAAACTCCGAGTAGTTTCATCCACTTCATTATCCTCGGAATTATTCGCTAAAATCTGAGCAGTTTGACTCAATGTCATTCTCCTCGGATTTGTTCTCCCAACTTCGAGTTGTTTGATCCACTTCATTCTCCTCGGATTTTTCCCCAAAAATTGAGCATTTTTGCTTAATGACATTCTCCTCAGGCTTATTCTCCAAACTACGTGTAGTTTGATGCACTTCATTCTCCTTGGATTTATCGCCAAACCCCGAGCAGTTTGACTCAATCTCATTTTCCTCGGACCAATTCTCTAAACTTTAAGTAGTTTGATCCACTTAATTCTCCTCAGACTTATTCACCAAACTTCGAGCAGTTCGACTCAATGTTATTCTCCTCATACCAACTCTCCAAACTCCAAGTAGCTTGATCTAATTCATTCTCCGCGGACATATTCTCCAAACTCCAAGTACTTTGACTTACTGTCATTCACCTCGGACCTATTATCTAAACTCCGAGTATTTTGATCCACTTTATACTCCTTGGACTTATTCGCTAAACTCCGAGAAGTTTAACTCAATGTTATTTTCCTCAGACTTATTCTCTAAACTCTGAGTTGCTTGATTCACTTCATTCTCTTTGGACTAATATGCCAAACATCCGATCAGTTTGACTCAAAATCATTCTCCTCGGAACTATACTCTAAACTCCGAGAAATTTAATCCACTTCATCCTCGTAAATATTTGTCAAATTCCTAGCAATTGGACTCAACGACATTCTCCTTGGACCTGTTTGCCAAATTCTGAGCAGTTTTATTCAACGATATTCTCCTCGAACTTATTCTTCAAACTCTGAGTAGTTTGATCCTCTTCATTCTCCTCGGTCAAATTCTCCAAACTTCAAGTAGTTTGACTCAATATTATTCCCCCCACACCTATTCGCCAAATTTCGAATAGTTTGACTCAATTTCATTGTCCTCGGATATATTCGCCAAACTCCGAGTAGTTTGACTCAGTGTTATTCTCCTCGGACCTATTCTCCAAACTCCGAGTAGTTTGATCCACTTCCTTCCCCTAAGGCTAATTCCCCAAACTCTAAGTAGTTTGATAGAATGTTATTCTCCTCGGACGTATTCTCTAAACTCTGAGTAATTTGCTAAACTTCTATCTCCTCAGACTTCTTCGTCTAACTTCGATTAGTTTGACTCAATATCATTCTTTTCGAACAGATTCGCTCAATCTTGAGTAGTTTAACTCAATGTCATTATCCTCATACCTATTCATAAAAATCTGAGTAGTTTAACCCAATATTATTCTCGTCATACCTATTCTCCAGACTTCAAGAAGTTTGATCCACTTCATTCTCCTCGAACTTATTCACTAAGCTATGAGTAGTTTGACTCAATGTCATTCTCCTAAGACCTATTCTCCAAACTCTGAGTAGTTTGATCCAGTTCACTCTCCTCAGACATATTCACCAAACTCTTAGTAGTTCAACTCAATGTCATTCTCCTCAGATCTATTCCCAAAGTCTTACTAGTTTGATCAAGTTCATACTCCTCTAACATATATGATAAACTCCGAGCAGTTTTACTCAATGTCATTTTCCTTGAACATATTATCCAAACTCCGACTAGTTTGACACAGTGTCATTCTCCTCTGACCTATTTTGCAAACTCCGAGTAGTTTGATCTATTTCATTCTCTTAGGAATAATTCGGTAAATTCTGAGTAGTTTAACTTTATGTTATTATCCTCAGACCTATTCTCCAAACACCGAGTAATTTGATCAAATTCTATCTCCTTGGACTTATTCGTCTAACTCCGACTAGTTTGACTCAATGTCATTCTCCTTGGATAGATTCACCAAATCTTTAGTAGTTTAACTCAATGTCATTATACTCGAACCTATTCACCAAACTCCGAGCAGTTTGACACAATGTCATTCTCCTCGAACATATTTGCCAAATTTCGTGTAGATTGACTCAATGTAGTTCTCCTTGGACCTATTTGAAAAACTCTGAGAGGTTTAACTCAATTTCATTCTCTTCAGACCTACTCTCCAAAACTCTGAGTAGTTTGATCCACTTAATTCTCCTTGAAGTTATTCGCTAAACTCCAAGCAGTGTGACTCAATGCCATTCTCCTCAGACTTATTCTCCAAAATCTGAGTAGTTTGATTAACTTCATTCACCAATGATTTATTCATGAAACTCCCTGCAATTTGACTTAATTTCTTTTTCCTCGGGCCTATTCTCCAAACTCTGAGTAGTTCGATCTACTTCATTCTCCTCGTATTTATCGCTGAACTCTGAGCAATTTGAATCAGGGTCATTCTCTGTGGACTTGTTCTCCAAATGTCGAGTAGTTTGATCCACTTCATTCTTATTGGACTTATTCGCCAATCATTGAGTAGTATTACTCAATATCATTCTCCTCGAACCTATTCACCTAACTCAAAGTAGTTTGATCCACCTTATTCTCCTCAGACTAACACTCCGAACTCCGAGAAGTTTGATATAATGTCATTCTCCTCAGAATTATTTTCCAAACTTCGAGTAATTTGATCCACTTCATTCTCCTCAGACTTATTCGCCAAACTCCGAGCAGTTTGACTCAATGTTATTCTCTTTGAACCTATTTTCCAAACCCCGAGTACTTTGATCACCTTCATTCTTTGTGGGCTTATTTGCCAAACTCTGAGCAGTTTGAATCAATGACATTTTCCTCTAAACTATTTTTAAAACTCCATGAAATTTGATCCACTTCATTCCCCTTGGATTTACTCGCCAATCTCTGAGTAGTTTGACTCAACGACATTCTTCTCGGACCTATTTGCTAAACACCAAGCAGTTTGACTCAAAGATATTCCCCTCAGACCTATTCGCCAAACCAACCTGTTTGACTTAATATCATTCTCCTCAGACCTATTCTCTAAACTCTAAAGAGTTCAATCTACTTCATTCTCCTCGGACATATTCACAAAACTCCAAGCAGTTTGACTCAATGTTATTCTCTTCGGACTTATTCTCCAAACTCAGAGTAGTTTGATACATTTCATTATCCTTAGACTTATTCGCCAAACTCCTAGCAGTTTGACTCAATGTCATTCTCCTCAAAACTATTCTCCAAACTCTGAGATATTTGATTCACTTCATTCTCCTCGGACTTACTCGCCAATATCTAAGTAGTTTGACTTATTGTCATTCTCATCGTACCTATTTGTCAAATTCTTAGCGGTTTGACTCAACTACAATCTCCTCGGACCTATACGCCTAACTCTGAGCAGTTTTACTCAATGACACCCTCAGACCTGTTCTCCAAATTCTAAGTAGTTTGATCCATTTCATTCTCCTCGGACTAGTTCTCCAAACTACGGTTAGTGTGACTCAATATTATTATCCTTGGACCTATTCCCCAAGTTTTGAATAGTTTGACTCAATGTCATTCTCCTCGGATCTATTTGACAAACTACGAGCAGTTTGACTCAATGTTAATCTCCTTAGATCTGTTTGACAAACTCCAAGCAGTTTGACTCAATGTTAATCTCCTTAGATCTGTTTGACAAACTCCAAGCAGTTTGACTCAATGTCAATCTCCTCGAACCTATTCATCAAATTCTAAGAAATTTGACTTAAATTCATTCTCACTAGACCTATTCCCAAATTTTTGAATAGTTTGACTCAATGTCATTCTCCTCGGATCTATTTGACAAACTCCGAGCAGTTTGACACAATGTTAATCTCCTCAAACATATTCATCAAATTCTGAGCAATTTGACTTAATGTCATTCTCCTCGTACCTATTCACCAAACTCCGAGTAGTTTCACTCAATGTCTAACTCCAAGTAGTTTAACTCAATGTCATTTTCCTCGAGCAGATTAGCCAAATCTCGACCAGTTTAACTCTGTGTCATTTTCCTCAAACTTATTCGCCATACTCTGACCAGTTTAACTAAATGTAAATCTCCTCGGATCTATTCTCCAAACTCCGAGTAGTTTCAACCACTTCATTATCCTCGGAATTATTCGCTAAACTCTGAGCAGTTTGACTCAATGTCATTCTCTTCGGACCTATTCTTCTGCTCCTAGTTGTTTGATCCACTTCATTCTCCTCGGATTTTTCGCCAAAAATTGAGCATTTTTTCTTAATGACATTCTCCTCGGGCCTATTCTCCAAACTACGTGTAGTTTGATACACTTCATTCCCCTCGAATTTATTGCTAAACCCTGAGCAGTTTGACTCAATCTCATTTTCCTCGGACTTATTCTCTAAACTTTTAGTAGTTTGATCCACTTAGTTCTCTTCAGACTTGATTACGCCCAAAACATAACATGGTTGTTGTAGCACAGCTTTGGGGTGTCGATTCCACAGGGAAACAAGTTCACTATAAAAGAAGGTGTGAACCATAACACAAACGATAAAGATTTAAGTGAGAAAATATGAATTTTTGGTAATGAAGTAATCGTATAAAATAGATTGTAAAATATAATAGGGAAACAACAAGGATCTGAGAATCCTCCCTCGGTTTGTTGCCCTATTCCTAACTTGATTCAGTTGTTTTTATCTCAATTGCGAGTTTCACATCCCAAACAGGCAATCGGTAAATATTCAATAAGCACATATATAAACCCTAATGTGATTGTTATGAAATACTTTTTATTTTCGATTCATGCACATATGATCTATCCTATAGGTTTATCAAGAAACGACAATATATATTTGTTGACAATATTGTAATAATGGACAAACCTAAAGGCTAAATCTACTGAACTCAATTATACCCAAACAATCTTGACATAAGAAAAGCATGACTAAATTTATATCAAAGAGAAAGATACAATCACCAGAATAGATAAAATCTTATAATTAACTTAAAAAGTAAATCATAACAAAGTTTTGACAACAAATTCCTATTACAACTGAATCAAATAAGAGAAGATAGGAACAACTACACCTAGGGATTCATCCCTTCGCCTTTCTTAGAGATTAGTTCGCCACGGGGCTCATGGTTGAACACTTTGATGGGGAAGAATTGGTTGCTTCTTTGAGTTTTCCAGGATTCCAAAAGATGCTTCTCTTAAACCCTAAGTGATCTATTTATAGTACAAAGGTCCAAGGGTATTTTCGGGTTTAATCTATTGTTTAAAACCTTAATTAAGTTCTAACTCAGAGATATAACATCGTGTGCGCATTGTGGTGCTTCTTTATGGGCGCTGCGGTGTTGGCTTTAGCTTTGGTTGGGTGTACTTCTGGGCACCGCGGTGCACACTGATGGTTCAAGCTTGTTGAGGTTTCTGGGCACTGTGGTGCTGGCTGAGGGGAACCGCGGTGCACACTGATGACTTGATTTTTTTCTTTATGTTTGCTTCTCCGCAACCACTCCAACACTCTGTTATGCATGGAATCTTGGAACTTTAAGCAACAATCGCTTTTTCTTGTCTTTTGGACGTACCTCAAAATATAAAGAAATAAGTCAGTGGTCCAATAATATCATTTTAGAGTTATTAACATATAAAAGTGCAATAAAGACCGAGATCAATCCTAAAATGCTAACAATTAAACACTGTTGAGATGCATTTTATGGCTCTCATCACAACCCCCAACTAGCTTATTGCTAGTCCCTAGCAATTCAAGCGAAAATAAGAGATGAATTCTATGGTGGGAATCAAAGTAAAGTAAAGCAATATTAGTGTTAACAAAGAGTAATTCACATTTTGTATAAAAATTTCACATAACACACAACACATAGAATCATTTAAATTCACCCAAGTTTGAAAGTAATCTAAAAACCAATCTTAAAATCATTATTGAATCTTAACATCCATCTTACCATAATCTATTAATTCGAACATCCAGATGATTTTATGCATAAGATTCGCAAATACAAGTCTTGGCCTCTAAAACATGATAAATTTCGTGACATCAATCACAAAAACAAGCTCCATAAGCTTACATTTCAAACCACTCTCCCACTATTGTGGAAAAATCACATTACATTGGATCAATAGGTCTTTAATAAGTAAAAGAACTCAATCTCTTAGCTTTAAACACAACCACTTTTAAGCACTAGATAACCTTTCTTCGACACCTAACTTTTTCAACCATTTTTCGAGCATTTTTCTCAAATCACCACTTTTCTTTTCTTTTTTATTTTGGCATAAGACCATTCACCTTCTTTTTCATTTTTTTTCTTTTCCACAACACCCAACTTGTCTCCTTTAGTGTGCTTGGGTTACTGTTTTCATATTTCCATCCTTACTCCTTTTAAGTGCTTCTCAATAAATGTGCATAACTAAGTTCTTTTAAAATAAAAGTAAGGATAAAATATTTTAGGCTCATAAAGGTGAGTAAATGGGCTATTGAAAGAAACAAGGCTCAAATTATTTTTTAAGAAAAAGGCTCAAACAGGTGACTAGTGATGAATATATCAAGGGTAAGTTCAAAAGGCTCAAACGGTCCAAAAATGGACTATATCACATCCTAAGTAATGTGCATTCTAGGAATTCGCCTCAAGTGATTATCAAATAAGTTCTAGAGTTTGCCGAGACCACAAAAATATTCACAAAATAATCACACATAAAACTTCTCTAAATGTTTAAGACTAATTATACAATCTTACCACAAACAAGAGTCTCTAACCAAATCAAGATTGATACTTAAAGTATTCTCAAACCGAAACAAAATTTAACTTCTTCTAAATGTTGTATGTTATCTCAGTTAAGCTTATATCATTTGACATGTGAATTACATCCAAGGCAAACACAAAGCATGCTTTAAAACAAAGGTAAGGGAAGGTAACAACAAGAAATTTTAATGAAAAAGAAATATGTTTCCTCCACCCCCAACTTAAAAATTGCATTGTCCTCAATGTTAAAGAGAAAGTAAAGGAAACTCCCTTTGTAAGCACGAGTGCATAGGTGCTGAAGAATGTGCACCACCAGGTGAATTGCTTGCCATTCTTCTTGCTGAAATTCTGATCTACAACATAGAACAAGACAACAAAAAGAAAGCAATTGTGGTGTACCCTTAAGATTCCCACCATATGTTAGGTTAGCAAATAAAATGGAGAAAAATAACTATAATGAAAAAGAAAATAATGAAAAATAAAATGAAGAAAGGGGAAATAAGAGATAGAACCCAAAACTAATCCTCTAAGTCCTCATCATCTTCTTCATTCCCTTCATTCTCTTCACCTTCCTCGGGAGGTGGATCAAAAGATGAACTCGGATAGGGTGGCATAGTAGGAAAGTGATCTATATTACAACCAATAGCGGAGGCAAGGTGTTGGTACATCTGACCAAAGGAAGAGTCGACCCCCGTTTCATAATCGGCTTGCCGAGCCAAGAATCAATCTTGCCTAGCCAAGATTCGGTCTTGACAATCTATCCTATCAAGCAATAGTTTCTGATGTTCGTCAAAATGACTCTCTAAATGCTCAAGGTGCTCGACAACCATGAAATGCCTAGAGGAGGGAGAGTGGGCAGTAATTATTGCCCTCTCTCTCGGAATTGGCAGCCTTGAGGCTTTAATCTGAGTGAGCAGGCTATCATCGATGGGTTTTTTGGGTTGTTGGGCCTCCTCATCAGGACTGTATTGTACTCCAGCTCGGATGCACAATTGGGTAATTAAAGAAGGAAAATATAATTCGAGCTTTTGTCTAACAGTGTGTGTGACAGAATTATATATGACTTGGCCAACATCGATAGTCATGCCCATCAAAATTGCATAAATTAACACAGCTTGCTCAACAGTTAAGGCACTATAGTGTAAAGCAGACATCATCCACTGACATATAAAATATTACCAAGCCCTAGTGTTGGCAGTGAGAGAAGTACCGGACAAAGTGACAGGGGTATCACCCGTCATTTTCCATGTAGTGCTCGGAATACAAAGGGTAGTGCAAATCTCTTCATAATTAATTGTAGACACATATGCACTATACTCACTGTGTTCAATGTCAGGTAATCCATAAAAGTTATTAATGGATGTGCTGCTAAAAGAGACTATTTTTCCTCTCACTCTCACTTTACCATTCCTATGCTCGTCTGTATTAGTGTAAAATTCTCTAACCAAAATTGTAAGGGAAAGAGAGGGTGATCTTGTAAATGTACCCTAATTCCTATCTAGAATCATTCTAAATAAGGTCGGGTTCCCCCTCTCGGTGATGTTGAATTCTCTCTCGGGAATGGGTTTTCTACTTTGTAGCATTCTAATATATCTCTCACTTGCTTCAAAACTCAAAAATTTGGTCTCATCATACTCTTGTTGTGGTTTCCCCCTAGGTCTCTTGGTCTTAGGTGCCATGGAAATCAAATATATAGAACAATAGACTTAAGGCAAAATGTAACCACTAAATAGCACAAATGAACAATAAAAGGGAAGAAAGTGGTCTTACTTGATGTCCACGTTGGAGAGAAGAAAGACTACCCACCTCTTGAAGTGTGCTTTGATGAACCCAAAATCTTCTTATAACCAAGCTTTTGAGAGAGAATGCTAGCAAAATCAGCAAAATTAGTGAGCAATTTAGCAAGAAATGATGATAGAAACAAGAAAGTTTTGAGTCAAAGTGAGTGAGCAAGTAAGGATTTGTTGCAAATATGAGAGAGAAGGTAGTGTGCTGCTGGTTTTATGAAAGAAGAAATGAAGGAGGCTGCAAAATAGTTTATATAGTGCAAAATTAGGTTTTGATATGTGTTGGGCTCTAGCTGGCGCTGTGCTGTGACCTGCAGTGCTGGGCCTAGTACTGTGCGCTGCAGTGCTGGGCCTGGTGTTGTACGCTGTGGTGCTGGCTGAGGGGCACCACGGTGCACACTGGTGTCTACAAGAAGAAAACTTTATTTGTTGCCAAAAGAAAGAAAAAGAAAATAAAGTTAGACAAATAAAAAAAATGGTATAAAAAGTAATCCTTAAAAATTAGATTAAACTAAAAGAAAAACTAACAATTAAGATTGAATAAAACTTAATTAAAAACAAAACAAACAAATCAAAAGAAAAATAAATAAAAACGTACCGGATCCATAAGTGGAATGTCTTCCACTTCCGGATCTTGCCTATCGATTAATATCTTGAGGCACTAACCATTTACTTTAAAAATTCGACCATCTCTAGTATCCTCAATTTCTACCACCCCATTTTCAAAAACATTTTTTACTACAAAAGGGCCGGTCCACCTCGACCAAAGTTTTCCAAGATGCTTATGGAGTCTAGAGTCATATAAGAACACCTTATCATTTGGTTTTTTCCTCAAAATGTTTTTGTCATGGAATACTTTCATCTTGGCCTTATAGATTCTAGAATTCTCATAAGCATCGTTTCTTAATTCTTCTAATTCGGTCAACTGATATTTCCAAAGCTTACCCGCTTCTCCTATGTCAAAATTAAAAGACTTGATGGCCCAATAAGCTCGATGCTCGAGCTCTACAGGAAAGTGGCAAGGCTTTCCAAAGACAAGCCTATAAGGTGGCATGCCTAAGGGGGTTTTAAAAGCTATACAGTAAGCCCAAAGCGCATCAACTAGTCTCAAAGACCAATCCTTGCTATCCGGGTTAACTATTTTTTCTAAAATTTGTTTAATTTCCCTATTAGCAAGCTCTACTTTTCCACTAGTTTGAGGATGATAGGCAGTAGAAATTTTATGTAACACTCCATATTTCTTCATCAAAGCTTCAAAAGAACGGTTGCAAAAATGTGTACCTCGATCACTAATTATAGCCCGTGGTGTACCAAATCGAGATAACACATTTTCTTTAAGAAAGTTAATTACCGTCCTATTGTCATTGCTTCGGCAAGCTGCTGCCTCTACCCACTTAGATACATAATCTATTGCCACGATTATATACTGGTAACCAAAGGAATAAGGAAAGGGTCCCATAAAATCGATGCCCCAATAATCAAAGATCTCAATTACTAAAATAGGGTTTAAGGGCATCATATTTCGACGAGACACAGCTCCTAAATTTTGACACTTTTCACATGAGCGACAATAGATGTTTGCATCTTTAAACAAGGTAGGCCAATAAAATCCACACTGCAAAATTCTTGCAGTGGTTTTTTTCATTGAAAAGTGGCCTTCACAAGCTTGGGAATGAAATAATTCCAAGACGTTAGCAATATCTTCATTAGGGATGCAATGCCTTAAAATTTGGTCAGGGCAGTACTTAAAAAGATAGGGGTCATCCCAATAGAAATTGCATACCTGATATAAGAATTTCCTCTTGTCTTGAGCACTCCAATCCATTGGTATCTCACCTGTAGCCAAATAATTCACGATGTGAGCAAACCATGGTAAAGAAGTAACAGAGAGTAAATGCTCATCAGGAAAGTCATCCTTGATTGGCATGTCATCGCAGGTGTCTGTAAAAGTGAGCCTTGATAGATGGTCATCTACTACATTCTCTACGCCTTTCTTGTCTTTGATGGTGATGTCAAATTCTTGTAGGAGTAAGATCCATCGTATTAGTCTTGTCTTAGCATCCTTCTTTGTAAGAAGGTACTTGAGGGCTACATGATCTGTGAAGATAAGAATAGAGGAACCAATTAAATAAGTACAAAATTTATTTGAAGCAAACATTAAAGCTAACAATTCTTTTTTAGTTGTGGAGTAATTCATTTGAGCACTATTTAAAGTCTTACTAACATAGTAAATGACAAAAGGTTTTCCCTCTCTTCGCTGCCCAAGAACAGCACCTACAGTGTAGTCACTAGCATCACACATGATTTCAAAAGGTAAATTCCAATCCAGTGACTACATTATAGATGCGGAAGTAAGCTTTCCAATCAGCATTTGGAATGCTTCTAGCTTGTGTCCGCTCAAATGGGGTATCTTTAACTAGGAGGGCACATAAAGGTCTAGATATGTTAGAAAAGTTTTGTATGAACCTCCTATAAAAACCAGCATGACCAAGGAAAGATCTCATATCCTTTATTGTCTTAGGGGTAGGTAATTTAGAGATTAACTCATTCTTAGATTAATCAACCTATATTCCTTTAGAAGAGACAATATGCCCTAAGACAATACTGGATGGTACCACGAAATGGCATTTTTCCCAATTTAGGACCATTTTTTCTCTTCACAGTGAATCAATACTCTTTCTAAATTCATTAAGCATGCATCAAATGAAGATCCAAAAACAGTTAGGTCATCCATAAAGACCTCCATGCAATTTTCAACCATGTCACTAAAAATACTCATTATGTAGCGTTGAAAAGTAGCAGGGGCATTACATAATCTAAATGGCATTCTACGAAAAGCATAAGTGCCAAAGGGATAAGTGAAAGTGGTTTATCTTGGTCTTCTAATGCAATTTCAATTTGATAGTACCCAGAATAACCATCTAGAAAACAGTAAAAGAGATTACCAGGTACATGCTTAAGAATTTGATCAATAAAAGGGAGTGGAAAGTGGTCTTTCCAGGTGGTAGCATTTAATTTTCTATAATCAATGCACATACGCCACCAGGTCACAAGCTTGGTAGGGACTAACTCTCCTAGGTCATTTTTTACCACAGTGACCCCAGACTTTTTAGGAACGACTTGCGTAGGACTTACCATTTTATTATCAGCTATGGGATATATAATGCCCGCATCTAATAGTTTTAGTACTTCATTTTTCACTACTTCTTTCATAGTGGGGTTAAGCCTACATTGAGGGTCTCTACGAGGACTAGTTCCTTCATCAAAATTTATTTTATGGGAGTAGATTAGAGGACTAATTCCCTTCAAATCAGCCATGCTCCATCCTAAGGCTGATTTATGTGCATTTAAAGTTTGAATTAATTTCTCACCTTGGGTCTTAGATAATTTAGATGAAATAATAATAGGAAAGGTATCACCTGGACCGAGAAAGGCATGCTTTAAACCCTTAGGTAATGGCTTCAATTCAAATTTAGGTGCTTCCACACTTGAGGGGACTTGTTTCTCACTTCCTTTGGGCAGCTCCTCAAACTTCGGTTGCCATGCCCAAGTGCCATAATCCTGGGATTTATCAAAAATAGCACAAATATCAATTATATTAGTTTTATCATCAAATAAATCAATCTCAGAATTAACAAGAAAATTTTCAAGAGGATCATAATCATGAGCTATGGAAACTCCCTCATTGATGAGTGACTCGATCATGTAAAGCTGGTGGTTTTCGGCCTCATCTTCGGGTTGTTTGCAACATTAAAAATATTCACTTCAAGTGTCATGTTTCCAAATGACAGCTTTATGAGTCCATTCCTACAATTTATTAGAGCATTTGCAGTAGCAAGAAAGTCTACCCAAAATTAAAGGAATTTTAGAGTTAGTGTCAACAGCAGAAGTAGCATCTAGGATTAAGAAATCAACAGGATAATAGAATTTATCAATTTGAATTAACATATCCTCTACCACACCCTAGGGTATTTTGACTGAATGGTCAGCCAATTGCAATACCACGCCAGTTGGTTTGATTTCTCCTAATTCTAGCTGTAAATAAATAGAAAATGGCATTAGGTTTACACTAGCTCCTAAATCTAGCAAGGCTTGTCCCACCTCATGATTTCCAATGCTATAAGCAATGGTAGGACAGTCTGGATCCTTATATTTTGGGGGAATTATTTGCTTAATTAACGTACTAACTTGCTCAGTTTGGAATGCTGTTTTCTTGACATGGTGCTTCCTCTTAATTGTGCATAAATCTTTGAGAACTTTTGTATAGGTAGGAACTTGTTTAATCACATGAAAAATAGGAAGATTAAGTTTCACTTGCCTTAAGTTCTCTAGGATTTCATTGTTCAAGTCCAGATTTTTCTTGTTTGATTTTAAGGCTTGGGGGAATGGTGCCTTAACAGGACTTTTGGTCACTTGTCTTTGGACAGTCCGGTATTACTACTAGCTTGACCCTTTTCCACATCCTCAGATTTATTCATTGGTGGGATGTGTAGTAACTTACCACTTCGGGTCACAACGGCATTTACATCTTTCAAATTTTCATGTGTCATATGTTGACCGTGAGGTATGGATTGAGCTTGGGAAGGGAACTTACCTCGCTCAGTCACACTTAAGGAGCCCATTAATTTGGACACTTGACTCCTAATTTCTTTGTTCTCTTCAACAACCTGCGTAATTAATGCCTCACACCTTAGGTTTGTCTTACCTTGTGCCTCTATAAAAGCATGTAAGGTGTCTTCTAAAGAGTTCCTAGAGGATGAGGGCGCATGATAAGGTGCAGGGTATGATCTAGGGGGTTCTGCATGCTGCTGATTTTCAGATTTCCAGCTAAAGTTGGGGTGATTTCGCCACCCCGGATTATAAGTGTTAGAGAAAGGTGCAAGAGGCTTCTTGTACATGCCTAAGGCATTACATTGTTCCTCATACACACCTCTCATATCAACAAATGTGGGACACTCTTAGGCGAGATGATCCACCCCACCACACACAAAGCATGGCTCCAAAGACTCGGTATGATTAGCCACATGTGTTAGCTTTGAGCCTTTGGTTTTTAATGCATCTAACTCCCTAGTGAGCATTTCGACCTTAGCTTTCAGGTTGTCTTCTTCCCTAAGATGATATATTCCTCCACCACTAGGGTTTCCTATAGGTCATGACCTATTCGTGCTTTCAATAGCCCTAGGTCCAATCCATGTATAAGCTTTTTCAGCAAGCTCATTGAGGTATTCTATAGCCTCATCGGGGTCTTTTTATAGAAATTCACCATTGCACATCATCTCTACAAATTGGCATTCTCTATAGGTAAGACCCTCATAGAAATAGCTCACTAAACGCCAATTTTCATACCCATGATCTAGACACATACTTAACAGCTCTTTAAATTTCTCCCAAGACTGATACAAAGTCTTGTTTTTCTTTTATGCAAAGGTGGAGATTTGTCTTTTCAAAGCATTAGTCTTATGTTGAGGGAAGTATTTGTTAAAAAAGACTTGGGTCATCTCATTCCATGACCCAATAGACCGTAGTCTCAGCGAGTATAACCAACTCTTAGCTTTATCCTTCAAAGAAAAAAGAAAAAACTTGAGTCTCACAATATCATCCATTGCATCTTGACTATGAAAAATCGCAACTACTTCCTCAAACTCTCTAATGTGCACATATGAGTTTTTATTTTCCAAGCCATGAAAAGTAGGGAATAATTGTATCATCTCTGTTTTAAAGTCTTGATGGCGAGTGTTGGCTGGAAACATAATGCATGATGGTGTGGCTGTTCGGCTAGGATGTAGGTAATCTTTAAGTGTCCTAACAACATTTTCATTAGGATTTTCAGTCATGTTATCAAAATTTTCAATTGGGTGTACACTAGGGTTTGATCTAGGCGAGGTTTCATTAACGGACATGGAAGGAAAGGGTATCTCTAATTCGGGTCCCTTAATGAATCTCCTCACGAATCTCTCAGTCTAAGCATACACCAACTGAGCTTTTAAAAGTCATAATTAAAATATAACCCTAGAGCTAATAGAAGGGAAAGATAGTACCGTCTTGTCTTAGAGTTGACAAAATTACTTGTAAGTAAGCGCATTTCCCTGGCAACGGTGCCAAAATTTGATTACGCCCAAAACATAACGCGAAAGTTGTAGCACAGCTTTAGGGTGTCGATTCCACAGGGAAACAAGTTAACTACAATAGAAGGTGTGAACCATAGCACAAACGATAAAGATTTAAGTGAGAAAATATGAACTTTTGGTAATGAAGTAATTGTATAAAATAGATTGTAAAATATGATAGGGAAACAACAAGGATCCGGGAATCCTCCCTAGGTTTGCCCTATTCCTAACTTGATTAAGTTGTTTTTATCTTGATTGCGAGTTTCACATCCCAAACAGGAAATCAGTAAATATTCAATGAGCACATATATAAACCCTAATATGATTGTTATGAAATAATTTTTATTTTCAATTCATGCATACATGATCTATCCTATAGGTTTATCAAGAAACGACAATATATCTTTGTTGACAATATTGCAGTAATGGACAAACCTAAAGGCTAAATCTACTGGATTCAATTATACCCAAACAATCTTGACATAAGAAAAGCATGACTAAATTTATATCAAGGAGAAAGATATAATCACTGGAATAGATAAAATCTTATAATTAGCTTAAAAAGTAAATCATAACAATGTTTTGACAATAAATTCCTATTACAACTGAATCAAATAAGGGAAGATAGGAACAACTACACCTAGGGATTCATCCCTTCGTCTTGCTTGGAGATTAGTTCGCCATAGGGCTCATGGTTGAACACTTTGATGGGAAGAATTGGTTGCTTCCTTGAGTTTTCCAAGCTTCCAAAAGATGCTTCTCTTAAACCCTAAGTGATCTATTTATAGTATAAAGGTCCAAGGGTGTTTTCAGGTTTAATCTATTGTTTAAAACCCTAATTAAGTTCTAACTCGGAGATATAACATCGTGTGCGCATTGCGATGTTCCTTTATGGGCGCTGCGGTGTTGGCTTTAGCTTTGGTTGGGTGTACTTCTAGGCACTGTGGTGCACACTGTTGGTTCAAGCTTGTGGAGGTTTTTGGGCACCGCAGTGCTGACTGAGGGGCACCGCGGTGCACACTGATGACTTGATTTTTTTCTTTATGTTTGCTTCTCCGCAACTACTCTGACACTTCATTATGCATGGAATCTTGGCACTTTAAGCAACAATCGCTTTTTCTTCTCTTTTGGACTCAAAGTACCTGAAAATACAAAGAAATAAGTCAGTGGTCCAATAATATAACTTTAGAATTATTAACATATAAAAGTGCAATAAAGACCGAGATCAATCCTAAAATGCTAACAATTAAACACTGTTGAGATGCATTTTATGGCTCTCATCAAGACTTATTCGCTAAACTTCGAGCAGTTTGACTCAATGTTATTCTCCTCAGACCTACTCTCCAAACTCCGAGTAGCTTGATCTAATTCATTCTCCTTGGACATATTCTCCAAACTCCAAGTACTTTGACTCAATGTCATTCGCCTCAGATCTATTCTCTGAACTCTGAGTATTTTGATCCACTTCATTCTCCTTGGACTTATTCGCTAAACTTTGAGAAGTTTAACTCAATGTTATTCTCCTCGGACTTATTCTCCAAACTCCGAGTTTTTTGATCCACTTCATTCGCCTTGGACTAATATGCTAAGCATCCGATCAGTTTGACTCAATGTCATTCTCCTCATAACTATACTCCAAACTCCAAGAAATTTAATTCGCTTTATCCCCATAAATATTTGTCAAATTCTTAGCAATTTGACTCAACGACATCTCCTCGGACCTATTTGCCAAATTCTGAGTAGTTTTATTCAACAATATTCTCCTCGGCTGGTCAAATTCTCCAAACTCCAAGTAGTTTGACTCAATATTATTCCCCTCGTACCTATTCACCAAATTTTGAGTAGTTTGACTTAATATTATTCTCCTCGGACCTATTTAGCAAACTCTGAGTTGTTTGACTCAGTGTCATTCTCCTCGGACCTATTCTCCAAACTCCAAGTAGTTTGATCCACTTCATTATCCTAGGGCTAATTTCCAAAACTCTGAGTAGTTTGATAGAATGTTATTCTCCTCAGACATATTCTCTAAACTCTGAGTAGTTTGATCCACTTCTATATCCTCGGACTTATTCGTCAAACTTCGATTACTTTGACTCAATATCATTCTCTTCAGACAGATTTTCCAAATCTTGAGTAGTTTAACTCAATGTCATTATCCTCTAACATATTCGCCAAAATCTGAGCTGTTTAACCCAATATTATTCTCATCAGAACTATTCTCCAAACTTCGAGAAGTTTGATCCACTTTATTCTCCTTAGACTTATTCGCTAAGCTATGAGCAGTTTAATTCAACGTCATTTCCCTAAGACCTATTCTCCAAACTCTGAGTAGTTTGATCCAGTTCATTCTCCTAATACATATTCACCAAACTCTGAGTAGTTTAACTCAATGTCATTCTCCTCGGATCTATTCCCAAAGTTGGATTAGTTTGATCCAATTCATACTCCTCTAACCTATATGACAAACTCCGAGTAGTTTGACTCAATATCATTCTCCTCCAACATATTCTCTGAACTCTAAGTAGTTTGATCCACTTTATTCTCCTCAGAATTATTCCTAAAATAACAGTAGTTTGACTGAATGTCATTCTCCTCTGAATTATTCCCCAAACTCGTTGTAGTTTAATCCACTTCATTCTCCTTGGCCTTATTCGCCAAACTCAGAGCTGTTTGCCTCAATTTAATTCTCCTAACTCCGAGTAGTTCGATCCACTTCATTCTCCTCAGACTTTTCTCCAAGAACAGAGCAGTTTGACTCAATGTCATTCTCCTAGGGTCTATTCTCCAAACTCTGAGTAGTTTGATTCACTTAATTCTCATCGGATTTATTGCTAAACTCTGAGTAGTTTGTGTTAATGTCATTTTCCTAGACTTTTTCTCCAAGCTCTGAGTAGATTGATCCACTTCATTCTCCTCGGACTTATTCTCTAAGCTTAGAGTAGTTTGACTCAATGTCATTCTCTTCGGACCAATTCTCCAAACTCCAACTAGTTTGATCCACTTCAATCTCCTCGGACTTATTCACCAAAATCCGAGTAGTTTAACTCAATGTCCTTCTCCTTGAACCTTTTCGCCAAATTTCAAGTAGTTTGGCTCAATGTCATCCTCCTCAAATATTTTCTCCAAACATCGAGTAGTTTGATCCATTTTATTCTCCTTAGACTTATTCGTCAAAATCCAAGCAGTTTGATTCAATGTCCTTCTCCTTATACCTATTCAACAAACTCTGAGAAGTTCGATCCACTTCTTTCTCCTCAAAATTATTCGCCAAACTCCGAGTAGTTTTACTCAATATCATTATCCTCGGACCTATTCTCTGAACTTTGAGTAGTTTGATCCCCATCATTTTCTTAGGTCCAATTTTCCAAACTCAGAGTTGTTTGACTTAATGTCATTCTCCTTGAACATATTCTCTTAACTCCGAGTAATTGGATCCACTTCAATCTCCTCGAACTTATTCGCCAAAATCCAAGTAGTTTAACTCAATGTCCTTCTCCTTAAACCTTTTCGCCAAATTTTGAGTAGTTTGACTCAATGTCATTCTCCTCAAATATTTTATCCAAACATCGAGTAGTTTGATCCATTTTATTCTCCTTAGACTTATTCGTCAAAATTGAAGCAGTTTGATTCAATATCCTTCTCCTTGTACCTATTCAACAAACTCTGAGAAGTTCGATCCACTTCTTTCTCCTCAAAATTATTCGCCAAACTCCGAGTAGTTTTACTCAATATCATTATCCTCGGACCTATTCTCCAAGCTTCGAGTAGTTTGATCCCCATCATTTTCTTAGGTCCAATTTGCCAAACTCAGAGCTCTTTGACTTAAAGTCATTCTCCTTGAACATATTCTATTAACTCTGAGTAGTTTGATCCAATTCATTCTCCTTAGACTATTCACCAAACTATAGGCATGGTGACTCAATATCATCCTTCTTGGACCGATTCTCCTAACTCCGAGTAATTTGATCCATTTCTTTCTTCTTGGGCTTATTCATCAAATTCTGAGTAGTTTGACTCAATATTATTCTGCTTGAACATATCTGCCAAATTTCAAGTAGTAAAAATCATTGTCATTCTCTTCGGACTTAATCGAAAAACTCCAAGTAGTTTTATTTAATGTCATTCTCCTCGGACCTATTCTCAAAACTCCGAATAGTTTGATCCACTTCATTCTCCTCGGACTTTTAGCTAAACTCTGACCAGTTTGACTCAATGTCATTCTCCGCAGGCCTATTCGCCACACTCTAAGAAGTTTGATCCACTTGGATATATTTTCTAAAGTCTAAGTAGTCTAATCCCTATCATTTTCTTCAAACCATTTCACTAAACTAAGAGCTATTCGCATCAATGTCATTTTCTCATACCTATTCTCCCAACTCCGAATAGTTCTATCCAATTCATTCGCATCAAACTTTTCGCCAAATTCCGAGCAGTTTGACTCAATGTCATTCTCCTTGGACCTATTCTCCAAACTTTGAGTAGTTTGATCCACTTCATTCTCCTCAGACTTATTCACCAAGTTTGACTAGAGTTCATTCTCCTCGGATCAATTCTTAAACTCCAAGTAGTTTGATCTACTTCATTCTCCTCGAAACTATTCGCCAAACTCTAAGCAGTTCAACTCAATGTCATTCTCCTCGGACCTATTCTCCAAACTCTGAGTTGTTTGATCCACTTCAGTTTCCTTGGACTTATTCTCCAAACTTAGAGTTGTTTGCTTCAATTTCATTCTCCTCATAACGATTCTTCTATTTTCGAGTAGTTTGATCCACTTCATTCTCCTCATATTTTTTGCCAAAAACCAAGTAGTTTGACTCAATGTAATTCTCCTCGGGTCTATTCTCCAAATCTGACTAGTTTGATCAACTTGATTCTCCTCGGATTTATCGCCAAACTCCGAGTAGTTAGACTTAATATCATTCTCCCCAGAATTTTTCTCCAAACTCTGAGTAAATTGATCCACTTCATTCTCTACGGACTTATTTGCCAAACTCTGAGGAGTTTGACTCAAATCCATTCTCCTGGGACTTATTCTAAAAACTTCGAGTAATTTAATCCACTTCATTCTCTTTGTAATTATTCACCAAACTCCGAGCACTTTCACTCAATATCATTCTCCTCGAAGTTGAATTTCGAGTAGTTTGACTTAAAGTCATACTCTTTGGACCTATACGATAAACTTCAAGAAGTTTAACACAATGTTATTCTCCTCGGACCTATTCGCCAAACTCCGAGTAATTTGATCCACTTCATTCTCCTTGGAGTTATTCGCCAAACTACAAGCTATTTAACTCTATGTCATTCTCCTATAGTCTATTCTCCAAACTCCAAGTAGTTTGATCCACTTGATTCTCCTCGAATTTATTACCAAACTCTGAGCAGTTTGTGTCAATGTCATTCTCCTCGGATTTTTACTCCAAACTCCAAGTAGATTGATCCACTTCATTTTCCTCGAACTTATTAACCAAGCTCCGAGTAATTTGACTCAATGTCATTCTCCTTGGACCAATTCTCCAAACTCCGACTGGTTTGATCCACTTAATTCTCCTCAAACTTATTCACCAAACTCCAAGTAATGTGACACAATGTCATTCTCCTCGGACCGTTTCGCCAAATATCGAGTAGTTTGACTCAATGTCATGCTCCTTGGACCTATATGACAAACTTTGAGTAGTTTGACTCAACACCATTCTTCTCGGACCTATTCTCCAAACTCTATGTTGTTTGATCCACTTCATTCTCCTAGAACTTATTCACCCAACTCCGAATACTTTGACCCAAAGTCATTCTCTGTGGTCTTATTCTCAAACTCCAACTATTTA
The DNA here is from genome assembly GCA_023935145.1 of Bretschneidera sinensis. Taxonomy (NCBI): domain Eukaryota; kingdom Viridiplantae; phylum Streptophyta; class Magnoliopsida; order Brassicales; family Akaniaceae; genus Bretschneidera; species Bretschneidera sinensis. The sequence continues at coordinate 10,806,727 of CM043704.1, forward strand.
ATCCACTTCATTCTTCTCGGATTTATTTGCCAAACTGTGAGTAGTTTGACTCAATGTCATTCTCTTCGGACTTATTCTCCAAACTCCGAGTAGTTTGATCCATTTCATTCCCCTCGTACATATTCACCAAACTCCGAGTAGTTTGATTAAATGTCATTCTCCTTGGATTTATTCTCCAAACTCGGAGTATTTTGATCCACTTCAGTTTTCTCTGACTAATTCACCTAACTCTAAAAAATTTGACTCAATGTCATTCTTCTCGGACATATTCTCCAAACTTCGAGTTATTTGATCCACTTCATTCTTCACGGGCATATTCGCTAAACTACAAGCAGTTTGACTCAATGTCATTCCCTTTGAACTTATTCTCCAAACTCCGAGTAGTTTGATCCATTTTAATGTCCTCAAAATTTTCCCCAAACTCCGAGCAGTTTGAGTCAATGTCATTCTCTTCAGATTTATTCACCAAACTCTTAGTAGTTTGATCAACTTTATTCTCCTTAGACTTTTTGCCCAACTCTAAGCAGTTTGACTCAATGTCATTCTCCTCAGACCTATTCTCCTAACTCCGAGTAGTTTGATCTACTTCATTCTCTTCGGACATTTCCCCAATAAACCAATCATTTTGACTTAATAGCATTCTCCTCAGACCAAATCTCCAAACTACGTGTAGTTTGATACACTTCATTCTCCTCGGATTTATCACCAAACCCTGAGCAGTTTGACTCAATGTCATTTTCCTTGGACCTATTCTCTAAACTTTGAGTAGTTTAATCCACTTAATTCTCGTCAAACTTATTCGCCAAACTCCGATTAGTTTGATTCAATGTTATTCTCCTCAGTCATACTCTCCAAATTTCGAGTAGTTTGATCTACTTCATTATCCTCGGACTTATTCGCCAAACTTCAAGCACTTTGACTCAATGTCATTCGCCTCAGAACTATTCTCTAAACTCTGAGTATTTTAATCCACTTCACTCTCGTCGGACTTATTCGCTAAACTACGAAAAGTTTGACTCAATATAATTCTCCTCGGACCTATTCTCCAAACTCCAAGTTGTTTGATTCACTTCATTCTCCTTGGACTAATATGCCAAAATTCGAACAGTTTGACTCAATTTCATTCTCCTCGGAACTATACTCCAAACTTCGAGAAATTTAATCTACTTCATCTTCATAAATATTTGTCAAATTCCTAGCAATTTGACTCAACGACTGGTGTGCTATCGCAGGCAACCAAAAATAAAACCTATTCTCCTAAAAATACATGTAGTAGTGTGAGTAAGGATCGTTCCCATGGAGAGTATCTAGCCTAGTTTTATGCTATATGAACAAGAATGGGGGGTTTTAATATAACGAAAACAATTTTAAGAAAAACAACTAATGAACAATTCAAATTGAAATATCAAAATCAATCAAAAGAACAAACCTTGGTCTAAGTCAACAGCCAGCATCAAAATTTTACAACTGATCATCGATGCAAGTATATATCAATTCACACTTTGAATATTAACTGTTGGAACTATTTTCCTATCTCTCCTTAGTTGCAATTAATTAGAAAACAAGCAATCTAATTAACCCTAAATACTAAACAACCCAAGACAAGCGCTAAAGGTTTAATCTAGTAGCAGCCTTAAGAATTAGAGAGATCGATGAACCTAAACAACACAAGCACAAGTGGTTGCATTTAATTTAGTCAAGCGTTCTTCCTAAGATATAATAATTTCTGACGCAGCAAATCATTAAATCTTAGTTGCTTCACAAATTAGAGCGATCAAACAATTACGGATTTGATATCTAACTTAGTAGTAGATTGCAACGAATAATAAACTAGTCGGCCTTCTAGTAATTAAACGAGACAATCATGAAAATAGGGACAGAAAAACATCTGATACTCAAAGCATAAATTGAACAATAAAAGTAGATTAGATCTCACAGTTTTATTGATTCCAAGGCTTTCGTTTCCTTTGACCAATTATAAAAGTTTAGCCACGCAGGGCCATGATGAAAACTCGAAGGAGAAGTTAGAGAAGAGGGGAGAGAGAGGTGTCCCCCAAGTCTGATGATTTCTCCCTTCTTATACACGTTATTTTCAGTAGCAGAAACCCTACAAGGTCTCCGAAAATATTCTAAATATTATTCTAAAATAACAATATCCAAATCTGACTAATTTAAGTAAAATATTAAAAATAAAATAAAGTCCTAATATAATTAGGAAACTAGTGTTTTCAGCATGAATTTTTATGCATCAGATCTGAAAACTCCCGAAAATAAACCGCGTCAAATCAGCATATTAGAATTGCAGGCTAAGGGACTTTCCAGAACTGCAACAGTGCAGCTGCAGCAACTCCAAGCCCGGGTTTGACCTTGATTCAGCCAGTATCTCTCAAAACTCAAAACATGAAAGTTATAGAGATTTTTCTTGGAGTTCCGTAGCATCTTGAATCATCTCAATTGGAGCTCATATGAGAGAGTTATTCCCAGATTACAAAGCGATGTCAAAACTGTCCGAAATTGCCCAATTAGTTTCGTTTGGTACTTAACACCTCCATTTGCATCCTAAATAAAAAAATAAGAATAATGAGTACATTTAGGCACAAAATGAGTATAAAAAAAACTAAACACTACAGGAGAAAAATATGACATTTTGCATTCTCATCAAATTACCCCACACTTAACTTTTGCTCGTCCTCGAGCAAAACTCAAATTCACTTTCCCAAAAACACCAAGGTTGCAATGCCATCAACAAAGAACAACCAAGCTCTTCCAAACTCATAACATATCATGAACAAACATTCTTAAACAACTTACAATTAGTTAGTAAACATTTTCACTTGAAGATGGAGAAACTAAATATGTAGATCCTCACGGAAATAAACACTCGACTTTCATGTGTTTGAAGGTTATGTGTTTCACTCAAATTCATTCAAATGGAAATGATCTACCATAGGCTTGTATATCTTCTCATCCTCCACCATGGGGATCACATGCATAACACAAATCATAAGAAATTTTCAAGGGTTGTAACGGGGTTTAGGGTCAAGGTGGGAAATATTTGGAAATGTAGCTCAAAAGCCATCGAAACTAGTGGAGCAAAAGTGAATCAACTAAAGCTTGAATATATAAGACATGTAAAACCAATCACTCCATTCAGCAGCTTCTTCAATTTAGCTTTAAAGCATTTAAACCGTGTAAAGCTCCTGCATTGAAAAAGAGATTTGTTCAAAGGAACACTTTTCGTTTGCAGCAGGGAACAATCCTTCGCAACAACTTCCACCTTTGTATATATCACGTATAAAAAGACCCCTTTCTTGGAATTTTAGGAGGAATTATGAAAATGGATAGGTTTTTTTTTATTTTAAATATTACATCAACAATGGAACTCACGAATCCAGACACCTCCCACATTTATTTCTTACACACCCATACATATCATAATGATGAACAATGCTCCACTAGCTCTACGGGTTGGGTAAAGTATTGCTTTTCGGGTTTAAAGCTTGTAACGTGGGTTCACAATATAAAAAAAAAAAAAAAACCAATAAAGCTCAAAGGGTTCAACAAAGGGGAAAAATTAATTACAAGGTCGGCTATTTGGCTTATGTAGCTTATAACAAAAAGGGCCTTAATCATGTTCATGCATGCATGTGTCAATATGACCTCGAAGAGAATCAAGGCAAGTTCTAAAGAAACAAATCCATGGAAGAATATCTCACATGAAAGAAAATAGTGAGATTGATAAGGATGTGTCAGTCTAAAGGCTCAAAATCTCACTAGCTTTTGTCTACTAAATTTAGTCGCTACCATTCTCAAGGAAAATAACTAGACTAAATTAATTCTAAGTTGGAAGATTACTTATTCAATAATGTTATGAATTTTTCAAGCTTAATTGAATCTCACTCATGACATACACAACAAAAAATCATTGAAAACCACAAAAACAAAAAGCAAACTCTGTTTTTTAGAAACAAATTTAAAACACAACCTAAATCCCATCCCCCACACTTAAAACTTACATTGTCCCCAATGTAAGGTGAAATGCAAAGAAAAGGCAAAAATAACAAAAATATAAATGTGAAAATAAGGAGAAAAAAAGCGAACTCCCCTTGGGTTGCCTCTCAATCAGCGCCTTTGTTTATTATCATTGACTCGACTCAATGCTTCCTTAAGGACCTGCACAAGCTTTCTTCCTATGGTGCACTAAGTTTACTAGAGATGATCATTGGTAACATTCCTCCGTCTCCAAGAAACATGTAGTTGAGGTGACTGGGGAGAGGCTTCAAATCTGGAATAAGGGCATGCAAAACAGAGGGTAAAAATTTCCCCTAGTTTCTGATTGTCAACACTTGACATAATATCTATATTAAATTTCTAATTTATTCTTTAATTTTCCATAATTTATACCCTTTGGAAATTCCCACTTTGAACTCTGGGAAATTTCATGAATGCTAAAAAAAATTAAAAAATAAACATTATATTATTACCTTATGTTTTTCTTATAGCTTCCCGTGACCCTCTATAAAATTCCCCTATAAACCCTTTCAAAATTTTGCTCTTTCAATTCTTCTTTCAGTTGAAAGAAAACTAAACAAAATTAGGTAAGAATAAAATTGTGTTTACGTATAAGTGTGTGTGTGTGTGCGCGTGTGTGTGTGTGTCTATATATATAAATTTGTTGTAACAAAAAATATCTCGGCAGCATTTGGCAACTCAGCAGCCTTAACTCTTCCATAGCTCCACGTTTTGGCTACATGTCTAACATGCTGCCTCCCAAAATTAACTTGGCAGCAGGTGTTGCCACCTGCTGCCACGTTTTTTTTTAAAAAAAAAATTTAACTTTTCGTATTTAAATATATATATATATATATATATTATTTTAACTCTATATCATATTTATTAAAGTACTTTTTACCCTTATTTTACAAATATGGGTATTACAATTCTACACACCTTACAAAAATTTCGTCCCCGAAATTTCTTTACTTGATTCAAGAAAAAGTTGGGGTTATTCTTTCCTCATTCTTGTTTCATGCTCCCATGTGACTTCTTTGACATCTTTGTTCCGCCATAATACTTGAATCAAAGGAATGACTTTATTGTGCAAGACTTGATCTTTTTTGTCTAAGATTCTGACTAGTACTTGCATAAAAGTCAAATCTTCCTGAAATTCTATCGCCTGATTCGAGATACTATGGGATTCATCATGTAAGTACTTTCTCAGCAGTGACACATGAAACACATTATGTAATTTCTTTAATTCTGGAGGCAAATCCAAACAATATGCTACTGGTCTAATTCTCGCGATCACCTTATATGGCCCCACAAATCTCGGGCTTAACTTTCCTTTCTTTTTAAACTTCAACACACCTTTCCATGGAGATATCTTCAAAAATACCCAATCACCAACTTGGAACTCGAGAGGTCGTCTTCTTTTATCAGCATATCTCTTATGTCTATTCTGAGCTACTCTGAGGTTCTCCCTAACCAGTTTGATCCTCTCAGTAGTCAAATCTATCATTTCTATGCTATAAATATTTCTCTCTCCAACTTCTTCCCAGCATACTGGAGTTCTACACCTTCTACCATATAAAGCCTCGAAGGGTGCCATCCTAATACTAGTTTGATATAATTATTGTATGCAAACTCGATCAAAGGCAAATAAGCATCCCAGCTCACTGAGAAACTCAATACACTTTCCCTCAGCATATCTTCTCGTATTCTGATGATTCTCTATGTCTGTCCATCAGTTTGTGGATGAAAAGATGTACTAAATTGTAATTGCATACATGTATTTGGGTAAAGATGCACTTTAATAAATATTATATAGAGTTAAAATAATATATATTTAAATATAAAAAGTCAAATTTTAAAAAAAAATGTGGTAGCAGGTGGCAACACTTGCTGCCAAGTTAATTTTGGGAGGCTGCATGTTAGAAATGTAGCCAAAATGTGGAGCTATGGGAGAGTTAAGACTGTTGAGTTGCCACCTGCTGCCACATTTTTTTTATATTTTAAATTTGACTTTTTGTATTTAAATATATATATTATTTTAACTCTATATCATATTTATTAAAGTACTTCTTTACCCTTACTTTATAAATACGGGTATTACATCCAGACCTCTACCCCGCATACTCCTTGATCCACCACCTCTCTTGATTACGCCCAAAGTATAACACGGTAGTTGTAGTACAACTTTGGGGTGTCGATTCCACAGGGAAACAAGTTAAGTACAAAGGAAAATGTGTAAACCTTAAAACGAACGATAAAAGTTAAACGAAAGATTTTTGGGTTTTGATAATGAGATAATGTAAGAAAAATTGCATGAATGTAAATGAAATATAAATAAGAAATAACAAGGTTCCGGGAATCCTCCTTAGGTTTGTTCCCTATTTTCACTCTTGATTCAATTGATTTTATCTCGATTGCAAGTTTCACATCCCAAACAAGCAATCGGAATATATTCAATCTAGTGCATTTATAACTCTAATATAATTGCTACAAATTACTCATTGATTTCGATTCAAGCACACAAGACCGATCTTAAAAATTATCAAGAAATGACAATATATCACAATGACAATATCGCAGTAATGGACAATCAGTAAAATAAATCTACCGGAATCAATCACATCCAAACAACATCAATGGAGGAGAAGGATGTAATCACCGGATTAAGAGAATCTAAAAGAAGAAGAATAAAAAGTGCATCTATCACATGAACTCAAATCCTTCTTACTTAATCAATGAATAATTCACAAACAATATTGAACAATAAATTCGTACAACCGAAACAAGAAAAGGAAATATGGAACAATAAATCCCTAAGGATTCATCCCTTTCCCTTGTATGAAGATTAGTTGGCCATGAAACTCAAGGTGGAAGAACAATATGGATGCTCTCCCCTTGATTTGGCCACACAGTTCAAGTTGGAAGAACAATATGAATGCTCTCCCCCTTGATTTCCAGCCCTCAAGAAACTTAGAAATAAAATGGAAGAATGCTAGATTTGGATCCCTTGGATCCTCTCTTTTTTCTTTCCTCCTTTCTTGAAATGAATGTTGGCTGCACACTATTTAAGCATCTATTTATAGATCACAAGTAGTTAGGGGCATTTTGGTCCATAAAATGTCATTGTGCAATTCTAATTTGGTCTTGGACCGAGTGGGAGCTGGAAAGTGAGAGGTGCAGCCCTGGAAAGTGAGAGTGCAGCGCTGGAAAGTGAGGGGCACGGCACTAGGTGGATGCTGATCTGGAGGCCTGACCTGTGTCTACTAAAACTGCCATAACTTTCTCTAGAAAACTCCTTTTTACGAACCGTAAAATTCACCAGAAAATAGACTTCTGGATCTTTCTAAAGCATATATAGCTTATCTCCTGGTTCTTCCTACATCAATACAGTTTAATCTGCAAAGATAATTGATCTGTATGGGAAATTCTGGCAATTTAGTGAAACTCCTTTAGCTTGTATGCAGAAGTGCACACACTAGTGTGCCTACCCTTATCTTGCTCCAAAGTGATGCACACACTTGTGTGCAGTCTTTTAACTTACTGTAATTGATTACTCCAACCTTAGTTTATACTTTAACCATATTTGAGTCATGTTTGGACATGTCTAAACCTTGGACAAATACGAGCACCGACACCCAAGATCTTTTGGCACTTTAAACATGGATCGCTTTATCATCTCTTTTGTACTCAAAGCACCTGAAAATGCATCGATTAAGTCAATGATTTATGAATATCACTTTAGAGTTATTAACATGTAAAAGTGTGATTACGACCGAGATCAACCCTAAAATGCTAACAATTAAGTATTGTTTAGATGCATTATATAACTCTCATCACAACCCCCAACTAGCTTATTGCTAGTCCCTAGTAATTCAAGTGAAAGACATGAAATGAATTCTTTATTTAGAAATCAAAGCAAAATACAGCAATGCTGGTGTTAACCAAGAGTGATTCAAAATCTTTGTCTCAAAAATCATGCATAACATACAACAAATAGAATCATTAAATATCACTCAAGTCCAAGAATAATCCAAATGTCAACCTTAAAATCGTTATCGACTCTTAACATCCATCTTACCACAATACATTAGTCCGAACACCCAAACGATTTTATGCACAACATAGCATGAATAGAAGTCTTGGCCTCTAAAAACCTATTAATTGTGTGACATCAATCACAAATCAAGCTCCATAGGCTTACTTTTCAAATCACTCTCCACTATGTAGAAAAATCGCACTACATCGGATCAATAGGTCTTTTATAAGCTTATAACGTTAGGCTAGAGTAAAGGTCAAGAAAGAACGGGAAAGTTTAAACAAATAAAAGAACTAAGTCTTTTAATTTAAACACAACCACTTTAAGCACAAGAAAACCTTACTTCAACACCCAACTCTTTCAACCATTTTTCGAGCATTTCTTTCAACAAATCACCATTTTTTTTTCTTTTCTCTTTGCTATAATTCATTTTTTCTCTTTTTTTTTATTATTTTGGCATAAGACCATTCACCTCTTCTTTCATTCTTTTCTTTTCTTTTCCACAACCCCCAACTTATCTCTTTTAATGTACTTGGGTTATGGTAGTAATATTTTCTCATATTTCCACCCTTACTCCTTTTAAGTACTTCTCACAACATATGTATAACTAAGTTATTTTAAAAGAAAGGTAAGAATAAAATATTTTTAGGCTCATAAAGGTAAGTAAATGGTTTATCAAAAAAAAAAACAAGGCTCAATTTTTATTTCCAAAAAAAAGGCTCAAATAGGTGACTAGCGATAAATATAACAAGGTTAAGTTTAAAAAGGCTCAAACGGTCCAAAAATGGCCTACATCATATCCTAAGTAGTGTGCATTCTATGATTTTCGCCTCAAGTGATTATTAAATAAGTTCTAGAGCTTGTTGAGACCACAAAAGTATTCACAAAACAATCGCACATAAAACTTCTCCAAATGCTTTAGACTAATCATGCAATCTTACCACAAACCAGAGTCTCAAACCAAAGAAAAATTGACACTTAATTTATTCTCAAAGTGAAGCAAGATTTAACTTCTTCTAAATGCTATATGCTATCTCAATTAGACTTATATCATCGACATATGAATTAACTCCAAGGCTAACACAAAGCATGCTAAAAACAAACAAAAAGGTAAAATGACACCAAGCAGTTCAATGAAAAACATGAAAAACGGGAATATGTTTCCTCCACCCCAACTTAAAGTAGACATTGTCCTCAATGTGAAAGCAAAAGATAAGGAAACTCCCTTTGTAACCAAAAATGCACGGAATCTGAAAATTGTGCACCGCCATTTGAACTGCTTCGTATATTTGTCCCTGAAAAATAAATACGAAAGTAAAACTGGAAAACAATAAAATACTAATAATAAACAAGAAAAAGAATTATCAAAAACAATAACAATAAAAGGATATGCTATGGGGTGCCTCCCATAAGCGCTAAGTTTTACGTCTTCAGCCAGACACTCTTATTCCCTCCTAGACAAACATGAGTTGAATGCACCAGCAATTGCTTTATTGTTAAATTTGTTGCTTGTGTGCTTTGGAGAGACCTTAAAGATGTCATCAATAACATTTGCAGATTTTGGCTCGATATATGCTCTTGTGAAGCCATGGGTGAGGGTATATACTTGGTGGTTGTCGTCCACATCCTCTGATTTGTTCGGTGTTGGGATGTGTAACGACTTACCACTAAGTGTCTCAATGGTATTCACCTCCTCTTTCTTTTGTTGTGTTTGGTGCTGACCGTAGGATGTGGACTGAGCTTGAGAAGGGAACTTACCTCGCTCAGTCACACTCAAGTAGCTCGTCAGCTTGGACACTTTGCTCTTTATCTCTTTATGTTCTTCAACAACTTGCACAATTAAAGATTCAAGCTTTTGATTACTCTTCTCCTGTGCTTCAATAAAAGCATGTAAAATGTCTTCTAAAGAACTCCTAGAAGACACGGGTGCATGATATGGTTCAAGATGTGGTGCAGGGGGTTGTGCAAGCTGCTGGTTTTCAGACTTCCAGCTGAAATTGGAGTGATTTCGCCATCCCGGATTATAGGTATTAGAGAAGGTTGTAGAAGGCTTCGTGTACATGCCTAAGGCATTACATTGTTCCTTATACATCCCTCTCATATTAGCAAATGTGGGACATTCTTAGGCGAGATGATCTACCCCGCCACACACAAAACATGGTTCAAAAGATTTTGCATAATTAACCACGTGTGTTAGCTTTGAGCTTTTAGTCTTTAATAGCTCTAGTTCCCTAGTGAGCATCTTGACCTTGGCCTTAAGTTTATCCTCTTCCCTAAGATGGTAAATTCCACCACCATTTGGGTTCTCTATAGGTCGTGATCTATTTGTGCTCTCAGTAGCACTAGGTCCAGTCCAAGTGTGAGCTTTTTCAGCGCTCATTGAGGTACTTTATAGCCTTATCAGGATCTTTCTCCAAGAATTCACCATTACACATCATCTCTACAAATTGGCGTTCTCTATAGGTAAGACCCTCATAGAAATAGCTCACTAAACACCAATTCTCATACCCATGGTGAGGGCACATACTCAGTAACTCTTTAAATCTCTCCCAAGACTGATACAAAGTCTCGTTGTCCTTTTGTGCAAAGGTGGAGATTTGTCTTTTTAAAGCATTGGTCTTGTGTTGGGGAAAGTATTTATTAAAAAAAATTCGAGTCATCTTAGTCCACGACCCAATGGATCATGGTCTTAGTGAGTATAGCCACTCTTAGCTCTATCCTTCAAAGCGAAAGGAAAGAAATTAATCCTAACAATGTCATTGGTTTCATCGTGACTATGAAAAGTCACGACTACTTTCTCAAACTCTTTAATGTTCACATATGGGTTTTCATTATCCAAGCCATGAAAAGTAGGGAGTACTTGTATCATCCCTGGTTTAAAATCTAGTTGGCGAGTATTGGCTGGAAACATGATGCATGATGGTGTGGCTGTGCGTGTAGGGTGGAGGTAATCCTGAAGTGTCCTAGCAACATTCTCATTAGGATTATCGGCCATATTAACAAAGTCCTCTAAATTTTCATGTGGGGGTGCACTATGATTTGATCTAGGCGAGGATTCACCAACGGACGTGGAAGGAGAGGGTAACTCTAATTCGGGTCCTCTAATGAATTTACCTCGAGAATCTCTCAGTCTAAGCATGCACCAATTAATTTAGAGGGGAAAATAAAATAAATATAACAGGAAAACAAAATAAATAAAACAGGAAAATAAAATAAATAAAACAGGAAAATAAGATAAATAAAACAGAAAAGAAAATTAGAAAATCAAAACAAAGGTAAAGGAACAACATTACCGTATTTATAAACTGTTGAAAAGAAAAATATTTAAAATTCTTTTACCGTCACACTCAAAGTTGACAAGCTTCCTTGTACTTAAGCTTGTTTCCCCGGCAACGGCGCCAAAATTTGATTACACCCAAAGTATAACACGGTAGTTGTAGTACAACTTTGGGATGTCGATTCCACAGGGAAACAAGTTAAGTACAAAGGAAAATGTGTAAACCTTAAAACGAACGATAAAAGTTAAACGAAAGATTTTTAGGTTTTGATAATGAGATAATGTAAGAAAAACTGCATGAATGTAAATGAAATATAAATAAGAAATAACAAGGTTCCGGGAATCCTCCTTAGGTTTGTCCCCTATTTACACACTTGATTCAATTGATTTTATCTCGATTACAAGTTTCACATCCCAAACAAGCAATTGGAATATATTCAGTCTAGTGCATTTATAACTCTAATATAATTGCTACAAATTACTCATTGATTTTGATTCAAGCACACAAGACCGATCTTAAAAATTATCAAGAAATGACAATATATCACAATGACAATATCGCAGTAATGGACAATCAGTAAAATAAATCTACCGGAATAAATCACACCCAAACAACATCAATGGAGGAGAAGGATGCAATCACCGGATTAAGAGAATCTAAAAGAAGAAGAATAAAAAGTGCATCTATCACATGAACTCAAATCCTTCTTACTTAATCAATGAATAATTCACAAACAATATTCAACAATAAATTCATACAACCGAATCAAGAAAAGGAAATAAGGAACAATAAATCCCTAAGGATTCATCCCTTTCCCTTGTATGAAGATTAGTTGGCCATGAAACTCAAGGTGAAAGAACAATATGGATGCTCTCCCCTTGATTTGGCCACGGAGTTCAAGTTGGAAGAGCAATATGAATGCTCTCCCCCTTGATTTCCAGCCCTCAAGAAACTTAGAACTAAAATGGAAGAATGTTGGATTTGGATCCCTTGGATCCTCTCTTTTTTCTCTCCTCCTTTCTTGAGATGAATGTTGGCTGCACACTCTTTAAGCATCTATTTATAAATCACAAGTAGTTAGGGGCATTTTGGTCCATAAAATGTCATTGTGTAGCCCTAATTTGGTCCTTAGACCGAGTGGGAGCTAGAAAGTGAGAGGTTGCAGTGCTGGAAAGTGAGAGTGCAGCGCTGGAAAGTGAGGGGCACGACGCTTAGTGGATATTGATCTAGAGGCCTGACCTGTGTCTACTAAAACTGCCATAACTTTCTCTAGAAAACTCCTTTTTACGAACCGTAAAATTCTCCAGAAAACAGAATTTTGGATATTTCTAAGCATATATGGCTCATCTCTTGGTTCTTCCTACATCAATACAGTTTAATCTGCAAAGATGATTGATCTGTACGGGAAATTCTGGCAATTTAGTGAAACTCCTTTAGCTTGTAAGCAGAAGTGAGAACACTAGTGTGTCTACCCTTACCTTGCTCCAAAGTGATGCATAAAGTTGTGTGCAGTCTTTTAACATACTGTAATTTATTACTCCAACCTTAATTTAGACTTTAACCTTCTTTGAATCATGTTTGGACATGTCTAAACCTTGGACAAATACGAGCACCGACACCGAAGATCTTTTGGCACTTTAAACATGGATCGCTTTATCATCTCTTTTGTACTCAAAGCACCTGAAAATGCATCGAATTAAATCAATGATTTACGAATATCACTTTAGAGTTATTAACATGTAAAAGTGCGATTACGACCGAGATCAACCCTAAAATGCTAACAATTAAGTATTGTTTAGATGCATTATATGACTCTCATCATCTGTCCATCGGTTTTCTCCCAACACTTCCAACGTATACGTCAGTAGATTTCCCCACTGGAAAATCTGTAGCAAAATGTCCTCCCTCACCACATATAAAGCATATCTGCGTAGGGCAATTCCAAGATAGATGCCCCATCTGATTACATCTGAAGCAAACCCTTAGCTCTCGATCATACATCAGATTACCACCTCCCTTTGATGACATACTCACTCCTCTACTATAGCTCCCACTTCCCATAGCTTGTCTCCCGAACCTAAGGTTCCCACATGTATTACTCTTAGAAATAGAAGCAACATATCCTGCTTACCTCTGACTCTCCACTACAGTTCCTTGTGACAAGGAATGCCCCCTCTGGGGTGGTCTCCCACCCTGCACACTCATACTGCCACCACCTCTAGGTCCCTAAAATCTAGACATCTTCAGCCACTCCCTCCTACCTCTAAACTCAATCAAATCTTTCTCAATTTGTAATGCTTTCTCCACCAGTATAGCATAATTTCCAATGCCCATATAAGAGAGTTTAGTCTGAATGTCATAGTGTAATCCGTCTAACAATCTCTTACATTTACTCTACTCTGTATTCATTAATTAAGGTAAAAACCTTGATAGTGCTATGAATCTACTATCATATTCAGCCACCGATAAATTACCCTGCTTGAGATGAATAAAATCTCTCTCTTGTTGTGCCCAAAAGGTATCTGAAAAATACTTCGCGAAGAACTCATCCTTAAACTTACTCCAAGTTAAAGGTTGTTATACTTGTATGCTTACCTTGGGCAAAATATCCTCCCACCGTTGAGAAGCCTCACCCTCCAGTATAAATGAAGCAAAAGTAACCTTCTATCTATCTGTCACTGGTAAGACCTCAAAATATTTCTCGACATGTCAAATCCACTACTCAGCTTCTACAGGATTTACGAATCCTCTAAAAGACTGAGGTTTAAACTTAAGAAATCTCATAAAACAATCACCTTGCATCTCATGTGCCAACACACATTCTCCCTCATGAACCTCTTGTCTCACCACATCAGGTTCCATTCTACCCCTCTCCTCTAATCTCTTCTGCAAATTATCAGCCCTTTCTTCAACTGCATTCATCCTCTCTAGGGCATGCTTAAGAGCTTCTCTCAATTCATCCCTCCTAACCTCAAATTCTCTCCTGGCTCTACTAGTACCTGTTGCACTATCAATCTGTTCCCTCGCAGGAACCACTGACTCAACTTCCTCATCTACTTCAGTTCTTCTAAATATTGGGGGTCTACCACGTCCCCTCTGATTCAGAACTCTACCTCTAGCTCTAGCACGTCCACGTGTCATCCTCAGACTCTGCATTAAATATAGTTTATTTAGATCTTCCACTTCTTTAAGTTCTTATGCAGTCTACAGAATCATAAAACTTAATGCTCTGATACCAAAATTGTAACGACCCATCCTTGGTTGGCCACCCGCGAGACAGTGTCATCACATTTTGAAAATCCTAGCACGACACATACATCCAACAATAAAAATTTATCAATGCAATTATTTACATCAATCCTCAACCCTTACCAGGGCAGATACATTATTCAGATCTCAACTTAAACATTGTATACAACATAATATGCATGAATATTTACAAATATTTTTTTTCTCATCAGTCTGAGGATGTGGACCACGTGGCTTACAGATAATAAATCCGCCTAAATCTCAACTCACCAACTATTTGTCCTGCCTCCTGCCTGAAATCATTTAACATTGAGGGATAAGCTTCATAAGCTCAGTGAATTAAATTTACTAAAAGTATTCAATTCGTATAAATAGTCTTTTAATATGTAATCATTTATATCTCATATAACTTGATAATAGCATTCTATTATCACTACACATATCATAAGTCTCATTCTCTATCAATCTCTTCTTCTTATATATTTGTTCACCTTAAGACCATCAATTATCTCATAATTACCTCGTTATGAGGTTCACAGCATATAGTCTACCATTTAGATAGTTCTTATCATATTATACTTCTATGTTTCTTTCTCACCATAATTGTCTCTCTGTGAGACTTATTCATCTATAAATTTAAAATAACAAACAACACTTCAGCATTTCAGTAATACAATCAATATTTAAAACAGATGCAATGCATGAATTATTATTAGGGAACGTCTTCCAACATACCAACATTTTTTTATCTTAGATCGGCTCCCTTCCAGTTCTTTTGTTTCATTTAGACCGGTCCCCTCCCGGTTCTTTTATTTTCAGCATATACCGGCTGTCACGATTTTTTATTTAGACCGGCCCCCTCTCGGTTCTTTTATTTCATGCATATCCATATGAACTATGATATGAATATGCATATGAACAGTAATATAACAACAAATATGTATTTAGACATTAAATTTAGGTATCCTGTCTTTTCTCAAATTACTATTTGATCAATTTCACTAATTTCTTCTCCTCATATATCACATCAATTTATCAACCATAACTCATCAAGAATTTCATTTATCCACTTCATTATTAAATCGACTCATTATTATAATAATATTACTTCTTATATAATAACTTTCCACGTATCAATTATACTTATCATACCCATGAAACAACTTTCATCTATTATCAAATCATAGGTTAATAAGTTATTCAAATACTATCACTATATATTTCATATTTATCTTGATTACTTAAAGTAAATCTAACTCACCATATAGCACTTAAAGCTACCCGTGGATCACCTCCCCGCCTTTCCTGCTCCTCTCAACAATTTCTCCCGATTGATGATCGTCAACACCTGACATAATATTCATATTAAATTCTAATTTATTCTTCAATTCCTCCATAATTCACACCCTTTGAAAATTCCCACTTTGAATTCCTGGAATTTCATGTATACTAAATTTCAAAAATAAACTTCATGTTATTACCTTTTGTTTTTCTTAGAGATTTCCATGATTCTCTATGAAATTCTCCCATAACCCCTACAAAATTTTACTCTTTCAACCTTTCTTTCGGTCCCCAAGTGTTTAAAGAAATAGAGTGGTTTAGATTTGATATTTGAAGAAAACCAAACAAGATTTGGTAAAACTAATAAAACAATTCAATATTTATATAATAACTTTTCGCGACACCGTCACCATCTTGCTGTATAATATGCAAGAAAGGTAAGTTAATTTGGCAACACTTGGAGCTAGGTGTTGCCACGTCCAAATTTTTTTAAATTTTTTTTTTTATTTTTCCTTTACCTGGACTTTTTTTTCGTTTTCTTTTTCTTTTTCTTTACACCACCACGCGTCCCTTTTTTTTTTAAAGAATTGTTTTATAAAAATTAAATCTTTCATATATATATTATTTTAACTCCATATCGTATTTATCAATTTACTTCTTTACCCTTTCTTTATGAATACGGTATTACAGCTGTGGTTCAAAGCATATATAACTTAGATCTTGTTCAAGTCCACTTTTGAGGTCACCAGCCATCAACAAATAGGATAAAAGTGCATCCCAAATTTTAGGAAAGTGAAAAAGAACTTGATTAACACTATTGTGCGTTTAGCTACCTAAATAAATAAGCAAATAATCATATAGTTTTACTTGCAAGTGCACAAGGTCAATAGCAGCAAAGTGTGCAAGTGCGAGATCATCTCCACAGGGATTGGTGAATTTCGATTTAGAATTAGTTTTTCAATATAAAAAGATAGAAATAGTTGTTGAGTGTGAATTAATAATAATAATAAGAACATAGGGCTTTGATATCCTCCACTAATCATACTTTCCTAGTAACTAAAGTTCCAATGCTATAGCTCTATCATGAATACCTAATGGTTGTCAACCTAAAGGCTTGGTCCACTCCTTAGGCTATTGATCTCCCAAAGCAATGAGTTAGGCATGGTGTATACTCTAACTCTTTCTTCTCTTAAGGGATTTAACATGGTGTATACTGAGTTGTTCCTTAAGAGAGCATAAGAGCTATGGAAATCGACAACCACATGAGACCTAGGGCTTGGTCCGCTCCCGGTTTCCCATGTTGATTAATCCAAGAATCTAGCGTGGATTTCTTTTCTTACTATTGTCAAACCCAGGACTCAGTCATCCAAATTGATCTAACTAACTGATCCATACCACATGCATATGTTGATCAGACACACATATGAGGAATTTAAATAAACACAGACATTAATCAATTAAAGCATCATAACATGGCTATTTGCACAGGCAATCAATGATTATATATATAGGAAAGCATAATTAGGGCTTCAATCGAGCCCTATTAGGAAGTTAGTTACACATGTTCAGTAAACTAAACATCATAACCATAACTAAACTAGAATAGAAAAATAAAACTCGAAGAATGCTGAGGAGACGAGTCGTCACTTCCTCTCCAAGGTTTAGAACTTCAAGCTCAATCCCCAAAAGTCTATTTTCTGTGTTTTACAAGACTACATATAGGGCTCTAAGGATACCTCGAAACCCTAATTTCCAATTTAAGGTCCGGAGACTTCTTTCCAATTCTGGCTCTGCCGCCTCTGGTGCATGTGCGCTCGATCGTATGGGTCTACGCTCGAGCGCATGTGTGCACTCGAGCCTTCTAAATGTGTACTCGATCACAAGAGAGGTGCGCTCGAGCGCACCTTGCTAGTTGCAAAATTTTACTTTTTATTCCTTAGAGCTCCAAAATGTCTTCTTTTTGTCAAAGCCCTATGAAAAACACATAAAAACACGAAAATGAAGTAGAATCTACTAAAATAGATAAACAAAAAGCCTAACAAGCATAATTTAAGGGACTTAAATATGACTATTTAAGCACTTATCACACCCCTAAACTTACATATTGCTAGTCCCTTATCAATACAAAATGAAAGACTATATCAAAACAAAAATAAAGATAAATTCATTCTTCATGATATTCAAAAATTTGGGTTACACATAAAACCATGATGACCGTTCATGAGTAAGCTTATGATAAAAACACAATTTTGTAATGAATAAGGATTTTAAAAGTTTAAGTTACTTACCTAAGGTTGGCTTAAGGCATTGCAAGTTTGATTTGGTGTGTGGTGAATTAGCACATAGAAGATGGAGCTTCCAAATAATTTTAATGTATAGTGTTTCGGTGTCCATACCTTCATCGAATTCCTTATCAGACAGAACAAAAATAGCATAGTTTTTATTTCTTTTCTTTTTCTTTCATCATTAGATTTTTTCCATGTTGAGTTCCATTAAGCTTTCTAATTGATCCTTGTAATGAGTGTTTAGCCAATGACTCCCAAACCAGATGGTTTTAGGGCATTAGGTGTAAAGAAACCCCTAAGGACTTACTAATTCGAGTAAAAAAGGCTACAAAACTAACAGGTCTTAATGCTGCCATGTGAAATTCCCACCTTTTGACATGAACACTCACTGCTTACTGAGGCAAGAGGTCCAGTTATTCAGTGGAAATTTTATTTAATGATTGTTAGGAGCATTTCATTTTTTTCCTTTTGCATGATGGACATTTTTCTTTATTTTTCTATGCCAAAGTGTTTATCTAAAAAGTTATCTAATTACAGTTAGGTTATGGGAACATATACATAAAAATTTACATGTCATACCCCACACAAATGCGTGTTAATGTGCTCGTGTTAGATTTGGATCAAACTCGTGAATTCTTAAGTGCCTTGAGGTAGGTAACTAACTTTTAAAATTATTATTACTAGACTATGTGTTCTAGAGTTTAAGCTTACTAATGAAATTTTTTCATACTTGTTTTAAATCAACAAAAATTTTCAACACAAAGTGATCATGCATTTATCTTTAAAACAAAAATTTTGGGACATAGTGTGTGCATGTGTGTGCAAGTGTCTCTCTCTACCCCTAAACTTAATATACACATTTTCCTCAATGTGTGAGTATCATGAAAAGATCTGACATCGAAGTTGGAGAGCTAGATTGATGGCATGGCTCGTAGTACGCCCCCAAACTTGAACTTGAAGCACGCACTATGTTCCTGTAAAAAAAAAAACAAACATTGTGCCAGAAAACAAAAAATATTGAAAATAAACAGCTAAATAAACATAAATAAGAAAAGAAAAATACAATAGTAAAAAGGATATGCAGTGGGGTGACTCCCATAAGCGCTAAGTTTTACGTCTTCAGCCAGACAAGGTATCCTCTCACTGTTGGTCATCGGGTGGCGCAGTCGAATAGGTACCGGGTGCAGGAGTTAGGCAATCAAGGATGGCCTGCAGCATCGCCTCCTATCGTGTAAACTGTGCCTTCAAACCATTTATGCGCTGATGGATCAGATAGGTCGCCTCTATGTCCTCCCGGATAGCTCACAGTGGAAAGAGGATAGCTCCTCTAGAAGGTGCTGGTACTCTGTGGACTCCATGTCTGGCTGGTCCTCCTCCCACTTAGGGCTTGCTATCGGGTGCTCGGTGTCCATCGGATCATCCGCCACAGGTTCATCAATAGGAACATGCACCCGAAGTCCTCGGGGCATGTGGGACTAGCTAAGGCTCCACTGGGCCCTCCCAAAGAACGGATGGTCGCTGACTGGTCCGTCGACAAAGGAGCCCTTGATCCCCTTCTTCTTGAAGATGTGGCTGAGCAAGAAGGGGAAAAGGAGCCCCCATGCATTTGCCATGGTGGTCTGATGGCTATGTACATGGTCTAAGAACTTGTATATCTGACTCCATATGACGGCTCCAATGACCCTGATGAAATGCATAGAGGGCCTGTAGGAACTAATCCCTACTTTGAGTCTTGTACCCCAAAAGGCACACATTACGTTGGAGGATGGAGTCCACAAACCACAGGCAGGGAGGAAACTTCGACCTGCTCCCTGCATTGTTGTGCTGGTCCATATACTAGCCCGTACATATGTCCTCGATGATGTGGGGTAGAGGAAACAGGTCTAGCTGCTCCTCTATATGGCTGTCCTCCAAAGGGGACTCATCACAGCAGTGGAGGGCAGTGGCGATGTCTGTGATGGTCAGCTCTATGAATCTGCCCTGGACTGAAGAGGATAAGATCTCTGGTTGGGAGCAGTCATAGGTCAGGTTCTCGTAGAAACTGACCACAAATCTAGTGTAAGCCATCGAATAGACCGGCTCGAACAGCCACTTAGGACCCCGTGTCTTGAACTCTTGGACCGCCCATCTCGTGGCGTCCAAACTCTTGAAATCCTCATCAATATTGAACATAGTCTCGAACAAGATTTCACGTTGCTTAAAACTAGGCCGGGTGGAATGGGAGCTACTACTGGAGGCTCAGGAACTGGAGGCCATGTGTTTTATGAAAGATAGTGCAGCTTCTGGTGTGATTGTGCTCGATCATACCTGATAGTGCGCTCGATCGCACAGAATGAGGTGTGCTCGATCACAAAGTGCCTGCGCTCGAGCGCACTCATTTAGGCAATATGTCGAATAGTTGATGTTCAACGAAAACTCAAAGCTATAGAAAACACTCGCACTCAATCCCAACCTCCTGTAGACATGAAAATAATTATTCAACACAAAAGATAACACATAATAGGAGGAAAAGATAAATTAAAAATTAGTGTGTGATGGTGTGCAAGTGATTTTCATAAAAATGGGTTGTGCATACCATTTCTGTCTTAGGGAAGTGTAGGGTCGTGTAGGGAGATGATTGTGCTGGTAATAGGATGTTTGACATTGGTAGGGTGGCGGTTTTAGTGAAGTGACGGTGGTGAGAGCTTGGTGTGAAGTGAAATTTTGGTAGGCAAGTGTGCATGCAATAGACAGTAATGATACATACGCTAAAGCGTAATGTTGGGCGATTTAAGGTTTGTGAGTTAAATGGGATTTTAAAAACCCTCACGTGCCTAATCTGCCCCAAGCGCGCTCGAGCGCAAGGTGAAGTGCGCTCGATCGCTGTCGTGCGCAAGTGTGTTGTGGGGTGCGCTCGTGCGCTATGTAGCGCAGTGAATGTGCACTCGAGTCCAAAAACTTGTTGTGCATTTATCTACCTAAATAAATAAGCAAATAATCGTACAGTTTTACTTGCAAGTGCACAAGGTCAATAGTAGCATAGTGTGCAAGTGTGAGATCATCTCCACAGGGATTAGTGAATTTCGATTTAGAATTAGTTTCTCAATATAAAAAGATAGAAATAGATGTTGAGTGTGAATTAATAATAATAATAAGAACATAGGCCTTTGATATCCACCACTAATCATACTTTCCTAATAAGTAAAATGCCAATGCTATAGCCCTATCATGAATACCTAATGGTTGTCAACCTAAGGGCTTGGTCTACTCTTTAGGCTATTGATCTCCCTAAGCAACGAGTTAGGTATGGTGTATTCTCTTAACTCTTTTCTCTCTTAAGGGATTCAGCATAGTGTATACTGAGTTGGTCCTTAAGAGAGCATAAGGGCTGTGGAAATTGACAACCACACGGGACCTAGGGCTTGGTCCGCTCCTGGTTTCCCATGTTGATTAATCCAAGAATCCAGCGTAGATTTCTTTTGTTACTATTGTTAGACCCATAACTCGGTCATCCAAATTGATCTAACTAACTGATTCATACCACATGCATATGTTGATCAGACACACACATATGAGGAATTTAAATAAACATAGGCATTAATCAATTAAAGCATCATAACATGGCTATTTGCAAAGGCAATCAATGATTATATATATAGGAAAGCATAATTAGGGCTTCAATCGAGCCCTATTAGAAAGTTAGTTACACATGTTTAGTAAACTAAACATCACAACCATAACTAAACTAGAACAAAAAAATAAAACTCGAAGAATGCTGAGGTGACGATTCATCACTTCCTCTCCAAGGCTTACAACTTCAAGCTCAGTCCCCAAAAGTTTGTTTTATGTGTTTTATAAGACTATATATAGGGCTCTAAGGGTGCCTTGAAACCCTAATTTCCAATTTAAGGTTCGGAGATTTCTTTCCAATTCTAGCTCTGCCGCCTCTGGTGCGTGTGCCCTCGACCGTATGGGTCTGCGATCGAACGTTGTGTGCGCTCGAGCCTTCTAAATGTGAGCTCGAGTGCCTGTGTGCTCGATCACAAGAGAGGTGCACTCGAGCGCACCTTGCTGGTTGCAGAACTTTACTTTTTATTCCTTAGAGCTCCAAAATGTCTTCTTTTTGTCAAAGCTCTATGAAAAACTCATAAAACACGAAAATGAAGTAGAATCTACTAAAATAGATAAACAAAGAGCCTAACAAGCGTAAATTAAGGGGATTAAATATGACTATTTAAGCACTTATCAAACACCAACAAAACTTTTGGAGGGTATAATTTGGCCTTTAGTGCTATGTTTTGAGAAATGATCCTTTTGGTTTTGATGTAACTTTTTGAATACGAGTTCGAGAAAAATTTTCAAAGGAAATTACCATCTACCCATTTTAGTGAAAATGAACCATAAAAAACGTGAGCTATAACCTTCGAAAATGGTCAGTTTCTTCCAAATTTTGTTTTTTCTTTACCATCCCATTTTTCACTTGGACCAAAGTGTATTTCACTTAACTTAGCTTAAATTCCATTTTTGAGGTCACAAACCCTCAATTTTTTTAGGGTTTTGACATTTGAGATGGAATTCTCAAACTACTATGAGAGTTCCTCATGGTACCAACTCCAGAAGCTTCGCCTCTTTTTTCTCTGACTTCAAGCCGCAATTACAAGACGGGGTCTCAAACACCCACCCTCACAGGTCGCTACTCTGGACTTAATCTTGAACCCCAAACCCAAGTTCCTTTTGTGTAAGTAAGCTCCTCCGCAACCCAAAGTGGGAGAGTATAAGAGAACTTTCTCGCATCCCAGGAGGATCCAATGAAAGTAAAGGGTTCAAATGGAGACCCTGATGATGCGTCAAGTGTTTCAACACCTACTGAGAGGTTCGTGAGCCTAAAGGCGGTTGCGAAGGGTGAAGAAGAAATTTGGGCCTTGGATTTTGAACCTATTGTTAAGAAGGGTGATGGTGATGAGAATGACCTAGGGAAAGCTAAGGTGGGTCACGCAGTACTGAAGAAGGGGAGTGATATGCAAGGGTTCCAAACCTTGAACACTAGAAGGTTGAGGTCTGGATGGAGGAAAACTTCTAAAAGAAGTTGGAAAATTTTGGCTTTGAATGCGCAAAACTGATTATTGATAAGCCTTTACTTATAGTCTCGGAGCCCACCCGCAGCCTTCATATTTACTTTATCTTTTTAGCCCTCTCAACTCCCAAACTCTTGCAAGAACATATTTTTATTTTCTTTGCATGTATTTTATTTTTAATGTTTTGGCTCGAGGGAGCCTTTTATGACTGTTGGTATTTATCTAAGGTTTAAACATGTCTAAACATGGTTCAAAGATGGTTAAAGTCTAAACTAATGTTGGAATATTAAAATACAAAATGTTATAGGAGTGCACACATGTGTGTGCATCCATTTGGGTGTGTGTGCACACCCCTAATCAACAAAGCAAAGTAGTGCGCACTATTGTGTGCAGGACAACAGCAGTGTGTGCCTCACAACCTCTTCACCAGTGCCTCACCACCCAGCAAGGAAGCAACTTGGAGAAAGGCAGCGCCGCACCGCCCCTCCACCAGCGCCACACTGTCCAGAATGTGGTGCAAAGGGGCTTTGCCTAGCGCCTCACCGCCCCCTGTTCAGTGCCTAGGCGCTAAGCACACATGGACAGCTTGTTTAAACCTCCTCTTAGGAGTGTGGATGTAAGGTTAAAATGCACAGAGCCACTTAGGATTGATTAAGGGCCATGGTTAAGTGGTCATCAAGATCTAAGGGTGGAAATCGACTCTCAAGATTAGACAAGAAGTTGGTGCACTATATAAAGGGTCACCTAGTTTCATTTTCATGTACAACAATAACATTGTGATATAATTTGAGATCAATTATAAAGAGTGACATACAAGAGAGAATTATGTAAGAGTTCAAAGACACAAACACAAGAGGGACTCATTATATGTCCAAATGGTCCTCCTCTCGCAATGGGCTAACTATAGGGGTTTCCGTCTCCATATGATCCTCCTCAACCCTCTCAGGGGCGAATGCAGGTGCATGAGCTGGGAGTCCTTGAGGCATGTGCGAGAGGCTATATGTCCACTGAGCCTTCCCAAAGAAGGGATGCTCTCGCACTAGTCCGTTGCTAGTGGTACCCTTAAGCCCTTTCTTCTTGAGGATGTAGGAGAGTAAGAACGGGAATGGGAGCCACCATGCATTGGTCGTGGTTGTGATGAGAGCCATAAAATGCATCTCAACAGTGCTTAATTGTTAGAACTTTAGGGTTGATCTCGGTGTTAATTGCACTTTTATACATTAATAACTCTAAAGTGATATTCTTGATCATTGACTTATTTCGGTGCATTTTCAGGTACTTTAAGTTTAAAAGAGATGGAAAAGCTATCATTTCTTGAAGCACATTGACTCGATGAACACCAGAGTGAAGGTTCACAAGCACTTGGAAAAGAGTTTCACTAAATTGCCAGAATTGCCCCTATAGATCAATAATTTTTGCAAATTAAACTGTATTGATACAAGAAGAACTAGGAGATGATCCATATATTTTTAGAAAGATCCAGAAGTCTATTTTCTGGAGAATTTTACGACTCATAAAAATGATTCTTCTAGAGAAAGTTATGGCAGTTTTAGTAGACAAAGGTCAGGCCTCCAGAACAGCACCAGCCTGTGCTACGGCATCCCTCAACCTGTGTCGCAGCACCCAGGAGCCACCCAACCAAGCTGAAGGCACTGCCACAACACCCATAGAGGAGTGCCGCAGCGCGCACATGAAATTCTTCTCCGAGTTTTGACCTAATTAGGATTTTAATGACTTTTTTTAACCCTAAAACACCCTTGGACTTTGTGATTATAAATAGACCACTTAGGGTTTGAGAAGAGACACTCTTTACACAATCTTGGAGAGCTGGAAATCAAGGGGAAAGCTCCATCAAAGTCATCAAACATGAGCCCTATGGCCAACTAATCTCCAAGTAAGGCGAAGTGATGAATCCCTAGGTGTAGTTGTTCTTATTTTCCATTATTGATTCAGTCGTAATTTGGATTTATTATCAAAACATTGTTTATGAGTATTCTTTGATTAAACAAGAAGAATTTAGGTTCATGTGACAGTTGCGCTTTATGTTCTTCGTATTCTAGATTTTCTTAATCCAGTGATTGCATGCTTCTTCTCCATATAAGTCTAGTCATGCTCTTCTTATGTCAAGTTGCTTAGATGTGATTGAGTTCGGTAGATTTATCTTTTAAGTTTGTCCATTACTGCAATATTGTCATTGAGATTTATTTTCCGCTTCTTGATAAATCCATAGGATAAATCATGTGTGCTTGAATCTAAATCAAAGAGTACTTCATAAAAATTACATTAGGGTTCACATGTGCTTTAATTGAATATGCATCGATTGCTTGTTTGGGATGTGAAACTTGCAATCAAGATAAAAACAACTGAATCGAGATTGGAATAAGGCAACGAATCTAGGGAGGATTCCTGGAACCTTATTGTTTCCTTATTATATTCTTCATTACAAATACACAATTTCTATATAATACTTTACTATCCAAACTCAGATTTACTTATTTGGATTTTATCGTTTCATATTAAAGTTTACACTTTTCCTTATAGTTAACTTGTTTTCCTGTGGAATCGATACCCTAAAGCTGTGCTACAACTACCGCGTTACATTTTATGGCTCTCATCATAACCCCCAACTAGCTTATTGCTAGTCCCTAGCAATTCAAGCGAAAACAAGAGATGAATTCTACGATGGGAATCAAAACAAAGTAAAGCAATGTTAGTGTTAAACCAAGAGTATTTCACTTTTGTCTCAAAAATCACACATAACATACGGCACATAGAATCATTAAATTTCACCCAGGTCCAAAAGTAATCTAAACATCAATCTTAAAATTGTTATCGACTCTTAACATCCATCTTACCACAATCCATTAGTCCGAACACCTGGATGATTTTATGCACAACATTCATGAATACAAGTCTTGGCCTCTAAAAATATAACAATTGTGTGACATTAATCACATAAACAAGCTCTATAGGATTATTTTTCAAATCACTCTCCACTATTGTAGAAAAATCACACCACCTTGGATCAATAAGTCTTTTAATAAGCTTGTAATGTTAGGATAAGGTAAAGGTTAAGAAAGAACGAAAAGGATTCACAAGTAAAAGAACTCAATCTCTTAGCTTTAAACACAACCACTTTTAAGCACTAGATAACCTTACTTCAATACCCAACTCTTTCAACCACTCTTCGAGCATTTCTCTCAATAGATCACCATTTTTTTCTTTTCTTTTTCTTCTTTCTTTGCCATGGTTCACTTCTTTTTCTGTTTTCTTTTCTATTTTTGGCAAATACCCATTCACCTCCTTTTTCATTTTCATTTTCTTTTCTTTTCCACAACCCCCAACTTATCTTCTTTAATATACTTGGGTTATGGTTTTTTTTTATATTTCCATCCTTACTCCTCTTAAGTGCTTCTCAACAAATGTGTGCAACTAAGTTCTTTTAAAAGAAGGGTAAGGATAAAATATTTTTAGGCTCATAAGGGTAAGTAAATGGGTTTTTGAAAGAAACAAGGCTCAAATTATTTTTCAAGAAAAATGCTCAAAAAGGCGACTAGTGGTAGATATAACAATGATAAGTTTGAAAGGCTCAAACGGTTCAAAAATGGCCTATATCATATCCTAAGTAGTGTGCATTCTAAGAATTCGCCTTAAGTGATTATCAAATAAGTTCTAGAGCTTGTCGAGACCACAAAAGTATTCACAAAACAATCACACATAAAACTTCTCTAAATGCTTTAGATTAATCATATAATCTTACCGCAAACTAAAGTCTCAAACCAAGTTAAGATTGATACTTAAATTATTCTCAACCCGAAGCAAGATTTAACTACTTCTAAACACTATATGCTATCTCAATTAGGCTCATATCATTGACATGTGAATTAACTCTAAGGCTAACACAAAGTATGCTAAAAACAAACAAAAAGGAAAAAGACACCAAGCAGTTCAAAGAAGAATATAAAAAACAGGAATATGTTTCCTCCTTTCCTCCACCCCCAATTTAAAATAAGCATTGTCCTCAATGTGAAAGTAAAAGTTAAGGGAACTCCCTTTGTAGCCAAAAGTGCACAGAAGCTGAAAATTGTGCACCACCATTTGAACTGCTTCGTATATTTGTCCCTGAAAAAGAAATGCGAAAGTCAAACTGGAAAATAGCAAAATAATTATAATAAACAAGAAAAAAGAAATATAAAAAATAAAAAAAAAAACAAAAAAATATGTTGTGGGTTGCCTCCCATGAGCACTAAGTTTTACATCTTCAGTCAGACGCTGCACCACTCTCACTGCTGGCCTCATTGTGGTGCTGAAGATGAGGCTCCATATTCAGTGGCCTTGGTGCTAGTCTTTTGGCAAGGAATACTTAAAGTCCACCACATGTGGCTCAAGTGTTTTTGGTGATGACCATTTACTATCAGCAGTAGGGTATTTGATTCCCGCATCCATGTGACTTCTTTCAAGCAACTCCTTAAAGCATGGTTGCCAAGATTTCTTAATAAATTCATGTGGCTTATCAAAAACATCAACAACATTAATGGCATAGGGATAAACTAAAGAATCATTGAATTCAAAATTATTAGGAATAAATTCCAAAGAGTTAAAATTATCTTTAATGTGCCTATCCTCCAAATTAAGCTTATCAATCATGTAAGTGTCGAAACACTCATCCTCTTTATGTGGCTACCTTGAGACTCAGAAAACATTTACCTCTAGAGTCCTATTTCCAAATGATAATGTCATTAGGCCATTCCTACAATTAATGAGGGCATTAGCGGTGGCAAGGAATGGTCTTCCAAGTATCAAAGGAATTTTGAACTCCATATTTACAATAGAAACAGTATCTAAAACCAAAAAGTCAACAAGATAATAGAAATTATCAATTTGCAACAAAATATTTTCTACAATACCTCATGGTTTTCTTACTGATCTATCCGCTAATTGAAGTACCATGGAGATTGGTTTAATCTCACCTAGACCGAGTTGCAAGTACATTGAGTATGGCATGAGGTTCACATAAGCTCCCAAATCCAGCAATGCTTGGCCACAAGATTTGTTTTCAATTTGGCAAGCCACCATTGGACAGCCCGAATCTTTATATTTGGGCGGTGTCTTACTGTCAATTATTGCACTTGCTTGCTCCATTAAGAATGTATTCTTCTTCACATTGTGCTTCCTTCTGAGTGTGCATAGATCCTTGATGACTTTAGCATAGCTAGGGATCTGTTTTATGATATGAAGAAGAGGAAGATTAATTTTAACATGCTAAAGTTGTTCCAGAATCTCACCTTTTAATGCTGAATTTATCTCCTTAGGTTTAAGGAGTGCTTGAGGGTAAGGCATCGGTGGAGAATAATCATCATGGGCCTCTTGTTCCTTAGGGGCTTTATCCTTATTGCTTAAGTTTGATGGTAAAGTGGGCCCATCAATTTTCTTACGGCTGCAGGTGATTATGGCATTAACCTCCCTAACATTTTGATTTTTAGGTCCAAAGGTTTGTGCCTATGTTGTACCTTTGGATTAGGTTGTGGTTGTGAAGGAAAGAGACCTTGTTCTTGAATCGTCAAGAAGCTAGTCAACTTGGTGAGTTGACTCTTTATTACCTTTTATTCCTCTTTGATCGCTTGTTGCTCCTCTAACAACCGTTGATTTATTTTTCCTGGATCTTCCACACTCTTGGAATGTACCTGCATAAATTACATAAACATATCTTCCAAAGGTAAAGATTGTTGAGGTGCATTAGATGAGGTTGCTTCCAGTTGTCATTGGGTACTATAGTGGGCAGGGGGTTGCATGTCAGATTTCCAACTAAAATTAGGGTGATTCTTCCAACCGAGATTGTAGGTGTTAGAGTAGGGTGAGTGTGGTTTCCCTAAGGGTATACCTACAGCATTACACTCTTCCTTCATTTCAAAATAAACTGGACAATCCTTAGGTAAATTATCTACCCCATTACACACGAAACAAGGCCCATAGGACTCTACCCTAGCAACCGGTTTAGGGGCCCTAGCATTTCTGGTTTTTAAGGCTTCAATTTCCTTAGTTAGGGCCTTTAAATGGGCTTTAAGGCTGTCTTCTTCCTTAAGTTGATAAATCCCAGCGAATTGATTTCTCCTAGTGCTTTCTATGGCATTTGGTCCTATCCAACCATGGGATTTTTCTGATAGGTCATCTAGGAAATCTATAGCTTGGTTGGAATCTTTTTTAAGAAAATCCCCATTGCACATCATTTCTATGAATTGCCTTTCCCTACTTAGAAGCCCATCATAGAAGTAGCTAACTACCCGCCAACTCTCATACCCACGGTGTGGACAAGAATTTAAAATGTCCTTGAAACGTTCCCAAACTTGATATAAGGTTTCACTCTCTTTTTGTGCAAAGTTTGAGATTTGTCTCTTAAGGTTGTTGGGAAGTGTTTTT
Organism: Bretschneidera sinensis; assembly: GCA_023935145.1. Lineage (NCBI taxonomy): Eukaryota > Viridiplantae > Streptophyta > Magnoliopsida > Brassicales > Akaniaceae > Bretschneidera > Bretschneidera sinensis. The sequence goes on from CM043704.1 coordinate 10,836,338, forward strand.
GGAAGAAAACTTGGATCATCTCATCCCAACTACCTATAGACCTAGGCCTTAACGAGTACAGCTAAGCCTTGGCTTTTTCCTTAAGTGAAAAAGAAAAAAACCTAAGTTTGACGATGTCTAACATATCAGCTTTACCTTGAAAGGTTACTACTACTTCCTCAAATTCCCTAATATGAATATAGTGGTTTTCATTCTCAAACCCATGGAAGGTTGGTAGCAATTGGATCATACCCGGCTTAAAATTAGGTTGTTGAACATTCGGAGGAACATGATACAAGATGGTGTGCCCGTTCGGCTAGGGTGCAAATAATCTTTAAATGTTCTAGCAACATTCTCATTAGGGTTTTCAGCCATGTTAACAAAAAATTTTAATTTCTCGGTTGGGTGTACACTAGGGTTTGATCTAGGCGATGTTTCACTAACGGACGTGGAAGGAAATAGTATCTCGATTTCGGGTCCCTTAATGAATCTACCTCGCGAATCTCTCGATCTAAGCATACACCAACTGAGTTAAAAGGTAATAAAAACAGAACAAAATAAAAAAAAAATCAGAAAACTAAAAACTTAAAGAAAGGAACGATAGTACTATCTTGTCTTAGAGTTTGACAATCTTCTTTGTACTTAAGCGCGTTTCCCCGGAAACGACGCCAAAATTTGATTATGCCCAAAGTATAACACGGTAGTTGTAGCACAGCATTGGGGTGTTGATTCCACAGGGAAACAAGTTAACTATAAGGAAAAGTATAAACTTTAATACGAAACGATAAAATCCAAATAAGTAAATCTGAGTTTTGATAGTAAAGTATTATGTGGAAATTGTGTATTTGTAATGAAGAATATAATAAGGAAACAACAAGGTTCCAGGAATCCTCCCTAGGTTCGTTACCTTATTCCAATCTCGATTCAGTTGTTTTTATCTTGATTGCAAGTTTCACATCCCAAACAAGCAATCGGTGTATATTCAATTAAAGCACATATAAACCCTAATATAATTGTTATGAAGTATTCTTTGATTTCGATTCAAGCACACATGACCTATCCTATAGATTTATCAAGAAGCGACAATATATCTCAATGACAATATTGTAATAATGGACAAACCTAAAAGATAAATCTACCAGACTCAATCACATCCAAGCAACTTGACATAAGAAGAGCATGACTAGACTTATATGGAGAAGAAGCATGCAATCACCGGATTAAGAAAATCTAGAATAAGAAGAACATAAAGTGCAGCTGTCACATGAACCTAAATTCTTCTTTTTTAATCAAAGAATACTCATAAACAATGTTTTGATAATAAATCCAAATTACAACTGAATCAATAATGGAAAATAAGAACAACTACACCTAGGGATTCATCCCTTCGCCTTGCTTGGAGATTAGTTGGCCATAGGGCTCATGTTTGATGACTTTGATGGAGCACTCCCCTTGATTTCTAGCCCTCTAATATTGTGTAAAGAATGTCTCTTCTCAAACCCTAAGTGGTCTATTTATAATCACAAAGTCTAAGGGTGTTTTAGGGTTAAAAAAGTCATTAAAATCCTAATTAGGTCAAAACTCGGAGAAGGAATTTCGTGTGCGCGCTGCGGCACTCCTATATGGACATTGCGGCACTGCCTTCAACTTCGTTGGGTGGCTCCTGGGTGCTGCAGCATGGGATGAGGGATGCCGCAGCACAAGCTGGTGCAGTAAGAGTGGAGGCTCCTGGGTGCTGCGGCACAGGCTGAGGGATGTCGCAGCACAGGCTGGTGCTGTTCTAGAGGCCTGACCTTTGTCTACTAAAACTGCCATAACTTTCTCTAGAAGAATCATTTTTATGAGCAATAAAATTCTCTAGAAAATAGACTTCTAGATCTTTCTAAGTATATATGGCTCATATCCTGGTTCTTCTTGTATCAATACAGTTTAATTTGCAAAAATAATTGTTTTATATGGGCAATTCTGGCAATTTAGTGAAACTCTTTTCCAAGTGCTTGTGAACCTTCACTCCGGTGTTCATTGAGTCATTGTGCTTCAAACAATGATAGTTTTTTCGTCTCTTTTGAACTTAAAGTACCTGAAAATGCACTGAAATAAGTCAATGATCAAGAATATCACTTTAGAGTTATTAATGTATAAAAGTGCAATTAACACCGAGATTAACCCTAAAATGCTAACAATTAAGCATTGTTGAGATGCATTTTATTGCTCTCATTAGGTGGTCTGGCGGCCATGGACATGACCCCAAAATTTATGCAGCTGACTCCAAATGATAGTTGGGATAGAGTACCAGTGGCCTCTCTGGAAGGCGTATAATGTCTGTAGAAACTGATCTCTCCTCTGTGTCTTGTGCCCCAGGGGGCACACAGTCCACTGGAGGATGGTGTCCACGAGCCAGAGCCATGGAGGCAACTTTGATTGGCTCGCCGCGTTGTTGTGCCTATCAGCGTATTGGCCAGCGCACATATCCTCGATGATCGTGGTCAGGTCAAAAGACTCCGGCTGCTCCTCGATATCGGTGTCCTCCGGAAGGGACTCATCATAGCAGTGAAGAGTGGTAGCTATGTCGGCACTGGTCACCTCTATGGATGTGCCCTGGACTGAAGAAGTCAAGATTCTCGGGCTGCTGCAATCGAATGATATGTGCTCATAAAACTGGACTATGAGCTGGGTGTAAGCAGTCGAGCAAACTGGCTTAAATAGCCTCTTTAGTCCTCGATGTTTAAATTCTTAGACTGCCCATTGAGTGGCGTCTATATGCTTGAAGACTTCATCGATATTTAAAACAGTCTCGAATAATAGCTTTCTTTGCTCGATGCTGAGCCGGGATGACTGGGCATGGCTGCTCGAAGCACGGGAGGTGGAGGGGGATTATTTGGTCATGTTTATATTGGTTTCTCTCAAAATTGCGATTGATCACAAATATGTGTGCTCAATCACCCTGGATTATGCACTCGATCGCAAATGATGTGCGCTCGATCGCACACGGTCAGACTTTTTGTCGAACAGCTTGTGGGCGACAGAAGTTGGAAGCAATGGGTAGCCCACAAACACGAAAGACAACTACACAACACAGGAATATATGTAAATGATTGGGAACAATTAAAAACATGGGTGAGTGTGCATAATTAAATAGAAAAGAAAAAGAAAAGTGAAATGGGATATACCTGGAGTCACGGATTTGGTGCAGTGTGTGGGTGAAATATGGAGATGATGAGTGAGAGTAAGGTGGGGTGGGGTGATGTGTTAAAGGGAGAGTGATATAAAATGAGAGTGAGTTAGAGGAGGAGTGTTGTCTGAAAGGGAGAATGCGAGTGAGAGAGTGTGAGTGAGTTATGAAGAGAGTGTGAGTGAGTGAGGGTAGAGAGTGAAATGTTTAAATCCATCACGTGACTGTCTGCCATGAGTGCGCTCGGTCGTACTGGAGTGCACTGGATCGCACTCTTGCGCTCGAACACACTGACTGGTGCGCTCAATCGCAAAACAGTATGTACGGACAAAATAAAAACTTACCAAGGCTGGAATGATAAAGCAAGAACAATACAACCTTACCGTGCGTTAGTGGCCTCAGTACCACTAACCTCAATAGAGGTGCTTGAGCTATATTGGTATGAAGGTGGAAATTGCTCAAGCACTCTCTATAGTATCCTTAGTGCTACTCCATTTGGAGGGGGCACTTAGAGCCCACATCAGGTGGTTCAAGTGCCCTTGACAGCTGCTGCATCTCCAATTTTGGTGCTTGGCCAATAAAATAGGGAAAAACAGTATTAGTAAGTTTAGAATTTTCAACTTGAGGATTATACTTACTTGAAGGCTTTGGTGTGTTCTTGATGGGGTGCATAGCTCTATTGATGTCTTTAATCACATCTTCATCCTCTGCCCTAATGTCTAATCTTGTGTCACCATGGTTGGGGATGGTCTCCAATGGAGCAGTGTGATGGACCTGAGAAACTTTCTCAACAACACCTTGCATTAAGCTTACATTAGAATATTCATTATCAGTTTTGGTTGATTTTAATGTATTAAATATTTTGAATTCCATCTCCTCATCATTTACTTTCATAGTGACAATGCCCTTATTTACACTAATATTTGTGTCAGCAATGATCATAAATGGTCTTCCTAAGATGATGGGGAGTGGTAATGGCATATGACATTCTTCAATATCTAAGACAATAAAATAAGCAGGTAAAATAAATTTACCTACTCTTAGCAAAACATCCTCGAGGATACCTCTCGGTTGTTTGATGCTTCTGTCAGCCAATTGCAAAGTGATGGAGGTTGGTTGAAGTTCCCCCAAACCTAGTGTCTCGAATACACTGTATGGTAGTAGATTGACATTTTCTCCTAGATCCAATAGTGCATGCTCGAATAGCTGGTCACCTAGCCTACAAGGAATAGTAAAACTACCCGGGTCTTTTAGTTTTGGCGGTAGTTTCCTTAATAGCATAACACTTACCTCTTCAGTCAAGGCTACTGTCTTTTGTTCCTGAAACTTCCTTTTGTTAGTGCAACAATCTTTTAAAAACTTAGCATAAGCAAGAATTTGTTTAAATGCATCTAATAAAGGAATGTTTATTTCCACCTTTTTCAAAGTTTCAAAAATATCAATCAGTTTAGTCTCTTTCTTAGGTTTTACTAACCTTTGAGGGAAAGGTGGAGGTGCATTTACCTTTTCCATCTCACTTACCTTAGATGTGGATGCTTTGTCTGGAGATGCTCGTGTAGGCTCATTGATGCCTATGATCTTTCCACTTCTCAAGGTTGTCACAGCATTCAATTGTTGATGTCCTCTTGGATTAGGTAGTGGTTGGGCAGGAAGCTCACCTTGCTTTCTACTACTCAGTTCCTTGGCCAGTTGCCCCATCTATACCTCTAGTCGTTGGATGGCTTGATCATATTTGGCAGTGGTTTATCTTATCTCAGTCCGAAATTGTCTAGTTTCTTCCATGAATCGTTCATGTGAAGTCATTAATTGTTGCTGCTGAGTTGCCAATTACCTCACAAGACTTTCGAGGTCGCTTTTCTTTGTCTTGGGAGCTGAATGGGCTGCTGGTTGGAAGTTTCTTTACTGCCCTTGACTATTCTGATTGTTGCTCCAAGAAAAATTCGGGTGATTCCGCCATCCAAGGTTGTAGGTGTTTGCATAGGGATTGTTTTTTTGCAAATAATTATTTGGTCCCACGTAATTTGCTTGTTCTGGATCTGTAGATGAATACAAAGGACAAGTGTCAGTGTTATGATCAAATTGGGAACATATTGCACATACCTGGAGTGGTGTAGCTGGTGGGTTAAATGAGGCATTCTGAGCAGCCATGGCTTTAACCAATAGGTCTAGTTTCCTCTCTATAGTAGCTATCTGAGTGGCTAATCCTCCATTTAAATTTACCTCATACATACCCTTACTCTTGGTTACATGTCTACCTCGAGAGGAGAACTGCTGAGTGTGTTCTCTTAGAGTTTCAAAGAGTTCCATAGCTTCTTCGTTGCTTTTTGTTGGAACGTTTATCTACTTAAATAAATATGCAAATAACCGTACTAGTTTTACTTGCAAGTACACAAGGTCAACAGTAGCATAGTGTGCAAATGCGAGATCATCTCCATAGGGATTGGTGAATTTCGAATTAGAATTAATTTCACAAAGTAAAAATAGATGGGAATAAATATTGAGTTTAGACAATAATAATAAAGACATAGGGACTTGGTATCCACCACTAATCATGCTACCCCAACAAAACAATATGCCAATGCTCTACTCATGCTATGAATACCTACTGGTTGTCAACCTAAGGGCTTGGTCCACTCCTTAGGCTATGGATTTCCCTAAGCAATGAGTTAGGCATGGTGTATACTCTAACTCTTTTCTCTCTTAAGGGATTCAGCATGGTGTATACTGAGTTGTTCCTTAAGAGAGTATAAGGTCTGTGGAAATTGACAACCACATGGGGCCTAGGGTTTGGTCCACTCCCGGTTTCCCATGTTGATTAACCCAAGAATTTAGTGTGGATATCTTTTGTTACTATTGTTGAACCGAGGTCTCGGTCATCCAAATTGATTCAACTAACTGATCCATACCACATGCATAAGTTGATCAGACACACACATATGAGGAATGTAAATAAAAACAGGTATTAATCAAATTAAGAATCACAACATAAGTATTGCAAAGGCACCAATATTGAATTATTGGTTAAACATAGTTAGGGCTTCAACCAAGCCCTTACTAAAAGTTTAAGTACACATAATAAAATTAAAGGAAAAAAGAAACCCGAGAGAAGAGTCGTCAATTCTCTTTCACAATTTTCTTCTCTGATCTCCCCGAACAAAAACTAAACTAAAAGGACGATAAGCTCCTCAAAAGGGAGTTACTGTTTCTGTGTTTTAAAAGTCTATTTATAGAGTTCTAAAGGTGCCTCGAAACCCTAATTTCCAAAATAGGATCCGAAGGCTTCTTTCCAAAACTGGCTCTGCCGCCTTTCTGTGCGTGTGCGCTCGATCGCATGCTTCCGTGCTCGAGCCTTCTATGTGTGCGCACGATTTCTTTTGCGCTCGATCGCACTAACTCTTTCCAGATCTTCAGTTTTCTTCCTTTAAAGCTTCAAAATGCTTTCTTTTCTTCACAAGCCTATAAAAAACACAGAAAACACAAAAATGAAGTAAAACATAATAAAAAATGTAAACAAAGAGCTTAACAAATGTAAATTAAGGGGCTTAAATATGAATATTTAAGCTCCTATCACACCCCTAAACTTACATATTGCTAGTCCCTTCGCAATACAAAACTAAAAACTAAATAAAAAAAACAAAGACGCAAAGATAAATCCATTATTCATGGTATCCGAAAATTTAAGTGTCACACAGACCATGATATTTATTCATGAGCAAGCTTGAAGTACAAACCCATCTTCGCAATGAATAGGAGTTTTAAATTTTAATTACTTACAAGAGGCAGGCTAAGGCATCAAAAGTCCGAATCAGTGTATGGTGAACTAGCACATAAAAGATAAAGCTTCCAAATGATCCCAATGTGTAGTGTTTTGGTGCTTAACATTCATTGAATTCCCTATCAGAATTAACAATAATGGCATAGTTTTATTTCTTTTCTTTTTCTTTTATCATGAGCTTTTTGCCATGTTGAGTTCCATTAAGCTTTCTAATTAACCCATGTAGCGAGTGTTTAGCCAATGACTCCCAAACCAGTTGGTTTTAGGGCATTAAGTGTAAAGACACCCGTAAGAACTTACTAACTCGAGTCAAAAAGGCTACGAAACTAACTGGTCTCAATGCTTCCAAGAAAAATCCCCACCTTTTGATGTGAACACTCACTGCTTACTGAGGCAAGAGGTCCAGTTACTCAATAGAAACTTTATTTAATGATCATTATATGCATCGTTCCCACCTTTTGACATGAACACTCACTGCTTACTGAGGCAAGAGGTCCAGTTACTCGGTGGAAAATATATTTAATGATCATTAGGAGCATTTTATTTATTTATTTATTTTGCATAATAACATTCTTCTCTATTTTTATATGCCAAAGTGTTATTCGAACAAGTTATTTGATTACAGTTAGGTCGTGGAAACATATACATAGAAATTATATGTCATACCTCACACCATTATGTGCTAATGTGCTCATGTCAGCTTTTAGATCAAACTTATGAATTCTAAAATGCCAAAAGTAGGTAACTACACCTTAAAACTCTATTATTGGCTAATGTGTTTAGGATTTTAAGCTCACTGATGAAATCATATCACAGTATTCGTTTAGATCAACAAAAATTTTCAACATAATATGAATATGCATTTATCTTTTCAAAAAAACCGGGACAAGTGTGTGAATGTATCTCCCATACCCCCAAACTTAAATTACGCATTTTTCTCAATATGTGAATAACATGGAAAGATCTGACCTGGGAGATAGAGAACTAGCTGGGCCGGCATGGCTCATAGCACACCCCCAAACTTGAACGGCTGTATACATTGTCCCTAAAAAAATAAATAAATAAAGTAATACAGGAAAACAAAAAGTATGAAAAATAAATAAATAACAATAAATATGAAAAACAATAAAAATAAAAGAATAAGTTGTGGGGTGCCTCCCATGAGCACTAAGTTTAACGTCTTCAGCCGGACCAGGCCTTATTTTCCCCCAAAACTAAGATTGGCAGCAACTAGCACAGGTAGTGTCTTATTCTCTCCCATATAATCATAAGTTAAGTGCTCTAGCAACTGCTTGAATTCCAAGTATAGTGCCGGGACAATAGAAAGGAAAAAAATAGTATTAGTAGGCACATGAGGTTCAAATGGATCGGTGTACTTACTTGGATGCTTTGGAGAGGCCTCTAGGAAGTGCACAGTTTCAATGATGTCATCAGTAATATCTTCAGATTTTGGCTCGATATCTGATCCTTTGAAATAATGGGTGAGGGTGGTCTCCAATGGATCAATATGATGGTCATGAAAAACTTGTTCAATAACACCTTGCTTTTGTTCACTTAGTTCCTTAGCCAATTGCCCCACTTTTACTTCCAATCTTTGAATGGCTTGTTCATGCCGTGCAGTGGTTTGTCTTATCTCAGTCTGAAATTGCCTTTCCTCTGCCATAAACTGATCTTGTGAGGTCATCAATTATTGTTGCTGAGTTGCCAACTGCATCATAAGACTCTCTAAGTCGCTTTTCTTTGATTCGGGAACTGAGTGGGCTGCTTGTTGGGAGTTCCTTTGTTGCCCTTGAAAGTTCAAGGCATTTTGATCGTTGTTCCATGAGAAGTTGGGGTGGTTGCTCCATCCAGGATTATAGGTATTTGCATATATGTTGTAGTTGTTCGATCCCACATAATTTGCTTGCCCTTGATCTGCAGATGAATTCAAAAGGCAAGTGTCAGTAGTGTGATCAAAACGAGAACATATAGCACATACCTGGAGTTGTTTGGCTCGTGGACTAGGTGAGATGTTTTGAGCAGTCATACCTTTTATAAGCATATCTAGCTTCCTCTCCATAGCAGCTAGATAAGCATAACTAGCTTCCGCCATTGGTGCTTCTCCCTCGAATGAATTAGTTGAAAAGCTTCAGTGCAACAGTTTCAGTACTGCTGCTCAGGTACTCTCTGGAGCTTTTGCGCTCGAGCGCACCAAGAACAACGTTCGATTGCACTGGGCTTGCACTCAATCGCACCAAGGAGTGCGCTCAATCGCAATGAGGACATAAACTCCTCGTCTGCACACCTGAACTAAAAAAACAGAAAATTAAAAGATGGAAAAAAAAAATTGATGTTGTTTGATAAAGAAAATATAAATAGAATAGAAAAAATAAAAGTAAAAATTACTAGCGAAAATAATTCTAAAAAGAAATTTACCGCAATCCCCGGCAACGGCGCCAAAAACTTGATGGAACGTTTATCTACCTAAATAAATATGCAAATAACCGTACTAGTTTTACTTACAAGTGCACAAGGTCAACAGTAGCATAGTGTGCAAATGCAAGATCATCTCCACAGGGATTGGTGAATTTCGAAATAGAATTAATTTCACATAGTAAAAATAGATGGGAATATATATTGAGTTTGGACAATAATAATAAAGACGTAGAGACTTGGTATCCACCACTAATCATGCTACCCTAACAAAACAATATGCCAATGCTCTACTCATGCTATGAATACCTACTGGTTGTCAACCTAAGGGCTTGGTCCACTCCTTAGGCTATGGATTTCCCTAAGCAATGAGTTAGGCATGGTGTATACTCTAACACTTTTCTCTCTTAAGGGATTCAACATGGTGTATACTGAGTTGTTCCTTAAGAGAGCATAAAGTCTGTGGAAATCGACAACCACACGGGGCCTAGGGTTTGGTCCACTCCCGGTTTCCCATGTTGATTAACCCAAGAATCCGGTGTGGATATCTTTTGTTACTATTGTTGAACCGAGGACTCGGTCATCCAAATTGATTCAACTAACTGATCCATACCACATGCATAAGTTGATCAGACACACACATATGAGGAATGTAAATAAAAACAGGTATTAATCAAATTAAGAATCACAACATAAGTATTGCAAATGTGCCAATATTGAATTATTGGTTAAACATATTTAGGGCTTCAACCAAGCCCTTACTAAAAGTTTAAGTACACATAATAAAAATAAAGGAAAGAAGAAACCCGAGAGAAGAGTTGTCAATTTTCCTCCACAGTTTTCTTCTCCGATCTCCCCGAACAAAAACTAAACTAAAAGGAAGATAAGCTCCTCAAAAGGGAGTTACTGTTTCTGTGTTTTAAAAGTCTATTTATAGGGTTCTAAGGGTGTCTCGAAACCATAATTTCCAAAGTAGGATCCGGAGGCTTCTTTCCAAAACTGGCTCTATTGCCTCTCTATGCTTGTGCGCTCGATCGCATGCTTCTGCGCTCGAGCCTTCTATGTGTGTGCACGATTGCTTTTGCACTCGATCGCACTAGCTCTTTCCAAATCTTCAGTTTTCTTCCTTTAAAGCTTCAAAATGCTTTCTTTTCTTCACAAGCCTATAAAAAACACAAAAATAAAGTTAAACATAATAAAATATGTAAACAAAGAGCTTAACAAATGTAAATTAAGGGGCTTAAATATGAATATTTAATCTCCTATTACTTTTCTCCATCAGCACTCCTCCATAACCTGAATCAACAATACTTTTGTTAGTATCACTCAAACCTTCATAAAAAGCTTGTACTAGTTCATCTTGAGGTAGGTTGTGATGTGGGCATTTGAGTAGTAGCTCGTTGAAGTGTCCCTATGCTTCGAAGAACATGTCTCCATCCTTTTGTTGGAAGGACTGAATCTCCTTCCTCATTTGCCTCGTCTTTTGGGCTGGAAAAAACTTCCTTAAGAATTTACTAGCCAACTCCTCTCATGTGTGGATATAAATTGCAGGCAAAGAATTGTACCACAATTTAGCATTATCTTTTAAGGAAAAGGGAACAGAATTAACCTTATTCCTTCTTGGTCTAAGCCTCGGATGTGCTGGAACTTGCAAAGATCGAAGAACTCTCGAAGGTGCAAGTTTGGATCCTCATTAGGTGTACCCCTAAAGTGAGTCAATGCACTCAACATTTGCGAAGATATGTAATAGTTGCCTTCTGCCTCAGGTTGATAAGCAATACACGATGGTTGATCAAGGTTGCGTGGTATAAAGGATTACTTCATCGGCCTTCGCTCAGGTGGTTGCTGATTTTCTAGTTGTTCCGCCATTTGTGCTTCTTCTTCAATTTCTTCTACCTCTTCAGAGTTGTCTCTAAGCCTTTGTTAGATAGTCCACTTAAGCTTGGTATCAAGGGGGAAGAATGTTGGAGGCTTAGATCGACGCCCGTGCATGAATTGGTGATAATCGCTTAAGTGCAGCAGTGAGACACTGCTACTCGGGCAACTCTCTACCCTAATTACGCTCGATCGCACAGGAGGGTGCGCTCGATCGCTAATGGCACAGAAAGCTCTCCTGGAGTGCCTGAAATAGAAAGAAAAAAAAATTCGATTAGGGTTTTAATGAAACAAAAAAATAAGATAAGGACAGAAACTTAAAATATTTGGGATTTTTGATAAAAATAGAAATAGACTGAAAAAGAAATAATAATGAAAAAATAATTCTAAAAAGGAAATTTAAGTGCAATCCCCGACAACGGCGCCAAAAACTTTTTGTGTGTTTATCTACCTAAATAAATAAGCAAATAATCATACAGTTTGACTGACAAGTGCACAAGGTCAATGGTAGCATAGTGTGCAAGTTCGAGATAATTTCCACAATGATTGGTGAATTTCATTTTTAGAATCAGTTTCTCAATATAAAAAGATAGAAGTAACAATTGAGTGTGATTTAATAATAATAAGAACATAGGGCTTTGATATCGACCTCTAATCATACTTTCTCAATGAGTAATGTGTCAATGCACTAGCCTTACCATGAATACCTGATGGTTGCCAACCTAAGGGAATGGTATCTACTCCTTAAGCTATTGATTTCCCTAAGCATCGAGTTAGGCATGGTATCTACTCTAACTCTTTTTTTCTTAAGGGATTCAGCATGGTATCTACTGAGTTGTTCCTTAAGAGAGCATAAGATTTATGGAAATCGACAACCACATGAGACCTAGGGCATGGTATCTACTCCCGGTTTCCCATTTTAGTTAATCCAAGAATCTGACTTGGATATCTTTTGTTACCATTGTCAAACCCAGGACTCGGTTATCCAAATTGATCTAACTAACTAATCCATACCACATGCACATATTGATCAGACATACACATATGAGGAATTTAAATAAACACAGGCATTAATCAAGTTAAGCATCATAATCAAGGCTATTGCAAAGATAATTAATGAATGTATATATGGGAAAGCATAACTAGGGCTTCAATCGAGCCCTATTAGGATTTAGTTACACATGCTGTCTAAGATAAGCATCGTAATATAAACTAAACATAAAATATAAAACCCGAAGAATACTGTGGAGACGAGTCGTCAATTCCTCTCCAAGCTCACAACTTCGAGCCAACATAAAAGATAAAAGAAGGGATGTCCTTTTGTGTGTGTTTACAAGTGTATTTATAAGGGTTGAATAACCCTAGAAGACTCTGGAAACCTAAAACTTCCTAAAACGTAAAACCTCCTCTATTTCCAAAACCGGTTCTGCCGGTTTACTGTTCACACCCATACATGTGCGCTCGATCTCACTGGTTGTGCGCTCGATCGCAAGGCTACGCTCGATCCTTCTTTGTGTGTGCACGAGTGCTTATGTGCTCGATCATACCAAATAGTGCGCTCGATCGCACTTTAGCTAGCAGCTGCTCCAGGATTTCCATATTTCTTCCTTTAAGTGCCAAAGTTGCTTTTTTTTCTCCAAGACCCTATAAAAACATGTGAAACACATAAATGAAGTAAAATGGACTAAATTAACATAACTAAGGACTTAACAAATGTAAATAAAGGGGCTTAAATATGAATATTTAAGCACCTATCAAGAGAGTTATGCCCAGATTATGAAGCGATGTCAAAACTGTCCGAAATCGCCCAATTAGTTTTGTTTTGGACTTAACACCTCCATTTGCATCCTAAATCAAAATATGAGAATAATGAGTACATTTAGGCACCAAATTAGTATAAAAAAAACTAAACATTAAGGGAGAAAAAATATGACATTTTGCATTCTCATCAACGACATTCTCCTTAGACCTATACGCCAAACTCTGAGTAGTTTTACTCAATGATGATCTCCTTGGACTTATTCTCCCAACTCTAAGTAGTTTGATCATCTTTATTCTCCTCAAACTAATTCTCTAAACTCCAAGTAATTTGACTCAATATTATTCTCCCCATACCCATTTTCCAAATTTCGAGTAGTTTGACTTAATGTCATTCTCCTTGGACCTATTCACCAAAGTTCGAGAAGTTTGAATCAGTGTCATTCTCTTTGGACCTATTCTCAAACTCTGAGTAGTTTGATCCACTTTATTTTCCTAGGGCTAATTCCCCAAAATCTAAGTAGTTTGATAGAATGTTATTCTCCTCGGACCTATTCTCTAAACTCCAAGTAGTTTGAACCACTTCTATCTCCTCGAACTTATTCATCTAACTCCTATTAGTTTGACTCATTATCATTCTCTTCAAACCGGTTCGATAAATCTCGAGTAGTTTAACTCAATGTCATTATCCTCGGACCTATTCACCAAACTCCATGCAGTTTAACTCAATATCATTCTTGTCAGACTTATTCTCCAAACTTTGAGAAGTTTGATTCACTTCATTCTTCTCGAACTTATTCACCAAGCTACGAGCAGTTTGACTCAATGTCATTCTCCTCAGACCTATTCTCCAAACTCTGAGTAGTTTGATCCAATTCACTCTCCTCATACATATTCACTAAACTCTTAGTAGTTTAACTTAATATCTTTCTCCTCGGATCTATTTCCAAAGTCTGACTAATTTGATCCACTTCATACTCCTCTAACCTATATGACAAACTCTGAGTAGTTTGACTCAATATTATTCTCCTTAAACATATTCTTCAAACTTAAAGTAATTTGATCTATTTCATTCTCCTTAGAATTAATCCCAAACTCTGAGTAGTTTGACTCAATGTCATTCTCCTCGAAATAATTCTCCAAACTCATAGTAGTTTAATCCACTTCATTCTCTTTGGACTTATTCGGCAAACTCATAGCTGTTTACCTCAATGTAATTCTCCTTGGACATATTTTCCTAACTTCGAGTAGTTTGATATATTTCATTCTCCTTAGATTTTTCACCAAAAACTAAGAAGTTTGACTCAATGTCATTCTCCTAGGGTCTATTCTCCAAACTCCGAGTAGTTTGATCCACTTGATTCTCCTCGGATTTATTGCTAAACTCTGAGAAGTTTGTGTCAATGTCGTTCTCTTTGGACTTTTTCTCCAAACTCCGAGTAGATTGATACACTTCATTCTTCTTGGACTTATTCGCCAAGCTCTGAGTAGTGTGACTCAATGTCATTCTCCTTAGACCAATCCTCCAAACTTCGACTAGTTTGATTCACTTCATTCTCCTCAGATTATTCGCCAAACTCCGAGTAGTGTGACTCAATGTCATTCTCCTTGGACCTTTTCGCCAAATTTCAAGTATTTGACTCAATGTCATACTCCTCGGACCTATACGACAAACTCCAAGTAGTTTAACTCAACTTCATTCTCCTCGGACCTATTCTCCAAACTCCAAGTTGTTTGATCCACTTCATTCTCTTCGAACTTATTCACCCAACTCCGAATACTTTGACTCTAAGTCATTCTCCATGGTCTTATTCTCAAACTTTGACTAGTTTGATACACTTCATTCTTCTCGGACTTATTTGCCAAACTGTGCGCAGTTTGACTCAATGTCATTCTCTTCGGACTTATTCTCCAAACTCCGAGTAGTTTGATCTAGTTCATTCACCTTGGACATATTCGCTAAACTCCAAGTAGTTTGACTAAATTTCATTATTCTTGGATCTAGTCTCCAAACTCTGAGTAGTTTGATGCACTTCATTCTCCTCAGACTAATTCGCCTAACTCTAAAAAGTTAAACTCAATGTCATTCTCCTCGGACCTATTCTCAAAACTTTTAGTTGTCTTATCCACTTCGTTCTCCTCGGACATATTCGCTAAACTACAAGCAGTTTAACTCAATGTCATTCCCTTCGGACTTATTCTCGAAACTCCGAGTAGTTTGATGCACATCAATGTCCTCAGACTTTTCGCCAAACTCCGAGCAGTTTGACTTAATGTCATTCTCTTCATACTTATTCACCAAACTCTTAGTAGTTTGATCAACTTTATTCTCCTCAGACTTCTTGCTAAACTCTGAGCTGTTTGACTTAATGTAATTCTTCTTGGACTTATTCTCTGAACACCAAGTAGTTTGCTCCACTTCATTCTCCTCGGATTTATCGCCAAACTCCGAGTGATTTGACTTAATGTCATTCTCCTCAGACTTATTCTCTAAACTCTGAGTAGTTTGATCCACTTCAGTCTCCTCATACTTATTCGGCAAGCTCTAAGTAATTTCACTCAATGTCATTCTCCTTGAATGTATTCTCCAAATTCCGAGTAGTTTGATCCACTTCATTCTCCTCAGAGTTATTCACCAAACTCCGAATAATTTAACTCAATATCATTCTTCGTGGTTCCATTCTAAAACTCTGATTGGTTTGATCCACTTCATTCTTCATGGACTTATTCGCCAAACTGTGAGCAGTTTGACTCAATATGATTCTCTTCGAACTTATTCTCCGTACTCCGAGCGGTATTATCCATTTTATTCTCCTCTGACATATTTGTCCAACTCCGAGTAGTTTAACTTAATGTCATACTCCATGGACCTATTCTTCAAACTCAAAGTAGTTTGATTCACTTCATTCTCCTTGGACTCATTCGCCTAACTTTGAGAAGTTTAACTCTATATCATTCTCCTCAGACCTATTCTCCAAACTCCGAGTTATTTGATACATTTCGTTCTCCTCGGACTTATTCGCTACACCGTAAGTAGTTTGACTCAATGTTATTCTCTTCGAACTTATTCTCCAAACTCCGTGTAGTTTGAAACACATCATTCTTCTTAGACTTATTCGCAGAACAGTGAGTAGTTTGACTCAATGTCAATCTCCTCAGACTTATTTGTCAAATTTCAAGTAGTTTGACTCAATTTAATTCTTCTCGAAACTATACAACAAACTCCAAGTAGTTTCACTCAATGTCATTCTCCTTGAATGTATTCTCCAAACTTCAAAATAGTTTGATGCACTTCATTCTCCTCGGAATTATTCGCAAAACTCTGAGCTATTTGGCTCAATGTTATTCTCCTCTAACCTATTCTCTTAACTTTGAATAGTTTGATCAACTTCTTTCTCCTCAGAGTTATTCGAAATATTACGAGTAGTTTGACTCAATATCATTCTCCTCGAACATATTTTCCAAATTTTGAGAAGTTTAACTCAATGTCATTCTCCTCGGATGTATTCTCCAAACATCGAATAGTTTGATGCATTTCATTCTCCTCAGACTTATTCGCTAAACTCCAAGCACTAGGACTCAACACCATTCTCCTCGGACCTATTCTTCAAACTTCAAGCTTTTTGATCCAATTCATTCTCCTTGGACTTATTCGCTAAACTCCGAGAAGTTTGACTCAATGTCATTCTATTCGGACTTATTCTCCAAACTCTAAGTAGTTTGATCCACATATTTTTTCCAAACTTTGAGGGGTTTGATCAATGTCTTTCTCCTCGGGCATATTCGTCAAACTCCTAGTAGTTTGATCCACTTTATTCTCCTCACATTTATCATCAAACTTCGAGCAATTTGACTCAATGTCACTCTTCACGGACTTATTCTGCAAATGCCAAATAGTTCGATCCACTTTATTCTCCTCAGACTTATTCGCCAAACTAGAATTTTATCCACGCTATTATCCTTGGACTAATTCGCTAAACTGTGAAAAGTTTGACTCAATATCATTCTCCTTGAACCTATTTTCCAAACTCCAAGTAGTTTGGTCCACTTTATCCTCCTCAAACTTATCCGCCAAACTCCAAGCAGTTTGACTCGATGTCATTATTTTCGAAATTATTTTGCAAACTCCGAGTAGTTTGACTCAATGTCATGCTCCTCAGACCTATTCACCAAATTTCAAGTAGTTTTACTAAATGTCGTTCTCCTTGGAACTATACAACAAACTCTTAGCAGTTTGACCCAATGACATTCTCCTTGTACATATTCTCCAAACTTCGAGTTGTTTGATGCACTTCATTCTAATCTGAATTATTCACCAAACTCTAAGTGGTTTGACTCAAATCCATTCTCCTCGGACTTACTCTCCAAACTCCGAGTAGTTTAAGCCACTTCATTCTCTTTGAACTTATTCACTAAACTTCTAGCACATTGACTCAATATCATTCTCCTCGGACCTATTCTCCAAACTTTGAGAAGTTTTATCGACTTCATTCTCCTCAAATGTATTCGTCAAACTCCGAGTAGTTTGACTCAATGTTATTCTCCTCGGACCTATTCTCAAAACTCCGAGTAGTTTCATTCACTTCATTCTCCTCTGAATAATTCTCCAAACTCTGAGAAGTTTGACTTAATGTCATTCTCCTCGGACCTACTGATTATTGTATGCAAACTCGATCAAAGGCAAATAAGCATCCCAGCTCACTGAGAAACTCAATACACTTGCCCTAAGCATATCTTCTAGAATTCTAATGATTCTCTCTGTCTGCTCATCAGTTTGTCGATGGAAAGTTGTACTAAACTGCAATTATGTACCCATAGCTTCTTGGAAACCTCTCCAAAATTTAGAGGTAAATATAGAATCTCTATCCGATACAATGCTCAAGGGTACTCCATGTAATTTTACTATCTCTGCTACATACAATTCAACCAACTTTTCAGGACTCCGGGTAGTTTTAATAGGAATTAAATGTGAAAACTTAGAAAGTATGTCCACTATAACCCACACAGTGTCATGTCCTCTCTGGGTACGGAAAAAACCAGAGACAAAATCCATACTCACATTTTCCTATGGCCACTCAAGTACTGGAAGAGGTTGTAATAAACCTGCTGGATGTCTATTCTCAAACTTCACCTGCTGATAAGTCAAACATCTAGAAATGTGTTCTGCTACATCCTTCTTCATCCCTGACCACCAATAATTCTGTCTCAATCCCCTGTACATCTTATTATTACCCGGGTGCATGGAATATACAGAATCATGAGTCTCCCTTAGTATCTCCTTTCTCATCTCCATATTATTGGGAACACAAACTCTATGCCCCAATACCACCATACTATCTTCTCTAATTCTAAACTTAGTTGGCTTCCCACTCAACACTTCCCGTCTGATTTTCTCTATCCCCTCATCTTTACCCTACATCTGTAATAAACGATCACTAATAGAAGATTGTACCACCATATTTGCTATCAATACTCCCCTATCATTGACACTGAACTGCATCCTCATTCTTCTTAATTCTATCATCAAGTTAGTATTATGACTCCCAATAGCAGCTAATCTCCCTGTAGCCTTTCTACTCATCAGCTATTACATTAGCTTTTCCTGGATGGTAATGAATTGTATAGTCATAATCACAAATCAACTCCATCCACCTCATCTGCCTCAAATTCAACTCCTTCTGGGTCGGTAAATGCGTCAAGCTTTTATGATCAGCAAAAATTTCACAATTGGCTCCACATAGATGATGTCTCCAAATCTTCAAAGCAAAAACTATGGCAGCCAATTCTAAATCATGGGTCGGGTAATTCCTCTCATGGTTCTTCAATTACCTAGATGCATAAGCTATAACTTTCCTATGTTGCATCAACACACATCTCAACCCCTGATATGGCGCTCACTATATACCACAAATCCTTCATCACCAGAAGGAAGCACTAATACCGGGCAGTAGTCAATTTTTCTTTCAATAGTTGGAAACTTCTCTCACTTTCCTCTGACCACCTAAACTTCACGTACTTCTTGGTTAATTTAGTCAATGGTCCAGCAATCATAGAAATTTTTTTAATAAATCTCCTATAATAACCATCCAACCCCAAAAAGCTTCTAATTTCAGTTACACTCGTGGGTCTTTCCCAATTCAACACTGCTTATACTTTCTGTAAGTCAACTGAATTCCCTCTCCCGACACAACATGCCCCAAGAAAGATATTTCACTCAACCAAAACTCACACTTAGAGAACTTTGCATATAATTTCTCTCTTCTTAGAATTTTCAACACTATCTCTAAATGTTGCATATACTCCTCTTCATTCTTGGAATATACTAGAATATCATCAATAAACACAATCACAAATCTATTCAAGAATGGTTTAAACACCCGATTCATTAGATTGGAGATAATTTTTCATTTAAAAATATTATCATCGAAAGAAAAATATTCATCTGTGATAGTTATTTTTTTTATTAAAAAATATCAATTTTTTTTTTTTGTAAGCATATCACCAACAGGTTTTCCGTCAATGATATCCATCAATGATACAAGTTTCACTAGGGGATTTTTCGTCAATGATTACTATCACCGATGGAATCAAGGGTATCACTAACAAATTTGGTGATATATTTTTTTCTTGTAGTGTAGCATCAGTCACAACTATTGGGTAATAGTCGTCCAATACATGAATATGATCCACACGCACCTACAATGCATGCATACACAAAATAATACTAACCTTTTGATGCTAGCAGACTTCTAAAAATCTGCTTGGTTCAAGGAATTGGACTAGGATTAGGTGAAATTGGATTAATTTAATCTCACCTTAATCCCTAATCTCAGGTTAGGTTGGTATTTGAGGTTCAAGGTTAATCCCACCATATATGTTCATGGTGGGGGGATAAATTTTGTTGGATTAAGCATGGAGTGGAATTAACTTTTTCAAGACAAGTTTGTCTTCCCTTTTTTTCATTATTTTCGACGTTACTCTTTTACATATAAACCAAGAAAAAAATTAATACTTGTAATAATAATTATAATGAATATAAATATAATAATAATTATGATAATAATATATATAAAAATTATAATTATATTAATGTTAGTTATTAGTAACTAAAATATAGCAATAATGATATTTTTAATAATTATTTATTGTTATCATAATTATTATTATATTTATATTTATAATAATTAAAATTATATTTAAATAGTATTTAAAAATAAGAAGAATAATAATAATTTTAATAATAGTTATAATAAATATAATAATTATAGTATTTATTATTATTTAATTAATTAACAGTTCAGATGTAATATAATAAATTAAGTGAACAATTAAGATTAAAGGATAATTTTATTATTTCAATCATTACCTTACTTTAATACCAGTGTTAATCTTGTCAAGCAAATATGAGATTTTGATAGAATAAAGTTAATCAATCTTTTGAATCAAACAATGACACAAATAATAACATTTTTAGTCTTATCCCAATCAAACCCATTTTAATCCCATATTGATCCTATCTACTAACCAAAGGACCCTTTCAACTCAACATGGCTATTAAAGTTATGAAGTACTACAAGAGGGTTTTTTTCAATCATGAAATGCTTAATTTTGGTAACAACTTTCGATAGAAACATTATATTATTTTCTTGGAAACTCATATATTCGAATTAAAGATAATTGAAATGTTATAGAGCTCTTTAATTTAGAAAATTTCTCAATGAGTAAAAATACTTGGCCATTGTAATTGTTTATATTTTTGTCCGTCAACAAGCTCAAGAGATAAGAGCCCACCATGCCATTTAAAGTTTTATTTTTGTCACTGTCCAAACTTATCAATTACCACTTAAAATTTTCAAAATTATTATTTGAACATAATAACTCTTAGAATTGATAAAAGTAATGACAAAACAAATGAAATGGTTCCCTATCAGCAATATTTTCCAATGGTATGAAGATATCAGCACCTCCTGTACTGAAAAGTGTTTTGAGTGGACAAAAAGTAAAGGTTGACATAGATGTTAATGCAGCCAACTATACCAATATGCATAATCTCTTATTCATTTAATTATAAATTAATTATCATAAACAACCAACAAAATTTTAATGGAGTGGTTTACGGCTTGCTTTCTTTATTAGAAGTGTTTGGGTTTGAGTTTTTTTCATTAAAGTGAGATGAAGAAAGCACTGCATGATGATCTTATATGATATGAATTAGTACTTATATTTAATTCACGTGTAAGAACACTTATACTCTGTTTGGTATGAATTGAAGTATAGAATTCAATTCATTTTCAAATAAAATAAACTAGAATTCATTTACGAATGAATTCACATTTAATCTTCAAATGAATTGAAACTAGAATTCATTTGCAAATGAACTTAAATGGATTTTCGTATTTGGTTTTACTAAACACTATAATTGAATTGAATTTTATGTTTGGGATCAATTAAAAATTGAATTCATTTGATAAGTTTTATTTAAAAATCTTAACATCAGTAAATGATTTCGTAACACTTAATAGTTTTTTCCTTCTCATGGCATTTTTTACTTGTTTTTTTAGTAGAAAGAAAAAAAAATACTACCCAATATAGACCATAATATAGCAAAACAAACAAAGATATTGATTCACACTGTACAAATATATTATAATATAACAGCTATACGATTTCAAATATATTTCAACATAAAAAGAAACTAAAAACAATTTCAATTTATCTTGCAAAATACTGAAAGCCCAACAAGTAATCTGGTGAAAAATGATATTTTAATGACATTTTACTAGAGAGAGATAGCAGATATGGAGAGGAGAGAGACCCATAAATGAATATATAAGACTACATAAAAAGGATAGTTTGCCATTTTAAGTTAAATAAGCTCAAGTCTATAGTTCATTTGCAAATTCTATCAATTTTGATAGAATTTGTCCAAGGCTTACTTAATTATACTAGAATTCACTTGGAAATGAATTCTATATTTTTATTGCTAAACCAAACATGTGACCAAATCATTTGTAAATGAATTCTACACTTTATTAACAAACCAAACACAATATCCTATATAATTCAAATGAATTCCATAAAAACTATGCAATTCATTTAAACTAAACGGGGTGTTATACAACATAAATAAGGACATCACCTTCTCCTTCACAATATTTTATTTTGTACTAAAAAATCACCAATAAGCATGATTTAAATCCAGTTAGCTTGCTCACTCACTCACTTTTACTTGATATATCGTCATTATAATACATATTTTTTTTCTTTCGCTTTGATGTATAATGTAAATAGAAAAATTCTTGACGTCAAGAGTTGGGATAAGATAGAAGAAATTGAGGGTGACGAGGTTTAAAACCCTGCTATGAAATTTTCAAAGACCAATCCAAAGATACAAAATGCTCACACTCTCAAGGAATCCTCACAAAAGAATAGAGGAACAAAGGAGGTGAATCTTACTAATTTATTAATGTAAAAATTTAAGTTGTTATTATTGAAACCCTAAGAGGGGTGTTTATAGTTGAATACAAGAGTTTTGTTCAAACAAGTAATTTATAGCCAATAACAATAATCCCCCAATTAGGAAACTACTGATTAGATAATGACATCATATCCAAATAATCAAAATGACAAAATCCTAAAGCAACAATTAATAAAATTAAAATAGATCTTGCACTAGAGATTGGTTTCTTGGGCTTGGCAAGCTCTTGTATAAATTCTAATATACAATGTTGGCCATTACAAACTTTTTTGGTTTAGACTATCATGTTCTCGTGACATGAGGAAGTTATTACATAAATCACGAATTACAAATTAAAATAATGTTCACTGTTGATGTCAAAAAACGGTTGGTGCTGACGTGGCTTGGGAGCTGACGTGGCTCGGGTGCTAACGTGGTTTGGAAGCTGTTATGGCTTGGGTGTTGATACGTCCTGAACCCTGCACAAGTAACAAGGGTGAACTAGAGGCTCTCGGAAGGAGGCGAGGGGGAGACCTCCGAGGGTACTCCGAAGCTTAAGTTAGCAAAGGTTTAAAGGAGAAGCCAATGGCTCAAAAGAAACCGAGGGCTTATGCAGTTGGAGTGTAAGTAAAGGTGTGTCTGAATATGAATTTGGTGAAGTCCATACCTGGGCTTATTTATAGTCTTCTGCCTGTGGGAAGGCATTGATTGTCTGCTTGGGGAATGGCGCGCTGTAGGGTGGCGCGCCATAGGGCGGTTTCATGATAGTTGTGGTAGGGTGGCGGTAGGGTTGCAAGTGCAGGCGGTTGCGCGGTGTAGGTTGGTGTAGTGGCTGTAGAGTGGCGTGTAGCAGGGGTGGTCCAGGCGTAGGTCCACTGGGCTATTCTTCATGGGTTCGGAGATTCTACCGGGCCGAAGGGTTTACTGAGCCGATCATTGGGCCAGAGTGTCCATTGGGTCGGAGCATTCTATTGGGCTTGGAGCTTACTTGGGTTGGAATATTCTGTGTCATATCATTCGCGATCCGTTGAAAGGTTAGATATTACAATATACCTGTGTATGCTCAAATTTCACATATTCATATGATAATAAACTTGAGTCACCTGACACCATTTGTAATACTGGAGGTCTATCACAATCATTGGACGTTACCTATAATTTTGAATCTTCTCACTACATCATCAATGTAAATTGCGCATCATTACACCTCAAGCTTGCGTGAGCAGTAATATTGAGGTCCAAAAAGTATTAAAATATTTTTTAAATTTAATAATTATAAATTTAAATTCACATAAAGGTGAAGCTCACTTAATCAAGATCCATCTCAGTATGATCGGTATTGTAACAGTCACTAAAATAAGAGGAGATGCCCCTAGCTAGTATTGCGTGTTAATGGTGTGGACGGTTTAGTGGCCCACACAGCCTTTTGAGGGGTCCTCTGATATTTGTTAGTTTGCGAGCAGACAAAAGAAGAGAAGCTTCTTATCCGCTCTGTGGGTTTTCACACAAATCGTTACGTATAGAATCTTCAAAAGCCAAAGTACTCTAATATCTTATCATATTCCATCTCTTTTGATCCTCAATTAGTATACATAATTACCAACTATACCCTTTCTTAATTAATAATTTCAAACATAATGAATGGATATTTGAACAAAAGGGTAATACTTAAAAAGGCCAAATATTATCTAAGCTGCCAATTTACATGGCAACAATGTAATATTTTGGAAATTTCAAGGGCTAATGATTCGGTTATGATCCCAACAGTGGCCTATATAGTTCTGTCTTACAAGCCAGTTTAGTGCATGTTCTGTTGTTTCTCATTCCAAATTTGTCCATTTTCTTCACACTAGCTGCTCTCTTTCTTTCACTCGCTCACACACACAAAGATAAACATTTCAGTACAGCAATGGCACCCATGAGTCTCCCTCCTGGATTTAGGTTCCACCCAACTGATGAAGAGCTTGTTGCTTATTATCTAGATCGAAAAATCACAGGCCGTACGATTGAGCTCGAAATCATCCCAGAAGTTGATCTCTACAAATGTGAACCATGGGACTTACCAGGTACATAAATATATAATTTGTGGTACACTAATAATATTCACTTGCATATATATCTCTTTAATCAATTAATTGGTTTCTCTATGTTTAATTATATAGTTATTTGAAGAAGAAAAAAAACTAGTTATTGAACTATGCTTTTTTTTTTTCAGTTAAAAAAAGTAATGTTTTTTTTTAATATGATAATCTTGTTGATCTCTTGGTGAACATTTATTGTTTATAATATGAAAATAATTTCAACAGATAAGTCATTTTTACCTAGCAAAGATTTGGAGTGGTATTTTTATAGCCCTAGGGATAAGAAATACCCTAATGGGTCAAGAACTAACCGGGCAACTCGAACCGGTTACTGGAAAGCCACGGGCAAAGACCGGCCCGTTCACTCACAGAAGCAAGCGATTGGGATGAAGAAGACGTTGGTGTACTACAGAGGCAGGGCTCCCCACGGCATTAGAAGTAATTGGGTTATGCACGAGTATCGCTTGAATATCGACTCAGCCGGTGGCACTGCTTCATCAACTTTAAAGGTATATATAAATATAAATAGTTGTTGGTCTTCAACTAATCTTCTTGCACAATAATGTCCAGGAATAAATCCATTTTCCTTTTCATTTTTTTAATGAAAAGGAAAATATAAAATATGTTTATTAGCTAATATTAATTAATGTTAAGGAAATATAGGAGAAAGCCCTCCTTTGGATGAGTAATCCAAATTCCAAAGAAAAGATGTTACTCCGTTATTATTGCATATGTACTGAAATCCAGTAAGGTTTAGAGAAGGGTGTAGATAAAATGGAATTGTAATAATGTTATTGTTTTAAAGAGACCAATGCCATTTTTTTTATAGAAAATTTAAAATAAGTGTGTGAAAGTTAATGGCAATTGTGAGGGACATTAATAATGAAGGAAACCCTACGAGGTAATTTTATAGATGCATGGAGGTCAGTGCTTGATAATTAATTAATTAATTTTTAAATACAATTCTATCATTTCTACATGATCTTGAACAACTTTCAAATCCAGTTCAACAAGTACTGCATAGTAGGCTGTGAAAAGCATTTTAAAGATTATACACTGATCGATATCATCATTGGTAGTTGATGTTCTTTTTCTTTCTTCTAAATTTTCTTTTTCCTTTAAAAAGCAAAGCTCACAACATGAGAGTATGATGATGAAAGACTCTTTTGTTTCTAGTCCTTACTTGTACTTCTATATCTTTCTTTTTAGCTTTCATTTCTTTTTTGTCCTCCTTTTGTGTTTTTTTTTTTCCTTTGAGCATACTTTAATGGATCTTTTGTATGATACTGTTAATTTTTCGTTCATTATGTAATTTTTAGGGTATGTTTGAACTTTGGAAAATGTGAAGGAAAGAAAAAATTAGAAGAAGAAAATGAAAAAAAAAAGAAAAAGAAAATTTAAAACTCATTTTTTTCATTTCGATTTTATTTTATTATATTGTATCACATTTCACATCATAACGTTTCCTTTCACATCATATATAACAAAAACAAAGAAAATTATTATAAAAAAAAAACATTTTTTCAGTATTTTTTTTAATTTTTTTCTTCAAATTTTCAAGATCCAAACATGCTTTTAATAAAATGTGACATTAATCAACCAAATTGTTCATTTTTTCATCATAGGATTCTTATGCCTTGTGTCGTGTTTTCAAGAAAACCACACAAATGACTAAAACAAATGAAGAGCCAGTTGGAAATGCGGAGAAGGAATCAATGTGGATATCGGATGATCTACATTTAGTAGGGGACAATAATAATAATAATGATGGGATAATTAATGGAACCTGTCGCGGGAGAGAAGCCGATGATGATCAGAATTTCAACTGTATTGATTACACTAAATTCCCATCTGATACATCTTCTTCAGATCTCACTCAAGGAACCCCAACTGATCAAACTGGTATAGTGGATGATTTACAAGCTCCATTTGCCTCCGATGAAGCAAACAGTTTTGCTAATATGTATTAGCTTGGCATCGACTTGTCTTCAAATCTAGTTCAGGTACAACGACAAACACTTGACTAAATTATGTATAGGTTGGCAAGATTTATTTTTAAAATCTTTTTTGATATATATACAACATTAGTTTTGGCCTAAAATTTGTTTGTCACAAATATGTTTGATCTTCGCGTATATTAATTAGAAAATCATTGGAGATGGTAATTAATAGCATGAGTCTAATTAATTATCATAATAATTAATTTTAGCTTCTATTATGTCAATGACATGATTAACTCCTTTGAAAATACTGCATTTCCGGCAAATTCTACTTTATTTGCTGCTTTATATCATCACCAAGGCTTCATGTTCACTTCTCCTGATTTTGTGAACATATTATACTAGTTTTCCATCATAAATCATGGTTAGATTTACACACAAAAAAGAAAAAAAAACAGAGATTAAAGTAGGAATCGATCGATCGAGGGATTGGAAGTAGGCCCAGAAGACAAGCCCTTTGAGTTCTCTTTTGATCTTAAAGTAACAAAAGTTAGAAGCAATGAACTCACTCTCTTTTCATAAAGCCTTCTGTTCTTCCCAAAAATCACTTGAGACTGACTCAAATATATTGTGGCTTTCTTCACCATATCTTCTATTATGATTAATTATAATAAGCTTTAACTTTTAAGATAATTTAATTATTCTTAAACATTACCATCTCAAAAATCTAGATTACTACTGTTCTATTCATCGGAATCCACATAAAAGAAGAAAAGCATTCCATGTCAAAAGTTAAAAAAAAAATGGCGAAATTCAAAATACCCTTTTAAAATGGCGCTTTGAAAAGAGGGGAGAATACTAGTTCAATAGGCCTGCTATTGAACAAAACACTTGTCACATATCTCTTTTTAGGTTGGTTTTCTTCTAAACTCTCTTGTTAGACTATATATATAGGCTCTGTGCTCGTCGGTGCAAGAGATCTCCATTTCCGTTTTACTTCTCCACCCAGTGCTTTACTCACTCTTGAGCCTTTGTTTTTCTTCATCGAAATTCAATTTCTCTTGCCATTTTTCCATTTTGGTCTTGGAGCACATAAGTAGGGGATAAGGATGAGATGACAGGATTTGAGCCTGTGACATTTTGTACTCAACAAAACAAGCACTCATTCCAACAAAAATTTGAGACGGGTGTGATCGGCTTGTGACACATTAATTTTTCTTCGACTTATGACACATGGGTTGCCATGTTAAATTTAGGGCCCTTTTTCATCGATTTAAATTTTTATGCTATGATTGGTAGAGGAAAAGTAAAAGGAAGGAAACGGGAGAAAAGAAAAAAAAATGATTTTCGTATTGTTTGGTAAGAAAGAAAAATGAGGGGAAAGAAAAATAAGATGATCGGTGTTTTTTTCTCACATTAACAAATCATAATCCTCTCAAATTGAGGTGAATGGAGAATAAAAATTGAAATAAACTATTTTTTTGTTTTTTTTTATTTTTTTTTGTTTTTTTTTATTTTTTCTCATTTTCTCATGATTTTTACCGAAGTAAGACATCAATTATCTTCTTCTTCCATCATCTCTCTTCTTTCCTTTCACTTTTTCTCTTTACTAATCAGTTTTTAGGATAATTGGTAACCCAATTATTTCTTTAATGTCTCTCTTTTGTTTTTTAATAAAAAATCTTTGCAACTTCATGTATGTTTTTGACAATTGATATTGATTTTTGTTTATTAATCTGCCTTATTTCTATCATAAGCACATAAATATATTTGTGAATGCAGGATATACAGATGCCAAATTACTCAAGTAGTCTGCATTATCAGCTTCCTTATCCACCACTAGAACTAGGAAGACTTCCCACAGATAAATATAGCAGAGGCCTCATCGAAACTGGAAGCCATCAATGAATGTGTGATGTACGACAAGTATAGAGACTACATGAATGGAACATTAAAAGAGATTTTTTCTTTACGTTCCTCAGAGGACACAACTCCAATGCTCTCTCCATGTAAGATTAATTAAGTAAAACTAATTAATTAATTAACCAATTTGACTTCACCAAGTGAAGAAGAAGAAGAACCATATATACTTCTTATTCTCTCACTCAATTATATTGTAATACTACAAATACTACAATTCATTTGACACAAAATTAGGTAGAAAGAACTTTTTCTTGGCGGCTAAATAACTGAAAGAATTTGTGGGATTATTTTGCCAACCACAAAATGGTGAGTCAAGCCATACGATCATTTTCTTCTTCTTCTTATCTCTTTTTTGTTTTATTGTTGTTGTTGCAATTATTTGGTCAACTTTGAAAGTGAAATGGATAAATCAATTTATACTTGTGTTCGATCCATTTATTTGTTTTCATGAAGTTATGTTTGCCATTTTTTAATTATTACTAAATTACATTGTACTACCAATGTTTGCAAAAGCTAGTTAATTTCATTTACTGTTTTTTACCAGGGTGGTGGTATTATAGTTAAGGTCAAAAAAACAAATTTTAATTGACAAAATTAGCTTCAAATAAAAAACTTACTTTACCTTAAAAGCCCTTCTTTAAACCCTCTCCTTTTCCTTTCCTTCTTTCTCAAGGCAAATATTTCTCAACCTCATCAGTACCATTCGTTCAAATACTAAAATCAATAAAAAGAGTTTCTGTTTCATAATTTTGTCCAATATGGTGTTGTTTCAGTGTTAAAAAAAAGGAGAAAAAAAGAAGAAGATATGTGACTGAAATGCCTCATTTTAAGATGGATCGTCTGGCCCAAGTTGATGAGACTCATGAAGATTGTATATGAAGTTGATATTGATGCGGATAATTACAATAAGTGTTTGAATTCAAATTCTTTTCCCAAGCCGTGTGATGAAGGGATTAATGTTATTGTGGGGAATAGGAAAAGTTGTGGTGGAAAGTGTGGTAGTTTTCAGTATGAAGAGAGAAGGGAATTAGCCTTGGTCCCTGCAATTGACTTTGCAAATAGAGTCCTTTAATACAATGCTGAATAATAATGGTAATTTGTATAAAGAAATGGAATTAGGTCTGATGGCACGAGGTGATGGAACGAGTAATACTACTTGGAATGGGTTTGTTGGTCCACATAGTTTGGTGGGCTTATAAACTCAAATGGGCCTGATCAAGATGAAGTGCTTTATGTTCGCAAAATTTTTTGATTGGTTTGTATTTAAAGTCGATGGTTTAAATTAATTAAAAAATTAATTAATAATTTTAAAAAATTTTATTGTTAATATCAATATAAATATGTGATTTAAAAATTAATATTATTAATAAAAGTTTTAAAACTATCAACAAAGTTTTTAACCCACAAGCTCTCAAAATTTTTTTCCTTATATTCGGGTTATGAGAGAAATAACGTAACAGTAGTTACCGATGATGGGTGTGATGATATTGAGGAATCTTGTCAGGAAAAGAACGAATTCAGTGAAGGGGAGGTGTTTGGTACATTAATTTTTGCAAACAAATGCAAAGGGAAAAGAAGAGATCTTGGGAAAGGTAAGAATAAATCGAAGAAGAAATCTAAAGGTAAGAAAACATAAGATATGAAGACTATTATAGTGAAAGCTTAGAGTTTCACCGTTAGAAATGATCCATCAATATTGGACAGTGATATTAGGCAACGAAATAATATTTTATGGAAGAGACTGCTAAAACTCTGGTGTTGGGAAAGAAGTTGGGTTTGGTCTTTAATAAGGAAGAGGTCATTCAGAGGAGGTTAGTGTAACTTGAACAAGATTACATCACGCTCAGCACAGTAAAGCATTGCCTTCATCACTTCAAGCACCACAAATCTTAAGCTCTTTCATGCCAAGCGTAGCAAAACCTTGGCTTCATCATGCCAAGCGCATCAAAACCTTGGTAAGATCATGTTAGGGATAGTAAAGTCTTGGATAAATCACTCCAAACACAATAAAACCTTAGCTCAATCACGTCAAGCACAGCAAAACCTTGACTTAATCACACTAAATATTGTAAAGTCTTGGCATCATCATGCCAAGCACAGAAAAGTCTTAGCTCCGTCATGCCAAGCACTGTAAATTGCTATTGTTTTTTTGGGTTGTCACATAAAAAAATGAGAGATGGAGTGAACATTTTTATTTGGGTTTTCTTTGCTTTTGTAAAAATGATTTGATCTTTTTAGATTTTTACTTCATTACATGAAAAAGTAAATTTGTTGGTCTTTCGACCTTAACAATTTATCTTTTGATGATATCGTTATTTTTTTAATAATTTTTTTTATAAATAATTGTTTACATCAAATTTAATTCTAATGCATTTGACATGAATAAAAATTAAATTCACTCACAATCTCAAGATTAACCAACAATAAGAAATTTAATTGGTCTTGGGTCATTTAATTAAATACTCAAAAAAATTAATGGATCATCAATTTGACTCAAATTCAAAGACAATCATGAACCATTTAAAATGGTATCAGCTCGTTAGATTCAATGTTGGGGCTGATTATACATAAATTAAAAGTGTGGGTTAGTCAACATGCCCATTGATACAAGAAGTTTAATGCGAGCGAAGGCTTCTGCTCGAGAAGCGTGGACCGTTTTGACCAAAAAAAAAAAAACGTAAAAATAAAAGGTTTCGTAAACTAATTTTGTTTAACCGTGACTCATTGAAAGTTATGTGCACTCGTCAATTTATTTGTCATATATAAATACTGTTGGGCCTTAAGCTCATTACATATTAAAACCTCCGTATTAGAGTTTTGTCAATTTATTTATCAATCCAAATCGTAGTAGAAGGGGACAAAAGTAAAAATATTAAAACCTCTCAATTCTTAGGCCTTAAGCCCATTACAATTACAAAAAATTAATATAAAACAAGGAACTCCCAAAAACGTACAAAAGTCTATTACAAACTATTTAGGCCTAAAGTGCAAATCAAAGTAATAACTGTACAATAATTACTCAAGAGTATCCCTTTAGTAACCACAAATGTGGCCCATTGGACCTCTTTTAAATAAAAAGAATAGCTTCTATCACTAAAGAGTAAAGACCAACATCAAAGGAAACAGACTGGCTCAAAGTAGTTTCAATTCAACAAAGCTCTCCAGAACCCAACAGTTCACTTTAAGCCGAAAGCAGTGTTAATGATGTAAATGAACCAAAAGCCCAACTTATAAGACGAAAACCAATATTCATATAACAAACAATAAAAATGAACTTCTACAAGCTAAGCCCAAACCACAGAGACCTAGATTTCAAACAAATGTGATAAACAAACTCAGCTACAAAATCTCATTAGCAAATTTATTTTACATTCCAAAGGTTACTTTTTCTTTCGCACCTCAATTTTCTTTTTGATAATAACGACAGAACTGACATATGCAAAATATTGGCATCACAACAAGAAAAAGTGGGGATTAACTGTTCAATCAAGCCTTTTGATTTGACGATGACCTCTACTATAGTTTTCATAAGAAAATTGAGTTCGTTCCGTTTTCGGTCAATGTATTAATATTCTAATCATTTATAATATTATTTATGGTAAATTATATTATATTATTTTTAAATTTATTAAAATAATATTAATATATTAAATATTTTTTAAAACTCACGATTCTTTTCAAGATATCAATTTTCACCGTCAAACAGTCTCAAATTAAATTTCTTTAAACAATCCAAATTTTAACTGAATACTACATTTTATGATTAACAATTAGGTATCGCAGAGGTTACTTTTTTTTATAAAAAAAATGTAAGTATATATCAGGGATTAAATATATTTAATAAAGAATTTTTTACGGCTTTTTAAAAAAAATTATCATCGTTCTTTTTCAAAAATTGTTAAAATTATATTTTAAATAAATTTATATTCTATTATATGGTATAAAAATTTTACTTCATATATTTTATATTTTAAAAAATATTATAATATTATTACCTATCGCATCTCAAATAAGTGAAAATCAAATACCATTATAAAAGAAAATTAAATATTTTCATATGAAAAGTTTGTCGATATGATTTTTTATAAAATTAAATTGTTTAACATCTCAAATAAATGAATATAAAAAACGATCACAAAAAAAACAAAAGACTAACTTTTCTATTTTAAAAATTAAAATGATACTGCATGTTTTTTTAGAAAAATATGAATTCAAATAACTTAAAAAATTGTGTTATAAACAGTTTTGAGATAAATAGTTGATAAATGAAATTATTAAACTTATTATAATCACTTGGTTATTTGAGGTTTATAAACTCATATCATAAGTTTTAATCGATTGTTTTTTTTGCCAACTTAAGGGTATTTTGGTCATCAAGAAACGTAATATTCAATTAAAATTTTGATTCTTCAAAGAAATTTATTTTGAGGCTACTTGATGGTGAAATTTGATATTTTTAAGTGAATCATGAGTTTTAAAATGGTTTGATATATTAGTATCATTTCAACAAATTCAAATGTAATATAATGTAATTTGCTATATTATTTATTAACCCAAACAATGGGTAAGTTTATTTTTTTATGCATACTTGGAAGAACAACTCGAATTCATTGAAGAACAGCTCCCTGGCTTCTTTGATTCCTCAGTATCATCTATGCTTTTTCCCTCCTTCATTTTTCAGCTTTTTTTTTTTATTAAAATCAAAATTAAAAATAACATGTTCAATTTCAAGTTGATTTTGTGTTGTTTCTGTATCGGATATGCTTTGGATCTACTTCAAGAGCAATAGGTAAACTAATCTTGTAGCAATTTGTCTTTTTTTTTATGCATGCGTGTATAGGAAGAACAACTCTCTAGCTTCTTCGATTCCTTTGTATTATCTATGCTTTTCTCTCCTTTTTCTTTTCAGCTTTTGTTTCTTGATTTCTCAGAGATAAGGAGAGAAAAATCAAAATTCAGCTCCTTGGCTTCTTTGATTCCTTTGTGATATGGCCCAAAATACTCCGGCCCAAATAAGCCTCAAGACTAGAGAAGAGTCCTGGCCCAGTAACCTCTACAGCCCAGACCTCTCCGGTCCAAGTCCAAATGAGCTTCAGGCCCGGTAGGATGCTCCAACCTAAGAAGAAGCCCAGCTAAACTCTCCAGCCCCAGAAGCATTCTGGCCCAATAGCCTCCCCAGCCCTGACCAATGGACCAGTGTACTCTTTGGCCTAGCAAAATCTCCAGGTCCATAAGGGATCGCCCAGCAGACCTACGTCTGGACCTCCCCTACAGCCGCTCTGCAGCTCCCCCACAGCTGTTTCGCGCCACTCTACAGTCGCCTACGTCTGCAGCCCTACAGCCACCCTACGACCTGTAGCCACCCTACAATGCCCCTCCTCCTGAGCTTGCAATCATGCCCTCCCCACTGGCAGACGGCTATAAATAAGCTCAGGTATGGATTTCAGATTCACTCAGTATTTTTCTACTTGCACTTGATTTGTCTATGCCCTCGGTTCCTATTTCGAGCCCTCGGCTTCACCCTCAAATCCTTGCTAACTTAAGCATCGGAGCACCCTCAGAGGTCTCCCCCTCCCCTCCTTTCGAGGGCCTTCAGTTCACCCCTGTCACTTGTGCAGGAATTAGGCCAAGTCCTCACTCAAGCCACGTCCTCAACCAGGCCATGTCAGCACCAACAGTAAGCGGCATCAACAGATTGGCGCCGTACGTGGGAAACCACAATCTCTCGCTACAGTAGAAGCGAAGAAATCTAAAGAACTCATCTGTTGCAATGCCAAGCTGTCCGACACCATGTTGCACACTTTGGAGTTTCGAGTGCGCACTACCAAGCCGTAGTGCACACATCCCTGTCCGAGTGGTTTCTAAGTGCACACGATCAAGCGCCATAGTGCATATGCCCCTGTCCCAGTGGATGCTAAGTGCACACGACCAAGCACCGTAGTGCACATGCCCTTGTCCTAGTGGTTGCTAAGTGCACACGGCCAAGTGCCGTAGTGCACATGCCCCTGTCCGAGCGGTTGCTAAGTGTGCACGGCCGAGCGCCATAATGCACACGTCCCTGTTCGAACAGTTGCTAAGTGTGCATGGCCGAGCACCATAGTGCACATGTCCCTGTCCGAGCGATTGCTAAGTGTGCACGACCGAGCACTATAGTGCACACGTCCCTGTCCGAGCGGTTGCTAAGTGTGCACGGTCGAGAGCCATAGTGCACACGTCCCTGTCCGAGCAGTTGCTGAGTGTGCATGGCCGAGTGCCGTAGTGCGCATGCCCCTGCCCAAGCCTCAGTGTGCACCAGTGCGCACGGCCAAACTAAGCCGCGCACACTCAAGTCCGAGAGAAGGAATATGTATGCAAATGCTCGGACCAAGCCGAGCCTTAGTGCACACAAGTGCACACAAGTGCACACAGTCCAAACTTCAGTGCGCAACAGTGCACACAGCCAAGAGAGCGCGCGCACACCAAAGTCCGAGCATGTGCATATGTGCTCAATCGCTTGGCCTCGTCTGAGCCTCATCCGAGCTTTAGTGCACACAGTCCGAGCTTCAGTGCGCAATAGTGCGCATAGCCAAGAAAGTGCGCGCACACCAAAGTCCGACCGTGTGCATATGTGCTCATACGCTTGGCCTCATCCCTACCCTTGTCCGAGCTTCAGTGCACACAGTCCAACCTTTAGTGCGCAACAGTGCGCGCAGCCAAGAGAGCGCACGCACACCAAAGTCCGAGCGTGTGCATATGTGCTCATACGCTCGGCCTCATCCGAGCTTCAGTGCACACTAGTGCACATAGTCCAAGCTTCAATGTTCAATAGTGCGCACAGCAAAGAAAGCGCACGCACACCCAAAGTCCGAGCGTGTGCATATGTGCTCATACGCTCGGCCTCATCCGAGTCTTGTCCGAGCTTCAGTGCACACTAGTGCACATAGTCCGAGCTTCAGTGCGCAACAGTGCACGTGGCCAAACAATCGTGCGCACACCCAAAGTCCGAG
Organism: Bretschneidera sinensis; assembly: GCA_023935145.1. NCBI lineage: Eukaryota > Viridiplantae > Streptophyta > Magnoliopsida > Brassicales > Akaniaceae > Bretschneidera > Bretschneidera sinensis. Next base: position 10,871,696 of record CM043704.1, read on the forward strand.
CGTGTGCATATGTGCTCATACGCTCGGCCTCGTCCGAGCCTTGTCTGAGCTTTAGTGCACACTTGTACACACAGTCCGAGCTTCAGTGCGCATAGCCAAGAAAGTGCGTGCACACCCAAAGTCCGAGCGTGTACATATGTGCTCATACGCTCGGCCTCGTCCGAGCCTTGTCCGAGCTTCAGTGCACGCTTGTGCACACAGTCCGAACTTCAGTGCGCAATAGTGCGCACAGCCAAGAAAGTGCGCGCACACCCAAAGTCCGAGCGTGTGCATATGTGCTCATACGCTCGGCCTCGTCCGAGCCTTGTTCGTGCTTCAGTGCGCACTTGTGCACACAGTCCGAGCTTCAGTGCGCAATAGTTCGCACAGCCAAGAAAGCATGCGCACACTCAAATTCCGAGCATGTGCATATGTACTCATACGCTCGGCCTCGTCTGAGCCTTGTCCAAGCTTCCATGCACACTAGTGCACACAGTCCGAGTTTCAGTGCACGACAGTGCGCACAGCCAAGAAACCACGCGCACACCTAAAGTCCGAGCGTGTGCATATGTGCTCATACGCTCGGCCTCGTCCGAGCCTTGTCCGAGCTTCAGTGCACACAGTCCGAGCTTCAGTGCGCAATAGTGTGCATGGCCAAACAATCACGCGCATAGCCAAGTTCGAGCATTGATATATATGTTCATACGCTCAGCCTCGTCCCAGCTTCAGTGCACACTTGTGCACATAGGGCCAGCATCAGTGCGCAATAGTGCACACGGCCAAGCATCTCCAGAGCCGAGCGTATGAGCTGCTTGTCATACCCTCGGCCAAGCTCTCCTAAAGTCTGAGCCTCGTCAACACTCGGCCAAGATCCCCAAAAAGTCCGAGCGTATGAGCTACGTTGCATACGCTTGACCAAAAATTCTCCAGAAGTCTGAGCCTTGTCAACACTCGGCCAAGATCTCCAAAAAGTCTGAATGTATGAGCTGTGTTGCATACGCTTGGCCAAAATTCTCCAGAAGTCCGAGCCTTGTCAACGCTCGGCCAAGATCTCCAAAAATTCTGAGCATATGAGCTGCGTTGCATACACTCAGCCGAAAATTCTCCAAAAGTCGAGCCTTGTCAACGCTCAGCCAAGATCCCCAAAAAGTCCGAGCGTATGAGGTGCGTTGCATACACTCGGCCAAAAATTCTCCAGAAGTCCGAGCCTTGTCTATCACTCAATCGAAATAGCCACGGTTCTCAAAAAATTCGAGCCTTATCTATCGCTCGGCCAAAATCGCCACGGTTCTCCAAAAGTCCGAGCCATGTCTATCACTCGACCAAAATCGCCACGGTTCTTCGAAAGTCCGAGCCTTATCTATCACTCAGCCGAAATCGCCACAGTTCTCCAAAAGTCAGAGCCTTGTCTATCACTCGACCGAAATCACCACGGTTCTCGGCCAAAATCGCCACAGTTCTCCAAAGGTCCGAGCCTTGTCTATCGCTTGGCCGAAATCGCCATGGTTCTCTAAAAGTCTAAGCCTTGTCTATCGCTCGACCGAAATCACCACGGTTCTCCAAAAGTCTGACCCTTGTCTATCGCTCGGCCGAAATAGCCACGGTTCTCCGAAAGTCCAACCTTTGTCTATCGCTTGGCCAAAATCGTCACGGTCCTCCAAAAGTTCGAGCCTTGTCAACGCTCGGCTAAAATCTCCAAAGTTCTCCAAAAGTTCGAGCGTATGAGTTGCGTTGTATACGATCGGCCAAGTTCTCCAAAGTCCGAGTGTTTGAAACTACGCTGCAAACGCACGGCCTTATCCTCCAAGGTTCAGACATTTTGCAAACGTCTTACCAAGGCTACTCCTTGTACGAGCTTTTGAAACCTCTATCAGATTTTGCCAAAATCAACATCAATTCAGACAAGTATAAAAGGCAAGGATACCATACGAAGGTAGAAATTGAAAGAAAAGATATTTTATTAATTCAAAGGATTACAACTAGCGACCTCGAAGTACAAGTAAAAGAGGACCTTAACGGCCTCAAAGTACAGAGATAAGACAACGACCCTACGGCAAGGAAAGGGAAGCCGCAGCCCCCTTATCTTGCTGCCACCAGAGAGATGGCCGCGCCTTACTCTCAACTTCCAAGAACCAGAAGCAAGCCGACCCCCCCTTCTTCTTCTTCTGTTCCAATAAGCTCGAGGGTTAAGGCCTAAAAAGCTCCTGGCACAAGGGGACCCCCCCGTCAGCCTCCGCCTGGAATCAGGGAAGAAGCCACCCTGGCTCTAAATGAACCAGTGGTGCCCCTCTTCTTCTTCCGTTCCAATAAGCACGGGGCCAGGAGGGCCCACCATCTAGAGACACGGCACCACTCCTCCCTCGACTCCTGCTCAGAATCTGGAAGAGGTCCGTGCCCCCACTCGGAATCTGAAAGAGGCCCGTGCTCCCACTTGGAATCTGAAAGAGGTCCTAATCTCCGCTTGAAGTCAGAAAGACGTCCATATTTACTGAACCATGACCCTCCTCCAGAGTGATCTCACCTCCCTCTCTAGCTTCAATCGGTCCCTCAAAACTCAGCTGACTCCTCCCCGTCTCCAAGACCGTTACCCTTGGAATTCCCTAAACCAATGGCTCCACTGATAGGAAGTAAGGCCGCACCTCCCTCTCAATTTCAAAAACTGAACTCATTTCTGCTTAAAACAAAATATGCCAGAAAGCCTTATTTATAAGAAGGGAAAACTCGTTCAGCGAGGGGAATTAATGCCAGAAACGGAAAAAGAGGAGACATTACGATTTTTGAGAAGACTCTTTCACTTCTCCAGGTAACCTTTCACCTCCCGAGGGTGACGGTTCGACTCCCAAGGGTAGCCAGTTAAAAGCAATATTGACCGTACGGTTTTGAGAAAGCCTTTCACTTCTCCAAACGACCTTTCACCTCCCGAGAATGACGGTCCTAGCCCCCACGAATGAGTCTTGCTGCCCAGACCCATGAAAAGCTCGTCCCACAAAATACTTCCTGAAGCATATAAATGAACTCCAGGAAGTGGGGGGGCTGTGATATGGCCCAAAATACTCCGGCCCAAATAAGCCTCAAGACCAGAGAAGAGTCCTGGCCCAGTAACCTCTACAGCCCAGACTTCTCTAGTCCAATGAGCGGCCTGCTCTAGTTCAAATGAGCTTCAGGCCCGGTAGGATGCTCCAACCCAATAAGAAGCCCAGCTAACTCTCCAGCCCGAGAAGTATTCTGGCCCAATAGCCTCCCCAGCCCTGACCAGTGGACTAGTGTACTCTTTGGCCTAGCAAAATCTCTAGGCCCATAAGGGATCGCCCAGCAGACCTGTGTCTGGACCTCCCCTACGGTCGCCCTGCAGCTCCCCCACAGCTGTTTCGCGCCACCCTACGGTCGCCTACGTCTGTAGCCTTACAGCCACCCTACGACCTGTAGCCACCCTACAGCGCCCCTCCTCCTAAGCTTCCAATCATGCCCTCCCCACTGGCAGACGGCTATAAATAAGCCCAGGTATGGATTTCAGATTCACTCAGTATTTTTCTACTTGCACTTGATTTGTCTAAGCCCTCGGTTCCTATTTCGAGCCCTCGACTTCACCCTCAAATCCTTGCTAACTTAAGCATCGGAGTGCCCTCGGAGGTCTCCCCCTCCCCTCCTTTCGAGGGCCTTCAGTTCACCCCTGTCACTTGTGCAGGAATTAGGCCAAGTCCTCACTCAGACCACGTCCTCAACCAGGCCACGTCAGCATCCAGGCCACGTCAGCACCAACAGTAAGTGGCATCAACACTTTGTATCATCTATGCTTTTTTCCCCCTCTTTCCAACTTTTGTTTCTTGATTTCTTAGAGATTGAGAGAGAAAAATCAAAATTTGGATCTACTTCAAAAGCGATAGTTACCCTTATCTTACAATAATTTGTCTTATTTTTATTTTTTATTTTTTTTATGCATGCGTGTATAGGAAGAACAACTCCTAGAATTCATCGAAGAATAGCTCCTTGGCTTCTTCGATTCATTTGTATCATCTATGCTTTTTTTTTTCCTTTTCTTTTCAGCTTTTGTTTCTTGATTTCTTAAAGATAGGAGAGAAAAATAAAAAATTTAAAAATAGCATGTACAATTTCAGGTTGATTTTGTGTTACCTATTTTTTTTAGCATTTGTTTCATCATTTCTTAGAGATAGGGAGAGAAAAATCAAAACTTGGATCTACTTCAAAAGCAATAGGTAAGCTCATATGACTTTTAGGTTTTTTTGGTTTCGTGTGCAGGTATCGCTCACCATGCAATCAGATTATGGACAGATTTTCGACATCAACACCTACTTCAAGAAAATAAATCATAATCAAATACTATATCTATATTAAAATATAATTTTTTATGATCACAAAATTAAATATTTACCCCATACCCTTATGTACCCAACAAATATTTATCTTTGAGGGCTTTTCACTCATATTTATCTTTGAGGGCTTTCACTCAGTTCTAACAAGTTTCCCTATTTTATTCTAATTATCATTTAATACCCTACCATTTGCTATTTGCTACCATATGCATGTGTGATTTATTCAGATATGAAATATTTAAGACTAACCAAATAAGAAGAATAGTAGAGAGAAAGAGAGAAGATATGGGCACTGAATTATTAGCATGGAGTCTCGAGAGTCTCTAGTAACATATAGAGGTCAAACGGAAGCATACTTAACATGAAAAAGGTAATTAGAAGGTGAAATTTTTTCTCATCAAGAGAGAGAGAGGGAAAAATATTTGGTCTCATTTGTTCACGTACGTGTGGTGCGGTGCACTAGTATGCTAGCCACTAACGTTATAATCTTAATTAGTTACCCAAAAAAATTTCTATTAAAAGGGCAGATGGGGTCAATTTGTGCATGCATGACATTTTTCATTTGTTGGTCTACAGGTCATGTGATGGACCTGATTTACCCGAGTATTTCTAAATGGAGTTAATTAGTGTTTTTGTTTTATTTACTTTTTCTTCTGGGAAAATTTATCATTTAAGATGTCTTTTTTTTTTTTCCCTATTAGTGTGGAGGTTTATGAATGAAATGCCTTGGTAAAGATTCCCTACATAGACTAATGACCCCACTTAATTAACAAAATAAAAGATATGTTTTTTGCCAACTTGAGTATAGTGAAAGCTACTTTACTAGGTCCTTGTATACTAATCTTATATTTGAAATTTGAAACTACAGTGTGCTGTTATTACTAGCATGGTATCCATAACTCAAAAGGAAAACTTCCCAAGACCCAAAAAAAAAAAGAAATAAAGAGGAAAAAAGAAAACCCTTCAAAAGGTTATAATTGTTGGATTTTTTTTTTATAATCGGTGATAAAAACTAAATAGAGAATTTCAAAATATATGATTGTACAAATCAAAATAATTTTAACACAATAAAAATATATGATATTAAGCAATAATGTATAATAAAATAAAATAAAAAATTAAAATAGAGAAAACAAAAATAGCTTGCTTGTGAGTCGTAGAAAGCCACTGTCCTAAAGCCATTATAACCTCCCTATGTGTAGGTACAAATGGCTAAGACCGACTCCAAGATAAAACCCAGGTGCTCCTAGCTTTGCTTCCTACGATGTGCACATCCACTAAGAAGCGGGAGTGAACCGACCCAATCAAGGTTACCAAAAAATATAAATATATAGAGAGTATAAAACGAGAAAAAGAATATGAAAAATTGTGTCTTAGGTACTCGAAAATCTTTTTATTTTTAGGCACAAATGAGCTTAAGAATTTAATTCAAAATTTATAATAGAAACAATTACAAAATTTGTAACTCTTAATTTATTGAGATTGATCACAAATTTGCAACTCTCAATTTATTGGCTATATTAAAATAACCATGAATAATTGTGAGGAATTTAAACCTTTTCTAACAATCCCCCACAATTTTTAAAATTTCGAAACTCAAAATAAACAAAACAAAACAAAATAAAATATAGAAAGTATATAAGGGCAACTCTAGTACTATGCAGTAAGTGCAGGAGTCTTCAAGACTTGAGCCTACACTTAATGTTGACAGTATTCATCTGAGGGAACCGTAATGGACGACGTCTTGAATTAGGTCCCTTGATCAGATTTCAACAAGTCACACACACAGTACTTGATATAGGGTCAGGTTCCTGGGTTAGCGCTATTAATGGCCATGCACTCTTATCTTGATTCTCATGAGAGTCTCTAGGGAATAACCCAATCTCATAGTCGCGGCCTCACGACAACTCTTACTTAGGTGAGCCTCCAAAGGTACGGGTGAGAAGTACCTCGAGTAATACCCGCCTCAGTCTCATTAATGGTAAATGGCAATCCTAAACATCACACTAATAAGCACTATCACCTTAGGGATGGGAAGGAGATGCTCTCATGGAGAATGCTCCTCAAAAGTAGTGATAAAAATTGAGTCACGCGCTGTAGGTCATTTCTACCCATTGAACCTTCTTCGTGGGATCTCCAATCACAAAGGTTGGGTTACTCCTATTGGTGACTCCCTATAGAGAGAGATAAGACTTCATTATTGAGAGTAATATTTCTAGAATCAAATTTCTTCAATTCTTCACTACTAGTAACAATATTATTATTATTAGTGGGGGAAGAATTTGTTACTTCATCTTCATCATCAAATTCCATTAAGCAAAGATTGACAGTTTCCTCATATCCGACGTCGTTATCCAAAAGTTCTTCTTCTTCATCATCACTCAAAGTGGTTACAACCATGGATTTCTCTTTGAAGCTTTTGTATGGCTTGTTTGTTATTGGATAATTGGCCTTAATGTGTCCGAGTTTCTGGCAACCATAGAACACAATAAGTTCTCTTTTTGGAGTGAAATCCTTTGTGTAAGGTTTCTTGCTTTTCTTCAACAACTTATGAAATCTTTTGGTGATTAGTGCCATTTCACCATCTTCTTCACTACTCTCATCCTCTTCTTCTTTTTCTTCCACTTTCTTTCTTGTGTAAAGTTTTGAGAGCAATCATTTTCTTTTTCTTCATCTCATCATCATTGGCACTAGGATTCATTTCTTCTATCTTGTATGTCAATAATGATCTGAGAAGGGTTTCGACATCAAGTATGTTGAGATCTTTGACCTCCATTATGTTAGTCTTCTTTGCTTTCCAAGCTGATGGCAAAGATCTTAATATCTTCCTTGTTAGCTCAAATTCCTCAATGTTCCTTACCAAGAAGCTTTAAAATATTAACAATAGTGGTGAAGCGGGAGTGCATTTTAGAAATTGTTTCGTTAGAAGACATTTTAAAAGATTCATATTCAGACACTAGCATATAAATTTTTGGTTTTTTAACTTCACTAGTGCCCTCATAAACAATTTGAAGTTTGTCCCATATTTCTTTAACCGAAACACATGCTGAAATTTTATTGTATTTATTGATATCTACAACACAATGTAGTATACTAGTAGCTCTATTATTTAGAGACATCATTCTGTAATCCCTTTCATCAAACTCTGTTATAAGCTCAGGCATTGTATGATTGATTTCTCCAATAATTATTTCCTTAGTAGGAATTCTAGATCATTCTTCAATGATTCTCCACAAATTATAATCTTGTCCTTCAACAAAGATTTTTATTCTATTTTTCTAATAATTATAATTTGTGTTATTGAACAAATGAGGTCTACTATAGGAATGACCTTCGGTATAATTGTTTGAAGCCATTTGATCAACTCAAAAATTTTAAGCCTAAAATTGAGTATGTGGCTCTGATACCAATTGTAGATCGAGGTACAAGCCCAAGAGAGGGGTGAATTATGTTTTAAATTTTTTTTACAATTAACAAAAAAGTTTTAACAATTTAATCAATTGAATGACAAAATAAATAAATTGCTTGAAATTAAAGGAGTAAAGGAAGAGAATATGCAAACTCTGTTTATAGTGGTTCTGCAATATCAGAATCACTCCAACCCTACGTCCACTCTCTTTAAGGAACCTTCTTGAAGCAATCCACTAATGATAGTCATTAAATATACTCTCTTCCACAAGGAAGTGTTTAATGCCTAAACACTCTAAGAGTTCTACCAACTCTTTCTCTTTACAATGATTGATATTGAATGTAATGAAAAATAAGAGAGATAGCAATAAATGCTTTACAAGATGAAGATGATCTCTCTTTAAAGAACAAATCTTAATGAATGGCTAAAAAGATAATTTCCAAAGCTTTCAAGAGTATTAATGAGCTATATCAGAAATTCGTTATGCTTTCTTGTTGTTAAATGCTCATTGATGAGGGGTTTTTATAGTCTTGGCTTTATATGACCATTAGACACAAGTTAGGTTGGTTTGGAGCATTAAATGCTTAAGTCCCACGTCCATATTTTGAAAGCTAACCGTTTTTCTCAACAGGATAGTTGACTGTGTAAAATGGACAATCGACTGTCCTCTCTTGAATTTGAAATTTTGGTTTGAAATGATTTGCACAGTCGTCTGTCTAAATGGGCAGTTGACTGTGAAACTCTCGATTTCTTTCACAATCGACTGTCCATTTTGCTTTCAAAATGGGCAGTTATAGAGATGTTGACAGTCGATTGTCCAAAATGCACAGTCAACGGGCAGTCTTAGAAAACTTAGAATTTTAAACCAATTTTTGACAGAAATGAGTTTTCGAAGGACCAAAACATTTTCTAAAAGATTTTTTGAGCTGTGTTCAAATGAGAGATTTACAAGTAAAAGTAAACTACCTTAGAACCTAAACTAGGTCATCGGTCTTCTTTCGAGTGTCTCTCATGTACAATAACTTCTTATTTATGCTTGAATTACGTCTTGTTCTTGAGTTAGAAGTTTAGACTTAGTTAAAAACACTTAGATAAAACTGTTAGCATAGCTAAAGTAATGTTTTATCATAATTAAAATCAAATAAGGGTCAACAAACATGAATAACCATAACTTTAACTAGTGATCAACTCAAAATTAGACTACTAACTCTTAATACTATCATATAAGCAATCATTACTAGATTGTTCCTTGGTGTGCTAACTAGCAAAGATGAATCCTTAGGAAACTTCCTTTTTCCTCCTAGAGGAATAATCACAAGACGAGGCAATGAAAGCCACAGAGGCATATAGACTCATTTTGCTACATATTTAAATAAAAGACATAATATACACAAGGAGAAAAGGAAAATACGCATGAGGTTCATCATTGTTGATCTCGACAATGAACTGACACAATGCACATTACAACGCTAAAGAATGCTTATCATGCTTTGATAATCAATAAACAAAAAATATTTGATGCAAAGCAAATATAATCTATCAATCATGTAAGCACTCATATTTTAAAGAACCCAACTATACCATATATATCTATCATGACTTCTGGACTTTAGAGCATCAGATTTGTTGAAACCAAGAGGATATATGGCAAACAAGGTTCAACTATCATCATTTAGTATAGCATGAAATAGAGGATAAGTCTAGTAGTAGTATTTTGTCAAGACACATAAGGCAAGACATGGAGTCTACAAAGCTAAATTCTCATTTTCCTTCCTTTTAAACATTAAGAGATATCAAGACAGATAACAAGAGTTATATTAGAGCCTAAAAAATGAAATATCTAAGAACTTGCATGATCAATGAGCTTGAACAAAATATTTTCACACATAAACTATATCATCATATCACCAAGTCAATTTCGTATTATAATACATACAGTGGATTTGCCTATAACGACATACTTTGCTTGAAGATACAAGTAGAGAGTCAACCCTAAAAAGGATTATACTGACCAACGAAAAGGCACCTCCGACTAAAAAATTTCCTAAGACTGATTGACTCAAAGAAGCATCGTGCTTACATATTAGTCATACCATATGCCATTTAATGATTTTAGATTTCCACTTTCTAATTTTATCAATGAATCGCTAGATAAACATCTAAGAACAAATATGCATTACAAACAACTAAGACAGAAAACAAATAAACTATAATCAACACATATAAAGTTAGTGTCACCTGACGTGCATCCCCGTTACACTTACCACACAAAGTTTCAAAAACATATACTTACCTACCTTGACCATGTTTGACTTTTGACGAATCAATAAAAACTTAACTGAAATAATAAAAGGATAATATTAACCCTCCCCATCTCTTAAAATCAAAGTATAAAAAACAAGCATAATTTGAACATTTTAATCAAGTCTATTAAATAATTTCAATGGATGATAGAAAATATTTTCCAATAAAAAATGAACATCAAAATATCAAGCTTGATTCAAGAAATATAAAGAACTAAAATCAAGAAAAACACAAAGCAAAATAAAAAAAAATTTATCAAAGGTGAAAATCATTGAAGGAGATGAATACTATAAATGGACACCTAAACTGAAAAGATTGGAGGATTTCGATCCAAAAGGTGACCTTCACTTTGGTCGAAGAAGATCACCAGAGTCGACGCATGGAAGCGGCATCGACTATGACACTGTTCGGATCTGTTGAGTCGACCCGGTCACCCTAGGTTCAGATCCCAATAGTGAACTAATATAATGCACATCACAACGCAAAAGAATGTTTATCATGCTTTAATAATCAATACGCAAACAATATTGGATGCAAAACAAATATAATCTATCAATCATGTAAGAACTCATATTTTAAAGAATCCAACTGTACCATATATATCTATCATGACTTCTGGACTTTAGAGCATCAAATTCCATGAAACAAAGAGGATGCATGGAAAACAGGTTAATCTGTCATTATAATTTATAGTATGAAATAGAGGAAGTAGAGCCCGATGTTTTATTTATAATATTAGAATTCACAGAGTTTCACTTTGGTGCATTATTGGTATCACTTGTTCAGTTTTGAGCTAATTTTTTTCTATTGTACTTGAATTTGTGGAACTTGGGGACAAGTAAATAACTAAGGACTGAGTATTTAAAATAGTTGTCATTTGAAATTTTGTAGAAATTTTAAGGAATAATAAGTGGAACTACACAAAAACAGAAATTTTGACAGTTATGTGGTGAAAATAGGAAGGGGTGCAAAATACAAGGGCTATTGTGCAATTAGTGCAGAATTGCGCTATCAATAGGGTGTTAAAGAGAGGGTGAAATCCAGCAAGTGTTGGAAATCTCTAGAAATATAAAGAGAAAAATAGAGAAAAAGAAGAGGAGAGAAAGAAGGCAAAGAGGAAGGGAAGAGAAATGAAATGATGTGAATTTCTTGTTAACCTTGAGGTAAATCTTGTTCTTCTTTACTTTTAAAGAATTAAGCTTTTTTATTAATCTAAGATTTGAAGTTTTAGAAGCTTGAATAGAAAATTTTTCTTGAGAAAAGCTTGAGAAGAAAATTATTTTCAAAGAAAAGGATTTTGTGATGGATTTCTAAGTTTGAGGTATTTTCATATGAAATATGCTTTGGGTAATGTTTAATCTTTGATTTAAAACCCTTGAGAACTTGTATTTATTTTAGATTGGAAGTACCATGGGAGACAAGATGCTATTTTAAAGAAAAATGAAGCTTTACTGTTGGTATTTGTCTAAGGTTTAAACATGGCTAAGGTTTAAACCAAGGTTGGAAGAATAAATTTCAGCATGTTAAAAGAGTGCACACAAGTGTGCGCCTCACTTTGGGTGTGTGCACACCTCTCCATTCAGCAAGACAAAGAAATGCGAACAGCTGTGAGGGTTCCAGCTTTAGTGTGTGTTGCAACCCTCCTCCTCCTAGGTAGCAGTACCCAGCAAGGGAGGTGCTGGAGGAGGGACAGCACCGCACCTCCCCCTCACCAAGGCCGCGGCACCCAGAAAGTGGTGAAAAGGGTGTTTTGCCTAGCGCCGCAACATGCCTTGTTCAGTGCCTAGACGCTAGGCACATTGAGGCACACATATTCCACTTGATTCAACCTCTTGTTAAGTGTGTGGGTGCAAGGTTAAAACACATAGAATCACTTAGGATTGATGGAGGGCTATGGCTGAGTGGTCATCAAGATCTAAGGGTGGATATTGACTCTCAAGATTGGACAAGAAGTTGGTGCACTATATAAAGGGTCACCTAGCTTCATTATCAACAACATTGTGACATATTTTGAGATCAATTGTAAAAGAGTGGCAAACATACAAGAGAGAATTGTGTGAGAGTGCAAAGACACAAAACACAAGGGGGACTCATTGTAGTGAGGTTGGTTGTAAAGAGAGAGGAGTATAGATTAGATAGAGAGCATTATAATAGTTCTTATCATCTTCTTTCTTCTCTTCTTGGTTTCTTCAAGAACTTGAGGTTTCTTGAAGAGGTTTGTTGGATTGTAAAGAACCATTGATTTAGTGCAGAGAGTTCAGAGGAACTCACAAGGACATAGGCTATTGCTGAACCTGGATAAGAAATCGCTTGTCTTCTTTCTTTCTTTGATTTCTGTTCCTGTTTTTGATTCCAAATCTTTACAAGTCATTCTAGACTTGGGTGTTTGGAAGATCACCACCTGGGCATCTTGTCAAGGTGATTTCCAACAGTGGTATCAGAGCTTGCACAGCTGGGTATCGGAGCAAGAACAAGAACGTAACGGAGTCAAGACTCCAAGAATCAAAGATCAACTTCTTGGGTGATTCAAGAACAGAGTAAAGATCAAGATCAGATTGTGTTCTTGAGAATGATTCAAGAACGATGTTAAGATCCATCTTCGATCGTGCTCTTGAGGTTAAAGAAAGCATTTGTGGGTATTGCATAAATCTAGGATTTTCTCCACAAAGATGGCTTCAAATTTCATTGTTGAGAAGTTTGATGGAAAGAGAGATTTTACCCTTTGGAAGCGGAAGATCAAGGCGGTTCTTATGCAACAGAAAGTGGAATTGGCTATTAGAGAAGATGATGCTTTTCCAGTAAGTATCATGGAGGACCAGCGGGTTGACATGAAGAAGATGGCATACAACACCATCTTCTTGCACATGTCGGATAGTGTCACAAGGGAGTGTGGAGAATTAGAAGATCCAGCTGTCATATGGAAGAAACTAGATGAGTTGTTTCTTGCCAAGACTTTCCCTAATAAGAAGTATCTTCATAAATGAATCTTTTCTTTTAAATTTAATCCTAAGAAAGAGTTGCATGGTGATTTTGATGCCAAGATGAGGAGTGCATCAAGTGGAGAAGGGCTGTTCATTAGAAGAAGGCCAGCAACTTAGTATGGCAGCAACATCCATGGCTACTACCGGGATAGAGGTAGAGGAGAGAGTCATGGGAGAGTGCATAGTAACATCCATGGCTACTAATAGGACAGAGGTAGAGGAGAGAGCCATGGGAGAGTGCACAGCAACATCCATGGCTACTACTGGGATAGAGGTAGAGGAGAGAGCCATGGGAGAGTGCAAAATAACATGCATGGCTACTACCAGGATAGAGGTAGAGGAGAGAGCCATAGGAGAGTGCACAACAACATGCATAGCTACTACTGAGACAAAGGTAGAGGAGAGAGCCATGAGAGATGTTTCTACTGTCATAAAGAGGGTCATGTCAAGAAAGATTGTAAGGAGAAGATAAGAGATAGAGGAAGAAGCTATACCAAGAATGGAGAGGCTTCGGTTGCCAAAACAGAACAACAAGATGGTGATGTTCTTGTTGTGTTCTTGGATGTGAGCAAGGGGCAAGAAGGCAGCGGGAAATGGATCTTGGATACCAGGTGCACTCATCACATGTGCCCTCACCGGGAATGGTTCAATAATTTCAAGGAGATCAATGATGGAAGAGTCTTCTTGGGGAATGACAATTCTTGCCAAGTGAGGGGGATTGGAGACATCCAGTTGAGGATGTTTGATGGAGTCATAAGGCTGCTGCGAAATGTGAGGTATCTTCCAGATTTGAAGAAGAATTTGATCTCATTGGGGAAGCTGGATTCCTTGGGGTATTCATGCAAAGTAGAGGGAGGAAAGATCAAGGTGACCAAGGGATCTTTGGTAGTGATCAAAGCAGCAATAAAGGATGGACTCTATGAGATGATCGGAGAGACAAAAATCAATGATCAAGCAGCAAACTTGATGGCTGAGATGGATAGGGTAGCCCTTTGGCACACTCGCTTGGGACATATGAGCGAAAAGGGCCTGCAAGTTCTTAGTAAGGATTGCCTATTTGGTGGAGACAAAGTAGAGAAACTTGATTTCTGCGTGTGTTGCGTTCTTGGGAAGCAACACCAGGTCAGCTTCAACATCGGAGTGCACAAGTCTAAGGGGATTCTTGACTACATTCATTCGGACCTTTGGGGACCAGCAAGGACACCAACACAGGGAGGTAACTCTTACTTTATGTCTTTAATTGATGATTATTCAAGAAAAGTGTGGGTTTATTTGCTTAGAAATAAATCAGATGCATTGAATAAATTTGTTGTGCGGATAAATTTGCTGGAGACTAAAACGAGTAAGGTAGTTAAGGCTTTACGAACCGAAAATGGCTTAGAATTTTGTAATAAGGAGTTTGATAAATTCTATGAATTAAATGGCATTCTAAGGCATATAATGGTTGTAAAAACACCTCAGGAAAATGGAGTTGCTGAGAGGATGAATAGAACCCTTATGGAAAAGGTTAGGTGCATGTTAATAGGATCCTGTTTACCAAAATATTTTTGGGGAGAAGCTGTGGCTACTGCTGCATACTTGGTAAATAGATCACCCTATAGAGCTTTAGAGCTCAAGACTCCCATAGAGATGTGGAGTGGAAAACCCCCTGAATTAAGCAACCTTAGGACTTTTGGGTGTGCTGCATTTGCACATTAAAAGAATGATAAACTTAGCCCAAGGTCTAGAAAATGTGTAATTCTAGGGTATGGTGATGGGGTTAAGGGATATAGGTTGTGATCCTTAGAAAAGAAAGGCATGAAACTCATTATAAGTAGGGATTTTATTTTTAATGAATTGTTATTTCCCTACTTGGAGAAAACTAACCCTGCAGGGGCTAGTGAGCAAACTAGTCTAGAATTTATGGAGCAGAGGAAAGAAGGCAAGAGGATTTAGACTAGGTAGAGCCCATTGATGAAGGCCATGCTCAGGACACTCAAGAGGAGGCTGAACTATAAGAGGTTGATGCAGCAAGTCAGAATGACTACCAGCTCACAAGGGACCAGGAAAAGAGGGTGGTTAGACCACCTTTGAGATATGGGTTTACAGATGCTAATGTAGTAGCTCCTTGGACAGAAGGAGAGGTTGAACCAAAAACTTACACGGATGCCATGGGATGTAAGGATTCGCCAAGATGGAAGCTAGCTATGGAGGAAGAAATGGATTCTTTGAGGAAGAACAACTTTACGGAATTGGTGCACTTTCCGGGAAAACAGAGAGTTGTGGATTGTAAGAGGACTTACAAGATCAAAGAAGGGTACCCTCCAGGAGATGAAGTCCGGAACAAGGCTAGGCTGGTGGCGAAGGGGTTCACGAGAAGAAAAGGCATGGATTTCACAGAAACCTTCTCACCTGGACATAAGGTGGATGAAGTGGTGATTATCCTCATCTATGCCAATGATATGCTGTTGGTTCGGAATAGTAGGGAGAGGATGAAAAGGTTTACATCTTAACTCAGTGAGAAGGTCGAGATGAAGGATCTTGGCCATGCACAGAAGATCCTTGGGATGTGTATCATCTGAGAAAGGGAGAGAAACATATTGAAGATCTCTCAAACTTCCTATATAGAGAAGATGATATCTAAGTTCTCTATGGAAGATAGTAAACCAGTGAAGGTTCCCCTTGCTGGTCATTTCAAGTTCTCCAGTGATCAATGTTTGAGATCAGAGGCGGAGAAGAAGGAAATGGAAAAGTTACCTTACTCTAGTGCCGTTGGTTATGTTAAGTTCACCACTGTAAGCACTAGACCTGATATTGCTCATACAATAAGTGTTCTCAGCAGGTTTATGAGTAATCCCAGAAAGGAGCACTGGCTTGGGATGAAGTGGTTACTGAGGTACTTGAAGGGAAGCCCAAAAGTAGGGCTGGTTTATGAGAAGAGGGGTAAGTCCATTTGCCTTGAAGGTTTTGCGGATTCGGACTATGGAGTAGACCGGGATAAAAAGAGATCAATTACCTCCTACTTTTTCAACTTAAACGGATGTTGTGTAAGTTGGAAGGCTCAGTTGCAGCCAGTGGTAGCACTCTCAACAACCGAGGCTGAGTACATAGAGGTAACAGAAGCCATTAAGGAAGCTATGTGGTGCAAAGGGTTGTTGGAAGAGTTGAAGGTACTAGAGGAGCAGGTTATAGTGTTTTCGGATAGTCAAAGTGCATTGCACTTGTGTAAGAATTCGGTGTTCCATGAGAGGACAAAGCATATGTATGTTCGGTACCATTTCATTCGAGAAAATGTTACGAAAGGATGCATCCATGTGGAGAAGGTAACCATGGAAACAAACCCTGCGGATTTAGGTACTAAAGTTCTACCTCTTAGTAAGTTCAATCATTGCATTGGACTACTTAGGATTGGAGTCGGTTGATTGATGACTCAAGATGAGTTTGGATCCTGAAGTTCTCTACACAATGGTTTGGGTTTAAACACTTAGACAAAGGTAAAGATTGTTGGTATTTGTCTAAGGTTTAAACCAAGGTTGGAAGAATAAATTTCAGCATGTTAAAAGAATGCACACAACTTTGCGCCTCACTTTGGGTGTGTGCACACCTTTCCATTCAGCAAGACAAAGAAGTGTGCACAGCTGTGAGGGGTCCAACTTCAGTGTGTGCTGCAGCCCTCCTCCTCCCAGGCCATAGTGCCTAGAAAGGGAGGTGCTAGAG
The DNA here is from genome assembly GCA_023935145.1 of Bretschneidera sinensis. Lineage (NCBI taxonomy): Eukaryota > Viridiplantae > Streptophyta > Magnoliopsida > Brassicales > Akaniaceae > Bretschneidera > Bretschneidera sinensis. The sequence continues at coordinate 10,888,396 of CM043704.1, forward strand.
GAGGGGCAGCGCCGCACCTCCCCCTCACCAAGACCGCGGCGCCCAGAAAGTGGTGAAACGGGTGTTTTGCATAGCGCCGCAGCATGCCCTGTTCAGTGCCTAGGCGCTAGGCACACTGAGGCACACATATTCCACTTGATTCAGCCTCTTGTTAAGTGTATGGGTGCAAGGTTAAAATGCACAGAATCACTTAGAATTGATGGAGGGCCATGGTTGAGTGGTCATCAAGATCTAAGGGTGGAGATTGACTCTCAAGATTGGATAAGAAGTTGGTGCACTATATAAAGGGTCACCTAGCTTCATTATCAACAACATTGTGACATATTTTGAGATCGTAAAAGAGTGACAGACATATGAGAGAGAATTATGTGAGAGTGAAAAGACACAAAACATAAGAGGGACTCATTGTAGTGAGGCTAGTTGTAAAGAGAGAGGAGAATAGATTAGATAGAGAGCATTGTAATAGTTCTTATTATCTTATTTCTTCTCTTCTTCGTTTCTTCAAGAACTTGAGGTTTCTTGAGGAGGATTGCTGGATTGTAAAGAACCACTGATTTAGTGCAAAGAGTTCAGAGGAACTCACAGGGATGTAGGCTATTGCCAAACCTCGATAACAAATCGCTTGTCTTCTTTCTTTGTTTGATTTCTGTTATTGTTTTCGATTCCAAATCTTTATAAGTCATTCTAGACTTAGGTGTTTGGAAGATCACCACCTGGGCATCTTGTCAAGGTGATTTCCAACATTTGCCCTAAATATTTTCTAAAATTGCGACCAGACAGTCGACTATCCAATGAGCACAGTCGATTGTGAAACTCTCTGGGAGTCAACTGTGCAAATCTTTAGGCAGCCTATAGTCGACTGTCCGAGCCCCTGAATCTATTTTCAACCCCGTTTCTCCCAAATTGAGCCACTCTTGTTAAAGTATTCAACCATAGACTTCTCCTAAGGTACTATGAGTTTAAAAACTTGTTAAATTTTTGAAAGCTAAGATCTCGAAACGATTTTATTTGTTTTAAATGATGCGAGAACAAGGGTTAAAAAATTTTTATACAAAAGGAAGAAGATTTGTGACTTAACGTCTAGTTTTGTTTGCTAGTATGAGTTTTACGAAATGCTTGGGTATATTTAAATTATATGTTTCTTGAATAAGTATACTAAATAATTATGTAAGTTAGGTGTGATCGAATAAAAACACCAAATGCTAAGAAATAACCCAAGGTTGGAGCTTGGTACGGAAAAGGTGAGGTTTACCTTACTTTTAGTAAGCACTGTAACATGTTCAATAATATGTAAAAGATTTAAAGGTATACAATATAACTTAGTTATGAAATCATCAATATTAGTATGTCTAGATTGATACATACATAGAGTTTGAGGTTTAGTGATAATCTATAATGAAGGACATATGAGAATATAATGGGCATAGTGGTTGAATTCATACTCCAAAACTATTGAAAATAAGTACTTAGTACGTAAGTATACACATAGACGTGTATATTTATGATTGCTCATATAAGCTTCTTGGTATTACCTCTCTAGTATGAACAATATACTATTTGAGTTTATGACTATAAAATTAAAAAGGTTGTTGAAGTATAAACGATATAGAAATGAAAAATATTTATACATATATATATGAACTGATATGATTTATATAAGTTATGAAATTAATGATATGAGAAGTTGATGAATGCTTTATTGAAGATTTATTCAGATTATGATTTACAATTATTGCATTTGATTTTAGATATAAGCACTCCACCTAGTAAGGGGTAAGGAGGAGATCAAATTTGATTTTTAAATGTGAGGAATCCACCTAGTAAGAGGTAAGGAGGAGATCCAAATTTTATTTTAAATGTAGGACTCTGCCTAGTAAGGGGTAAGGAGGAGATCCAAATTGTTTTGGCTTTAGGACCTCGCCTAGTAAGGGGTAAGGAGGGGATCCAAATTATTTACATGGGGAGATGTCCCAATTACTATATAATTAGCCCATAGGATGTAAATAAAAATGAATTGAAATTGGAATGAAGAAAAATGAATAAAGAAGTGAACTCGAATCGTATTGCATTGCATTCTCCATTGATTGTTCGTGAAAATTATGTTTGGCCCATAAAAGGCATGAATTATATTTGGCCAATGAGTGGCATGAGTTATACTTAGCCCATGAGAGGAAACTTTGTGTTTGATACATGAAGATGTTTTGTGTTTGGCCCACGAAAAGTGTTTGATTTTTGGCCTATGAAAAGCATACGATGTTACTTATTAAATGAAACGCATGTGGTTGATAATTTCTTGTGATATGATAAGAATATATAAAGGGATGAATGTTATAAATAAATAGTTTGCACAAATATTATGGTAAGATTGTATTTATATAATAAATAATTAATTTTCTAAAGATTTGACTCTCTTTTGAAAAATCTAATAGATGTAAGTCATTTTACACCTATATCCACTTATAACGTATATGATAAGAATTGGAAATTTAGAAGAATGTCCCTAAATTGATTACTCTTAATAAGATGTTTTACCCATTGAGCTTTTTAGCTCTCCCCCTCCTTTTATTAACATTTCAAGAAAGTCGATGGAAGATTTGTGGCCAAGGTTGATGGAAGACCTTAATAAGGTCATTGTCCACGATATTTCTTATTGTTAAGTCTCATTGAGAGTTTTCGCTTTTTGTTTAGTATTTGTAAAAGATGTTTAAGTTAGAAGTACTTGAAGGAGTTTTTCCTTTTCATTATGTCTCTTGTAAAAGCTTAGAGTTGGTAATTTGTATTAAATGATTTATTGTGTTTAAGATTTTATGTTTGTAATAAATTAAAATGATTGAAAGAATTGTTTCTATATTGATATGTTGCATCTTGAGTCAAGGTGCTCAGTAATTAAAAGTAATGGAGCCGTTCCGAGTAGGGCCCACTCGGGATGGGTCATTACCAAGGATAAGTCTAGGTGTAGTATTTTGTCAAGACACTGAAGGTAGGCCATGGAGTCTACAAAGCACAATTCCAATTTTCCTTCCTTGCAAACATTCAGAGATATCAAGGCACATAACAAGAGTCATATTAGAGCCCAAAAAATGAAATATCCAAGAACTCATATGATCAATGAATTTTCACAGTAGCTTGCACATAAATTAGATCATCATATCACCAAGTCGAACTCGTATTATAACTCATATAGTGGATTTGCCTACAAAGACATTTTTCTTAAAGATACAAATAGAGAATCAACCCTAACAATCAATTTATTGACCAATGGAAAGGTATCACCGACTAAAAAAATTCATAAGACTAATTGACACTAAGATGCACTGCACTTACATATTAGTCACACCAAATTTCATTTAATGATTTTAGATTTCCATTTTCTAATTGTATCAATGAATCAATAGATAACACATCCAAGAATAGATATGCATTACAACCAAATAGGATAAAAAATAAATAAAATGTAATCAACGCATATAAAGCTAGTGTCAACAATATAATCAAGCCAAGGGAGCTTTAGAGCGTCCAACCTTAACTAGAGATCAACTCAAAATTTGACTAGAAACTCTAAATGCTAACATCTAAGCAATCATGAATAGGTTGTTCCTTGGTGTGCTAACTACTATAGAGGAGTCTTTAGGAAGTTTCTCTTTCCCTCACAGAGGAATAATCACAAGATGAGGTAACATAAACAACAAAGGCATACAGACTCATATTCTCCACATATTTAGACAAAATACATAATATACAAAAGGAAAAAAGGAAAATAAGCATGAGAGTCATCATTGTTGATCCTGACAAAGAACTGACACAATGCACATCACTACACTAAAGAATGTGTATCATGTTTTGATAAGCAATACACAAACAATCTTTGATGCAAAGCAAATATAATCTATCATTCATGTAAGCACTCATATTTTAAAGAACCCAACTATACTATAAGTATCTATCATGACTTATAGAGTTTAGAGCATCAGATTCCATGAAACAGGCAGGATATATGGGAAACAATGTTAAGTAGTCAACATTTAGTACAGTATGAAACACATAATAAGTCTAGTAGTAGAAGTTTGTCAAGACAAACAATGCAAGACATGGAGTTGACAAATCACAATTCTCCTTTTCCTTCCTTTCAAACATTCAGAGACATTAAGGTAGATAACAAGAATCCTATTAGAGCCTAAAAAACGAAATATCCAAGAACTCACATGATCAACGTATTTTCACCGTAACTTGCGCAGAAGATTTCTGTATATAAACTATATCATCAAATCACCAAGTTAAATTCGTATTATAACACATGCAATAGATTTTCCAATAATGACATACTTTGCTTGAAGTTACATATAGTGAGTCAACCCCAAAAAATATATATATTCAGCAATGGAAAGAGCACCACCAGCTAAAAAAATACCTAAAATTGACTGACTCTAAGATGCACCGTGCTTGCGTATCAGTCATACCACATGTCATTTAATGATTTTAGATTTCCCCTTTCTAACTGTATCAATGAATCAAAAGATACACATCTAAAAAATATATGCATACAAACAAATAGCATAAAAAATATATAAATTGTAATCAACACAAATAAAGACAGTGTCACCAATATAATCAAGCCAATGGAGCTTCTAGAAATTAAGCCTGTCAAGAACAGTAATGACCCTAACCCTAACCTTAACCATGGATCAACTCAGAATTTGACCATTAACTCTAAATGCTAGCACCTAAGCAATCATGACTAGGTTGTTTCTTGGTGTGTTAACTAGCATCATCAATGTTGATCACGATAGTGAACTGACACAGTGCAATCTTTGCCAGCATTGAATTCATTAGGAATTAGAATTCAGATAGGTTTTTCTTCTGAAAACTAAGGGATAAACACCATCGAAGGAACAAAAAAATATAATGTCTCCTAAAACGAATTCAATTGCAATTAGAAATCAAAATTAGTCTTTCCTTCAAAAAACCAATGGAAAGGCACCACCAAAGAGACAAAATAATAAAATCTTTGACAGCATAGAATTCAAGTAGAATTTGAAATAAGAATAAGTCATTCTTCATAAAAAAAAAAGAGGTAGGCACCACCGAATGGACAAAAAATACAATGTTTTCAGAATGAATTCAATTGCAATTAGAATTTAGAATTACCATTTCCTTCAGAAAGACAACAACGAATGAATAAAATAATACAATCTTTGTCTGCTTGTTTGTTCGATGGTGCCTTTTAATTGGTTTTATGAAGCAAAGATTGTTCTTAAGAAAACCAAGGGACATGCACCAATGAATGGACAAAACAATACAATGTTTCTAATATGAAATTCAATTAGAATTAAAATTTAAAATTTTCTTCACAAAACAAACTGATAAGTACTACCGAAGAGACAAAAAATATAACATTTCCAAGAATGGAATTTAATTCCTATTAGAATTTAAATTGTTTTTCCATCCGAAAACCAACGAGAAGACACCACTAAAGGGAAAAAAGAATCAATGTTTGTCAGCATGAAATTCATTTGCAACTAGACTACAAAATTATTCTTTCCTTCATAAAACCATCTGAAAGGCACAACCGAAAGGACAAAAAATATAATATTTGCCAGCATGGAATTCAATTGCGACTAGAATTCAAAATTAGTCTTTTCTTAAAAAAAAAAAACCAATGAACATGCATCAACGAAAGGACAAAATAATACAATCTTTGCTAGCAAGGAATTCAATTAGAATTAGAATTCAGAATTAATCTTTCTTCAGAAAACAAAACGACAGGCACCACTGAAGGGACAAAAAAATACAATATTCCCAAGAATGAATTCAATTGCTATTAGAATTTAGAATTAGTTTTTCCTTCAGAAAACCAATAGAAAAGAATCACCGAAGGGACCAAATAATATAGTCTTTGTCAACTTGGAATTTAATTAGAATTAGAATTCAAAACAAGTCTTTCTTCATAAAACCAACGAACAGGCACCAGTGATAGGCCAAAATTTCAATTTTCATGAATGAATACAATTGCAATTAGAATTTAGAATTAGTGTTTCCTTCAGAAAACCAACGTAAAGGCACTGCCGAAGAAACAAAATAATACAATCTATTGGAAATCACCTTGACAAGATGTCCAGGTGGTGATTTTCCAAACACCCAAGTCTAGAATGACTTGTAAAGATTTGGAATCGAAAACAGGAATAGAAATCAAAGAAAGAAAGAAGACAAGCGATTTGTTATCGAGGTTCGGCAATAGCCTACGTCCTCGTGAGTTCCTCCGAACTCTCTGCACTAAATCTCAATGGTTCTTTACAATACAGCAACCTCTCTTCAAGAATCCATAAGTTATTGAAGGAACAAAGAAGAGAACAAGAAAGACCTAATCACTTTTTATACAAATCTCTCTCTTTACAACCAGCCTCTCTACTGAGTCCCTCTTGTATGTCTGTGTCTTTGCACTCTCATACAATTCTCTCATTTACACACACTCTTGTGTCTAGTCACAATGCCTTTCACATTACATTCTATCATGAGATTGAACCTAGGTGACCCTTTATATAGTGCACCAACTTCTTGTTCAATCTTAAGTGTCATTCTCCACCTTTAGATCTTGATGACCAATCAACCATGGCCCTCCATCAATCCTAAGTGATACTGTACATTTTAAACTTGCACCCATCCAATTAATAAGAGGCTGAATCCAGTGGAATATGTGTGCCTCAGTGTGCCTAGGGCCTAGGCACTAAACAGGGCATGCTGCTGCACTAGGCAAAACACCCTTTTCACCACTTTCTGGGCGCCGCGGCCTTGGTGAGGGAGAGGTGCGGTGCTGCCCTTCCTCCAGCACCTCCCTTGCTGGGTACTATGGCCTGGGAGGAGGAGGGTTGTAGTGCACACTACAGCTGGACCCCTCACAGCTGTGCGCACTTTTTTGTCTTGCTGAATAGAGGTGTGCACACACACCCAAAGTGATGCGCACACTTGTGTGCACTCCTTTAACATGATGAAATTCATTCTTCCACCTCTTGTTTAAACCTTAGACAAATACCAACAATCTCTACCTTTGTCTAAGCATTTAAACCCAAACCATTGTGCAGAGAACTTCAGGATCCAAACTCATCTTGAGTCATCATATCAACCGACTCCATTCCTAAGAAGTTTAAGGCAATGATTGAACCTTCTTAGAGGTAGAACCTTGGTACCTAAATCTATAGGACTTTCTCTCGTGGTCTTCTTATCAACATGAATGCATCTTTTCGTACCATTTTTTGGAATGTAATGATACCAAACATCTATATGCTTTGTCCTCTCATGGAACACCGAATTTCTCCACAAGTGCCATGCAATTTGGATACTCGAAGACACCACCACCTGCTCTTTTAGGACCATCCACTCATCCAACAACCCTTTGCACAATATAGCCTCCTTTATGGCTTCCAAAGCCACTATGTATTTTGCCTCCGTTGTTGAGAGTACTACCACCGGCTACCATCGAGCCTTCCAATACCTCAGCAGCCACTTCATCCCAAGCCAAAGCTCCATTCCAGGATTACTCACACATCTGCTGAGAACACCCATTGCCTGAGAAATGTTGGGTCTAGTGCTCACCATCATGCACATGACTGGTCCATCTGCACTACAGTAAGGGACCTTTCTATTTTCTTCTTCTCCTCATCCATTCTAGGACATTGTTCGCTAGAGAACTTGAAATGACTAGCAAGGGGAACCTTCACTGGTTTACCATCTTCCATAGTAGATCGAGAAACCTTCAACCCATTTCTCTCCCTTTCTCAAATTCTTCTCATACCAAGGATCTTTTGTGTAAGGCTGAGATCCTTCCTCTCGAACTCCTCACTGAGTTGAGATGTAAACCTTTTCATCCTCTTCCTGATGTTCCAAACCAACGTGTTAATGACATAGATGAGGATACTCACCATTTTCTCCACCTTGTGTCCAGGTGAGAAAGTTTCTATGAAACCTATGTCCTCTCTTTTCGTGAACCCATTCACTACCAGCCTAGCCTTGTTCTGGACTTCATCTCTTAGAGGGTACCTTTCTTTGATCTTGTAAGTCCACTTACAATCCACAACTCTCTGTTTTCCCGGAATGTGCACCAATTCCCAAAAGTTGTTCTTCCTCAAAGAATCCAGTTCTTCCTCCATAGCTAGCTTCCATCTTGGTGAATCCTTACATCCCATGGCATCAATGTAAGTCTCTTGTTCACTCATCTCTCCTTCTATCCAAGGAGTTGCTGCATCTACAGCATCCGCAAAACCATATCTTGAAGGTGGTCCGACCAGCCTTCTTTCCTAGTCTCTTGTGAGTTGATAGTCCTTCTGACTCCCTACATTATCCTCTTCCAGTTCAGCCTCCTTATGTGTGTCTTGAGCTTGGCATTCATCAATGGGCTCTACCTGGTCTGAAGCCTCTTGCCTTCTTTGCTCTACCTGAACCGAATTCTCCTTGATGCTATGCTCCACAAATACCGAAGTAGTTTGCTCACTAGCCCCTGCAGGGTTAGTTTTCTCTAAGTAGGGAAATAACAATTCATTAAAAATAACATCCCTACTTATTATGAGTCTCAATCCTTCTTTCTCTATGGACCATAACCTATACCCCTTAGCCCCTTCCCCATATCCTAGAAACACATATTTGCTAGATCCTGGGCTAAGTCTATCATCCTTTTGTTGTACATATGCAGCACACCCAAAAGTCCTAAGGTTGTCAAACTCAGGGGGTTTTCCACTCCACATCTCCTCAGGAGTCTTATAGTACACAATCCTAGAGGGTGATCTAATAACCAAATACACAGCAGTAGACACCGCTTCCCCCCAAAAATATTTGGGTAATCCGGATCCAGCTAACATGCACCTAACCTTTTCCATAAAGGTCGTATTCATCCTCTCAGCAATTCCACTTTGCTTAGGGGTTTTCACAACCGTTCTATATCTTAGAATGCCATTTAACCTACAGAATTGATCAAGTTCTTGGTTAAAAATTTCTAAGCAATCACCGGTTCTTATCCCCTTAACTACCCTGCCCCTTTGAGTCTCCACCAGCTTTTTCCACACCACTAATTTTTTCAAAGAATCTTATTTATTTCTAACCAAATAAAGCCAAACCTTTTTTGAATAATCATCAATTAAAGACAGAAAGTAAAAGTTACCTCCCTGTGTTGGTGTCCTTGCTGGTCCCCAAAGGTTCGCATGAATGTAGTTAAGAATGCCCTTAGACTTGTGCACTCCGGTGTTGAAGCTAACCTGGTGTTGCTTCTCAAGAACACAACACTCGCAGAAATCAAGTTCCTCTACTTTGTTTCCACCAAGTAGGCCATCCTTGCTGAGAACTTGTAGGCTCTCTTCGCTCATATGTCCCAAGTGAGTGTGCCAAAGGGTTGCCTCATCCATCTCAGCCATCAAGCTTGCTGCTTGACCCTTGATCTCTATGTCTCCGATCATCTCATAGAGTCCATCCTTTATTGCTACTTTGATCACTACCAAAGATCCCTTGGCTACCTTGATCTTTCCTCCCTCTATCTTGCGTATGTATCCCATGGAATCCAGCTGCCTCAATGAGATCAAATTCCTCCTCAAATCTGGGAGATATCTCACATCTTTTAGCAGCCTTGTCATTCCATCAAACATCCTCACCTGGATGTCTCCCGTGCCCCTCACTTGGTAAGAAATATCATTCCCCAAGAAAACCCTTTCATCATTGGTTTCTTTAAAATTCTTGAACCATCTCCGGTGAGGGTACATGGGATGAGTGCACCTGGTATCCAAGATCCATTTCCTGCTTCCTTCTTGCCTCTTGCTCACACCCAACCACACAATAAGAACATCATCATCTTGCCATTTTGTTTTGGCAACCGAAGCCTCTCCATTCTTGGTATGGCTTCTTCCCTCATCCCTCATCCCTCATCTTCTCCTTGCAATCTTTCTTGACATGACCCACTTTATGGCAGTAGAAACATCTCCCATGGCTCTCTCCTCTACCTCTATCCTGGTAGTAGCAATGTATGTTACTGTGCACTCTCCCAAGGCTCTCTCCTCTACCTCTGACTCGGTAGTAGCCATGGATGTTGCTGCCATACTGAGTTGTTGGCTATCTTTTAATGAATAGCCTTCTTCCACTTGATGCACTCCTCATCTTGGCATCAAGATTATCTTGCAACTCTTTCTTAGGATCAAATTTAAAAGCAAAGATTCATTTACGATGATACCTTTTATTAGGGAGAGTCTTGGCAAGAAATAACTCATCTAGTTTCTTCCTTATGACAGCTGGATCTTCCGAGTCTTCGCACTCCCTTGTGACATTATCTGACATGTGCAAGAAGATGGTGCTGTATGCCATCTTCTTCATCTCATTCTGCTGGTCCTCCGTGGTACTTGCTGGAAAAGCATCATATTCTCTAATAGCCAAGTCCACTTTCTGTTGCATAAGAGCAACCTTGATCTTCCGCTTCCACAAGGAAAAATCTCCCTTTCCATCAAACTTCTCAATACTAAAATTTGAACCCATTTTGCGAGGAAGATCCCTTGATTTATGCAGTACCTACAATTGCTCTCCAACTTCTTTTAAACCTCAAGAACACTGATCGAAGATTGATCTCAATACCGTTCTTGAATCAACCTCAAGAACACGATCAGATCTTGATCTTTACTCTGTTCTTGAATCACCCTCAAGAACACGATTAGATATTGATCTTAACTCTGTCCTTGATTCACCTCAAGAACACGATCAGATATAGATCTTAACTCCGTTCTTGAATCACCCGAGAAGTTGACCTCCGATTCTTGGAGTCTTGACTTCGACACCTTCTCTTCTTGCTCTGACACCCAGCTGTACTAGCTCTTCCGGCTCTGATACCATTGTTGTGGTATCTCCTCTAGCTCTAATACCACTGTTGGAAATCACCTTGAAAAGATGCCCATGTGGTGATCTTCCAAACACCCAAGTCTAAAATGACTTGTAAAGATTTGGAATCGAAAATAAGAACAGAAATCAAAGAAAGAAAGAAGACAAGCAATTTGTTATCGAGGTTCGGCAATAGCCTACGTCCCCATGCGTTCCTCCAAACATTCTGCACTAAATCTCAATGGTTCTTTACAATACAACAACCCCTCTTCAAGAATCCACAAGTTATTGAAGGAACAAAGAAGAGAACAAGAAAGACCTAATCACTTTCTATACAAATCTCTCTCTTTACAACCAGCCTCTCTAATGAGTCCCTCTTATATGTCTGTGTCTTTGCACTCTCATACAATTCTCTCATTTACACACACTCTTGTGTCTTGTCACAATGCCTTTCACATTACATTCTATCATGAGATTGAACCTAGGTGACCCTTTATATAGTGCACCAACTTCTTGTTCAATCTTGAGTGTCATTCTCCACCCTTAGATCTAGATGACCAATCAACCATGGCCCTCCATCAATCCTAAGTGATGTTGTACATTTTAACCTTGCACCCACGCATTTAACAAGAGGCTGAATCAAGTGGAATATGTGTGCCTCAGTGTGCCTAGCGCCTAGGCACTAAACATGGCATGCTGCGGCGCTAGGCAAAACACCCTTTTCACCACTTTCTGGGCGCCGTGGCCTTGGTGAGGGAGAGGTGCGGCGCTGCCCTTTCTCTAGCACCTCCCTTGCTGGGCTCTATGGCCTAGGAGGAGGAGGGCTACAGTGCACACTGAAGCTGGAGCCCTCATAGCTATGCGCACTTCTTTGTCTTGCTGAGTAGAGGTGTGCACACACACCCAAAGTGATGTGCACACTTGTGTGCACTCCTTTAACATGCTGAAATTCATTCTTCCACCTCTTGTTTAAACCTTAAACCATGTTTAAACCTTAGACAAATACCAACACAATCTTTTCTAGCATAGAATTCAATTAGAATTAGAATTCAGAATAAGTCTTTCTTTAGAATTAGAATTTAGAATAAGTATTTCTTTAAAAAACCAACAGACAGGCACCACAAAAGGGATAAAAAAATACAATGTTTCCCCGAATGACTTCAATTGCAATTAGAATTCAGACATAGTGTTTCCTTCAAAACCCAATAGGAAGGTAGCACCTAAGGAACAAAAGAATACAATGTTTGTCAGCATCAAATTCAATTGCAACTAGAATTTAGAAATATTCTTTCCTTTAGAAAACCAACAGAAAGGCTCAGTCATATGGACCAAAAAAATACAATGTTTACTAGCATGGAATTCAATTGCGACTAGAATTAATAATTAGTTTTTGTTCAAAAAAACCATTGAACAAGCACCAGATAAAGGAAAAAATAATCAATCTTTGCCAGCATGGAATTCAATTAGAATTAGAATTCAGAACAAGTCTTTCTTTAGAAAACAAAGAGACAGACACCACAAAGGGTTAAAAAAATATAATGTTTCCAAGAATGAATTCAATTACAATTAGAATTTAGAATCAATATTTCCTTCAGAAAAGCACCACCAAAAGGACAAAATAATACAATCTTTGCAAAGCATGGAATTCAATTAGAATTATAATTCAGAATAAGTCTATCTTTAGACAATAAAAGGGACAAGAACCATCGAAGGTACAAAAACACATAATGTTTCCTAGAATGAATTCAACTGCAATTAGAATTCAAAATTAGTTTTTGCTTCAGAAAAACAACAGAAAGGCACCATAGAAGGAACAAAATAATACAATCTTTACCAGCCTAGAATTTAATTCGAATTAGTATTTTGAATGTCTTTCTTTATAAAATCAACGTATAGGCATCACCGAAGAGACAAAAAATATAACGCTTTCCATAATGAATTCAATTGCAACTAGAATTCAAAATTGGTCTCTCCTTCATAATACCAACAAAAAGACACCACCAAAGGGCCAAAATATAATGTTTACTAGCATGGAATTTAATTGTAACTAGAGTTCAAAATTAGTCTTTTCCTCATAAAACCAATGGGAAAGCACCAAAGAATGGACAAAAAATACAATGTTTGCCAGCATGGAAATCAGTTAAAATTAGAAATAAGAAATAAACTTTTCTTTATAAAAGGACCCACCATTGAATAGACAACATGGAATTAAGTTGAAATTAGAATTCAGGATAAGACATTTCTTAAGAAAACAAAGGGACAGACACCACCGAAGGGTAAAAAAATAAATCTTTCCTGCATGAAATTCCATTTGAATTAAAATTCAGAACAAGTCTGTCTTTAGAAACCTTCGGACGAAAACCACCAAAGGGCCAAAAAAAATATAATGTTTCCTAGCATACAATTCAATTGTACAAAGAATTCAAAATTATTCTTTCCTTCATAAAACCAACCAAAAGGCATTATAGACTAAAAAAATAACAATTCTTTCTTATAGAATTATCTTACCATGGAATTCAAAATAAGTGTTTCTTCATAAACCAAAGAGATAAGCACCACCGAAGGGACAAAAAAATACAATGTATTCTAGAATGAATTCAATTGCAATTACAATTTATAATCGATCATTCCTTCATAAAACCACCGAAAAGGCACCAACGAAGGGTCAAAATAATACATTCTTTGCCAATATGAAATTCAATTAGAATTAGAATTCAGAATAGATCTTTCTTAAGAAAACAAACAGACAGGCACCACCGAATGAACAACGAAATACAGTGTTTCCAAGCATTGAATTCAATTGTCATTAGAGTTCATAATTTCTTTCCTTCAGAAAAACAACGGGAAGGCACCACCTAAGAGGCAAAAGAATACAATGTTTGTCAGCAAGGAATTCATTTACAACTAGAATTCATAATAATTCTTTCCTTCAGAAAACTAATGGAAAAGTAGAATCGAAAGGACAAAAAATACAATGTTTGCTAGCATGAAATTCAATTACGACTAAATTCAGAATTAAACTTTTCTTTAAAAATCCAATGAATAAGCACCACCAAATGGACAAAATAATACAAAATTTTCCAGCATGGAATTCAAAATAAGTGTTTTTTTCTGAAAACAAAAGGACGAGCACCATGGAAGGGACAGAAAAATAAAATGTTTCCTATAATGAATTCAATTGGAATTGGAATTCAGAATTAGTCATTCCTTCATAAAAACAATAGAAAGGCACCATCGAAGGGACAAAATAACACAATCTTTGCTAGCTTGAAATTTAATTAGAATTAGAATTTTATAATAAGTCTTTTCTTCACAAAACCAACGAACAAGCACCACCAATGGAAAAAAAAGTACAATATTTCCCAGAATGAATTCAAAGGCAATTAGAATTCAGAATTAATCTTTCCTTAAGAAAACTAACGTATAGGAACCACCGAAGGGACAAAATAATACCATCTTTACTAGCATGGAATTAAATTAGAAATAGAATTTAGAATAATTCTTTCTTCATGTTGGAAATAACCTTGACAAGATGCCCAGATGGTGATCTTCCAAACACCCAAGTCTAGAATGACTTGTAAAGAAAAGATACAGCAACCAAAGCAAGAAAGAAGACAAGCAATTTGTTATCTAGGTTTGGCAATAGCCTACGTCTCCGTGAGTTCCTCCGAGCTCTCTGCACTAAATCAATAGTTCTTACAATCACAACAACCCCTCTCCAAAAATCCACAAGTTCTTGAAGAAACAAAGAAGAGAACAAGAAAGTGATAAGGTCTTGAGATACCCTGGAACTTTCCCCCTTGGAAATTCCACTTACAAGTCCCTTGAATCCCCTTTCTATACTAATCTCTTTCTTTACAACCAGTCTCTCCAATGAGTCCCTCTTGTATGTCTGTGTCTTTGCACTCTCATACAATTCTCTTATTCACATGTTCTGTCACAATTGTTATATAAAATTGTATTCAATCTTGAGATTGAACCTAGGTGACCCTTTATATAGTGCACCAACTTCTTGTCCAATCTTGAGAGTTAATATCCACACTTAGATCTCGATGACCACTCAACAATGGCCCTCCATCAATTCTAAGTGATGTTGTACATTTTAACCTTGCACTCACACACTTAACAAGAGGCTGAATCAAGTGGAATATGTGTGCCTCAATGTGCCTAGCTCCTAGGCACTGAATAGGGCATGCTGCGGCGCTAGGCAAAACACCATTTTCACCACTTTCTAGGCACCGCGGCCTTAGTGATGGAGAGGTGCGGTGCTGCCCTTCCTCCAGTACCTCCCTTGTTGGAGGCTACAGCTTGGGAGGAGGAGGGCTGTAGCACACACTAAAGCTGGACCCCTCACAGTAGTGCGCACTTCTTTGTCTTGCTGAATAAAGGTGTGCACACACACCCAAAGTGATGCGCACACTTGTGTGCACTCCTTTAACATGCTGAAATTTATTCTTCTAACCTTGGTTTAAACCTTAGCCATGATTAAACCATGTTTAAACCTTAGACAAATATCAACACTTCAGATAACAAAGGGATAGGCACCATCGAAGAGATAAAAAATATAATGTGTCCAAGAATGAATTCAATTACAATTAGAATTCAGAATCAATCTAAATTGTGATACATAAATTATTACTTTTTTCTTTTGGGCTAAATTTTTAGAACTTCTAGTTAGCATTTAGGGAGGAACTATTAGTGTTCATATACAAATCTTCTAGTGCAAGTACTGTAGTTTCAGCTCTAATGCTTTGTAACTAGTATAGTGTTCTAGAGTAAGATTCTGCAAAGAGTTTGCAGGAACATATTCAGACAACTTTTGATGAAAAAGAAAAATTCAAAATTAACCAAGGGCAGATAAGGTGCAGACTCATGGATGGTCAGACTGACTGCGTGTCCATTTGGCATGGAACATAGCAGATGCAGTAATGAGGGAAGGTAGGAACTTTAGGAAGTTATACTCAACAAAAGTCAACTCTGCTAAATAATTTGCCAAGAACTCCAGTTCTATACAAGAAACCTGTGTATCAAAGTAATGAAGGCTTATATTTTCTTCTATCTGTTGGGTATTTATTTCTCTTCGACTTCAGTTATTAATTAATTTGGTTGAGTTTCTATAACAATTTAGCATTTTTTTCTATGAAAATATACATTTTCTCTTATTTAATTTAACTACATCTCTTTATAAGCTTTAATTTATATTTTATACTTTGGACTTGCATTCTGTATGTTAGCTTTGTTTTAATCAAAATGTTGTCATGTGAGTAACAAATGTGTGGTTATAAAAACTGAAGATTACTTGAGCCGAGTATTGAATCATCTATTATTTGTGTTAGGCCTTCTTCATTCATTTTATTTTGTTCATGTACTTTTCAAATACATTCACTTTTCTCCTTTTTGTTGTATAATTTAATCATTCTGTCTATTTTCTTTCACTACTGCAATCATGAGTACTAACTCGATCTATTTTCCTTTACAGAGAGAAAAAAAAGTCGAGAACAAAAAAGGATAAGAGCAACAAAGCAAGCCAGGTGCTTATATTTTCTTCTATCTGTTGGGTATATATTTCTCTTCAACTTTTGTTATTAATTAATTTGGTTGAGTTTCTATAACAAATTAGAAATTTTTTCTATGAAAATACATATTTTCTTTTATTTAATTTAACTATATCTATGAAAATTTCTATGTATACAGTTCATTACTTTTATAGAGTATGAAATTATGAGAATATATCAATGGATCAATTCCTATTCTATCTCAGGTTGCAGTACCGTGGCCTAGCAATCTCAAATTCTTAATCCTTAGTTCATTGAATTTTTGATTCTAGCTTATTAGCACTTTATCAGCCCACCATATTCACACTTCCCCTTTGTTTTAAAGTGGAATATCTAGTTTTCATATATATAATTATTCTGTAGAATTGAGTGAAAAAAGGAAAATATAGGATTGACGTCAAAATAGCAATGTCAAGTAAATAAGCACACCCATAAAGGAAAGACCAGCATCTAATGCACAACATAATTGTATCTCTGCAACAACTCTGGTATGTACCTGAAAACAACAAAGCCATAAAGATAACCTATAATGATCTAGGTTGTGTAGCTAACTGCAGTTGCACCTATCAAGACTAGCTTGTTAATGATGCATGAAACAACTATTTCAAATAAGTTAATTCATGCAATATTACAGCTATAGCTAGCTTGTAGAAAACCATTAAGAATCAATGCTAAGCATGAAACTAATGTTTTAAATATGTTAATGTATGCAATAGTCATAGTAATTCAACAGTGTTTCTAGGAAACAAACTCTAACTAAATGATTTCTTGATTTTATTTTAACTGGCTTAAGTAGTGTTTTTGGTTTTTTGACTTCAAATGATTTACATTTAAACTGTTACCTTCTAACAGTAGTCAACTTAGTGCAATTCTTGTATCTTGTTTTGATTTCAGCTTAATCACTCTGGATATAATGGATAAATCTACCAACAAGAATGTACGATGAATACTTTGGTAGGGTAATTAAATTTTTAGATTATGCTTTTGATAGATCATCTAAAGATGGGAAAATCTTGTGCCCTTGTGTGAAATGCATCAACACTTATGGGCATCCTAGAGCAAAAGTCTTCGAACACTTAATTCATAAGGGTTTTCTCAAAGATTATATTCGATGGATTTTTCATGGGGAGACCTTGGGTGCATATACTTCTACTAGTGGACCTAGTGAAGGAGGAGGGTTTGAACATGACATTCATGGCCTAATACTTGATGCATTTCCAGTGCATCCATGTGTAGAGGATATAGATGTGAATATGGATGAAGAGAATACACAAGTCGATGATGGCTTTGGACAACAACAACCTTTAAGAGAGAATGTGTCTTTGAAGAAGTTTCATGAATTAGTAAAAGATGCTGATGAAAGATTGTACCCAAACTACGAAAATTACTTAAATTTATCCTTTATAGTACAATTTTATCATATAAAGTGTCTTAATGGGCTGAGCAATAAAGCTTTCTCCATGTTATTAGAGTTGTTCAAAAGTGCATTGCCGAAAGAAAACATTTTGCCAAAATCCTACTATGTAATCAAGAAACTCATGAAGGGCTTGGGTTTAACGTACAAGAAGATCTTTGCTTGTCCCAATGACTACATGTTTTTATGGGATAATAATGCAGATAAAGAAGCATGTTCAAATGTGGTGCTTCTATGTGGGAAGCTAGTGCAAATGATGCATAAAGTGAAACTGATGGTACTTTCAAAAAGAGAAAAAAAGAAATCTGCGAAGGTCTTACATTGGTTTCCTTTGAAACCAAGACTGCAAAGATTGTTCATGTCTTCAAAGATTGCTTCCTTCATGAAATGACATGATGAGGGTTGTACTAATGATGGATTATTAAGGCATCCTACTGATTCTCAAGCTTGGAAAGAATTTGATTCTTGATATACTGATTTTTCTTCGGAATCTCGCAATGTTCGCTTAGGATTAGCTTATGATGGCTTTAATCCATTCAGCACCATGACTATCATTCATAGCACTTGGCCTATCGTATTGATACCTTACAATTTACCTCCATGGATGTGCATGAAGGAACCTAATTTCATATTCTCATTGCTGGTTCTTGGTCCAAAAGGCCCTGGTAATAATCTGGATGTATATATGCCACCTTTAATAAATGAATTGAACGAGTTGTGGGAAGTTGGCATTGAGACTTTCGATGCTTCAACAAGTCAAAATTTTCAAATATATGTGGCATTAATGTGGACTATTAATGACTTTCCTGCATATGCCAACTTGTCTGGGTGGAGTACTAGAACGAGATATGCATGTCCTCATTGTGGCTTTGACACCTCATCTTTCTATTTGCATCATAGCAGAAAACATTGTTGCATGTGTCATCATCGATGGTTAGAACCCAACCACAATTTCCGAACTAATAAGCATTCTTTTGATGGAACTAAAGAACATAGATGTGGAGAGCTTTAAAGATGGTAGTAATCATTACGATGAGGGGTAGTTGAAAAAGAAGAGCATTTTTTTCACTTTGCTTTATTGGTAGCATTATCTATTGTGTCACAATCTTTATGTGATGCACATAGAAAAGAATGTTTGTGATAATGTTATTGGTACATTGTTAGGTCAAGAAGGGAAGTCAAAGGATAACGATAACGCACAGCGTGACCTCGAATATATGGGTATAAGAAGTATACTTCAGTAGAGAAAGCATCCTATCACCGGGAAAGACGTTACACCTAAAGCTTGTTATGCTATGACTCCAAAAGAAAAAGTTGTTTTCTAAAGGTTCTTAAGGAGACAAAAACTCCAGAAGAATACTCATCCAATATCTCTCGTTACGTGCAGCTCAAACAACGAAAGTTGATAGGCCTTAAAAGCTATTATTGCCATGTTCTCATGAAAGAACTTCTTCCTATAGCTACACAAGGTTCTTTTCCTGATAGAATTAACTCTATTATAATTGATTTATGTCATTATTTCAAATGCATCTGCTCTAAGGTTTTGTATTAACGTGACCTCGAGCTACTTGAGTCTCAGATTACTTTAATTTTTTTCCAAATGGAAAAGACTTTTCCTCCATATTTTTTCACTATCATGGTGCATTTGGTTATTCATTTGGAAACTGAGGCAAAAATTGCTAGACCAGTAGCTTACCAATGAATGTATCCTATTGAAAGGTACCCTTTTAGGTGTACTCAAACTTACCCTCCAGACTGAACTATTCTTCTAACTCCTCTTTATTTTCTTATTTCCCTTTCTGGTCCATTTAAGGAATTGAATCTTCTAGAAAACTATTTAGTACATCACCTCCACACATTTTCTTGCAAATTCTCGAATCTAGCCATACTATATACGATGAACTCTAACAATCCCTTTTTAACTCGCTATCACTAATAGGTCTTGATTACTTCACACTTACTTTATACAATTTATACAATTCCTCAAAAGTATTTCTTAATCCGATCATGATTTATAACTTCTCTCATAAACTTAGTAAGAATCTATTCTCAACTTTTTAACGCTTCCTGATAACTCCTCAATTAGACTAAGATCTTTCTTTCACTGGACATTCAACTTTCTTATGAAACCACTTCACTAGGTAACCCCATACCTCTTTAAATGACTCAACTAATAATCATTTCTCCCATTTTTTTTGTCCAACACTCTTGGCCTTTTGTCCCAAATCTATTTCTCTTCTATAATGATTTCTCTAATTTCTCTATATCTCACTAGCCCTTGATCTTCTATAATATACCTTCTTAATATCACTTTGTTACATATAATAGCATCCTTCTCAAATTTATTTGCTAAGTAAACCTATCACACTTTCATTAGTCATCAACTCTTCCAACGTCTTATTCACACCTAAAACAACTCATTCACAATTCTTTAGTCTTTCAACACTTTAATTACCTTAGATCATCATCACACACCTCTCGTTTGATCCAATTTATCATTTTGCAATTTATATCCCAAAATAAAGAAAAATATTTAAGCTCACTCAACCAATCATCAACTATATAATTAAATCAATTCTTTCTATAAACAAATTCATCATTTCTTGCATCAAACATCACTATACACTTACGATCAAGTTTCAAATTTCCTACACCTTTCTCTTTACGACTCCTTACATAATAATTTCTACCTTCCAATATATTACCATTACTATCTTTATTAAAATCCCTAACCACCATTTCAAATCTTCACTTGATTTAATTAACATCACTATTCTTCTACTTAAATATCATCCTCTTCTTTACTTCACTCACTCCCTACTAACCTTATTCCTCACACTAACCACTATTAATTACTCTTCTTAAGTCTCACCTTATATCGATACACTTACCATTTTTTTTTTGTTTTTATGAATCGGTACTACTCCCTATCCATCGAAATTCCCCACACTTTCTAATAGATAACACAACCCAAACTTTCCAAATACTTTAACATGATATTCAATCAATTTTCTTTTTTCCTATACTTATCATCTAAGCATATGCATAATGATCTCATTACTCACAACTTCCTCTAATTCAAATCTACAGTCTATATAATAATTATTTCTTAATTCTACACTTTGCAATATTTACAAAATCATCAATCACAAGCACTTTAGCATACACAACATGGAAAAGAAATATCAAACGAAAAGTTTATATATAACTGAACATAATTTACTAACTCAGTATAATTCATTTTCACTCATACTGTTAGGAGAATCAATCTTAATAATATCTCTAAGTCCCTTAAGTAATACTTCAATATGAATTAATCAATGTTTATATAAGTCAAAATAAAATTTTCAAGTAATTAAGACTACTTAAGGTATAAATAGTTTCTTACTCTTCACCTTCCAATCTTCTCATCAAACAATCAACCACATAATAACATTCTCATAAACATATATTTCATCACGTTAAAGCATTTCTATCAATTATTCTCATCAAGACATCATCACAACATTCTATAAACAAGGTAAGTTCATTCCAAACAATATCAATCCACACAACTTTCATACACAAGTTGACTTTAGTTTATTCTCAAAAGATCTTACTTCTACCCAAACTTATTACTGGCCGCTACTCCTAACGATATCCTCTCTAACTGTTCACAACCAATTCTCTATAACCATCCCATGCAACATACATCATGAAACTAAAATCTACAGAACCTTATACCTAAAGCTTTGATACTAAAAATGTAACAACCCATTCCTGAGTAGGCCCTACCCAAGGAGGCATCATCACCTTTCAATTTCGAATGCTTCGACCTATATGCAAACACACAAGACAACTAGAAATCTTTTCAAACATTACAAATTCATACAAATACAAATCATTTCAATATGAGTAAATTCAAAGTTCTATAGTTTACAAAGGTATAATTTAAAGGGAAACTTTCTCCACAACAACTAACTTCACAATTTCATTACAACAACTAGACCATTATATATATATATATATAACTCCTATTAAAAATTAAAAAAACTTAAAGGAAAAGGATGCCGTATGCAACTACCTCCAACTCTGACCATAAAATACCCGGTGCTACATGAAATGTTAGTAAAATAAATGAGTGCACTAAAAAGCTTAGTGAAAACACATTACTAGAAGTAATCATATTAGAAAGCTTTTCATTTTTATTTACAACCATTATCATATATGTTATTTATTTCTTAATTACATGTAGTATAATTCTTACCTTTTCCCCTAATTTTTTTTCTTATTTTCTTGGCAGAAAAATGCCATTTATATAAGAGTTCATCAAATTTTTCTTTCTTAGTATATTTTTGAGCATATGATTTTTATCACATAACACACAACTCAATGTCAATCAACAAATGATAAATTTCCATCTCAACACCTTCCTATTATGACAACCACATACACGCCATTCACCGGGCTCAACATATCGTATGCCCTTCATGGGCCAATTACAACACACACCCCTTATGGGCCAATCATAATGCACGCCCCTCATGGGACAATCATTTCTAATGCATCCATGAAATGAAATACTATGCAATGCAATGCAATATGAAAAGTGCACAATCACATCAATGCCCCACACTAGGCTAATCTGATCATCATGGGGATGTCTCCCCATGTACTGATATATCCAATCATCATACATAATCACAATGGATACCCCTTCAAGGGTCCTGTATGTCCAATAACGTTTGGTACCCTTACACCCCTTGTGAGAAGAGGCCTATCGACCTAACCCATTACTCCTCCTCAATAACGTATCGTCAAGTAATTATTATAATGCAAATGCATTCATGATTAAATGATATACAACCAAGCATTTGTCAACCAATTACATCATAACTCCATAGCAATCCAAGCAATCGTCTTTTATTCAATCACACGCGTCATAATTTCTTAAGCACAACCACGTTAAATCATTTAATACTCATACTAAACATACATACATATATATATATATATATATATATATACATATATATCTTCATATCTCCGTACATTTTTATATAAATTTCAACACTATATTCTTTATTATCTTCCCTACTCCTAATCTTCTATACTCACATCACTTAAAATCTACTATTTATGATTTTTATCCTTAATCATGTTTTTAGTATTTTTATTTCTATTTTTTCAGTCTAATAGGCTTACTAAAAGTAAGGTATACTCACCTCTTATGTGCTCCACAACTAGTCTCAAATTACTCCCTTGATCTTTAACGGTATCTACCACTTACACCTAAGAGTGAAACAATATCTAACCCCCATTAATATCATTCAATAATAAAATACTAGGAACCCCAAGGTATTTACACACGTTAAATATCAAGAGCGCACTTCGCATGAAACCAAAATCAATGAAATTGTGGCTTTAAGCCCTTTTTCAAATCATTTACTTTGAACCTCAAAAACACTTTAATTTTCATGAATACTAACGCTTTTAAAGATGTTTCAATCATACTTCAAATGCAGATAAACATTAAAATCATTTTGGAAAGGTTTCACACTCAAAAACTAAAGAGAAAAATCATATTTTTCTAAAATCAACAAGATCCATGCGATTGGGTATCTAATCCAGTCGACTGGGAAAACATCTAGAAGTTTCTACCTCTTCACCCAGTCAATTGATCCTATGACCTAGTCAAATGGGTCCTTTAGATACAACATGAAAATCTCATCCACTCGACTGGTTCCCGACCCAATTGATTAGGTCATTTGATTCCAGCAAAATCACTCTGAAAACTTAAGTTTTCCCCCTAAACTCTTCTTGATCTCTATAGATCCTTTCATTTTTTTCAAATATACAATTTTCTATTAGTTATATTAACCATAAACATTACTTACACCAAAAATTGCATTTCAAACTTGAAAATCACAAATTTGGTTCAAAACCCCATTTTTTGAGACAAACCCTTTTTCTTCAAACTTTTTACCTAAAAATTTCTTAAAATCACATTTCAAAAACTCAAATCTTTGGCTTAACAACCAAACTTGATAACAAGAAAGAAATAAGAACAAGATATTTACCTTGTTTTTACCAAAACTTTCCCTCTTTTCCCTTTTCTTCTTCTTTTTCTCATTTTTCTCTCATTTCTCTTCTTTTCTCTTTTTTTCTCAATCTTTCCCATTGGTTCTAGAGAAATCTAGCACAAAGTGCTGGATTCTCTCCCTATCTCCCCCTATTTATAGAAAAATTTCTACATAAATTGCAAAACTACCCTCTTATTCTACAACTCTCTCCCACTTTAACCTAACATTTCTTAAAACTCTAAATGGTCCCCCTAGGTAAACATTATTACTAAAAACTCTATTTGTCTACCTATTTCTAAGTTTCACAAGCCTTAGCAAAAACTTAGAACTCAAATTGAACAAGAACGCACCTTTACGCATCAAAATACGAACCCTAAAATTAAAATAATCAAATTAAAGTACCGAGCTCTATAGTAATGCATATCTTTTCTTGGATAATTATCTACCAATTCATTGATACAATTAGAAGAGTCCTTGGGAAACTTTCCTTTCCATCTCTGAGAAAAAATAACAAAACAAGACAATAAAAGCAATAGAGGCAGATAGACTCATATTCACCACACATTTAAACAATAGACATGATCTACAAAGAAAAAGGAAAAATACGCATGAGGGTCATTATTGTTGATCGTGGTAGTGAACTGGCACAATGCACATTACAACACTAAAGAATGCTTATCATGTTTTAATAATCAATATGCAAACAATATTTGATACAAAGTAAATATAATCTATGATTCATGTAAGCACTAAGATTTTAAAGAACCCAACTGTACAATATTTGATACAAAACAAATATAATCTATGATTCATGTAAGCACTAATGGACTTTAGAGCACCAAATTCTTTGAACAGAGAGGATATATGGTAAACAAGGTTTAACTATCATCATTTAGTACAATATGACACACAAGATAAGTCTAGTAGTAGGAGTTTTTTAAGACACACAAAATAGGACATTGAGTTGCCAAAGCACCATTCTCCTTTTCCTTCCTTTCAAACATTCAGAGATATCAAGGCAGATAAAAAGAGTCCTATTAGAGCCTAATACATGAAATATCCAAGAACTCACATGATAACTAAATTTTCGTAGTGGCATACACATAAAATTTTTGAACATAAACTATATAATCAAATCACCAAGTTGAATTCAAATTATATCACATACAATAGATTTGCCTACAATGACACTTTTCTTGATGATACAAATAGAAAATCAACCCCAAATATATATATATATATATATATATATATATATATTCATAAAACAAAAAGGTAACACAGATTAAAAAAATAATTAAGACTGACCGACTCTAAGACCACTTGCCATTTAATGATAGTAGATTTTCACTTTCTAACTGTACCAATGAATCTGTAGATAAACATCCAAGAATAGATATGTGTTACAAATAACTAGGACATAAAATAAATATATTCCAATGAAGAAAAATAAAGCTACTATCACCAATATAATCAAATAAAGAGAGCTTTAAGACTTCAGACCGCCAAAAACATTAATGACCCTAACCTTAACCTAAGATCAACTCAGATATTGACAACCAAATCGAAATAATGATGACTAGGTTGTTCCTTGGTGTGCTAACTAGCATAGAAGAGTCCTCGAAAAACTTCCCTTTCCATCCTAAAGGAATAATCACAAGACGAGGTAACGAAAGCAACAGAGGCAAACAGACTCATATTTCCCACACATTTAGACATTAGATATAATATACAAAGGTAATAAGAAAATATGGATGAGGGTCATCATTATTGATCTCGATAGTGAACTGACACAATGCACATCACAACACTAAGGAATGTTTATCATGCTTTAATAATCAATACACAAACAATATTTGATGCAAAGAAAATATAATCTATCAATCATGTAAGCACTCATATTTTAAAGAACCCAACTATACCATAAGCATCTAACATGACTCTTGAACTTTAGTGCATTAGATACCATGAAACAAATAGGATATATGGAAAAAAAAAGGTTCAGTTATCATCATTTAGTACACTATAAAATAAAGGATAAGTCTAGAAGTAGTTTTTGTCAAGACACACAAGGGATGACATGGAGCCTACAAAGCAAAATTCTCATTTTTATTTATTTTAAACATTCATAGATATGAAGGCAGATAACACCAGTCTTATTAGAGCCTAAAAATGAAATATTCAAGAGCTCACATGATCAATGAATTTTCATAATATCTTGCACAGAATATTTTCGCACATAAACTATATCATCAATTCACTAAGTCGAATTCGTATTATAATACATATAGTGGATTTTTCTACAAAGACATACTTTGCTTGAGTCAAATCTTGACTTAATCCCCGGTTCATGTTAGGGTCATTAATATTCTTGGTGGGTCTGATGTCTTAAAGCTTCATTCACTTGATTATAGTTGTGACACTAGTTCTATTTGTGTTGATTACAGTTTATTTATTTTCTATCCTATTTTTATAATGGATATCTGTTCTTGGATGTTTATTGACTGTTTCATTGATACAGTTAGAAAGTGAAAATCTAAAATCATTAAATGGCATGTGATATTACTGATATGTAAGGGTGGTGCATCTTAGAGTCAGTTAGTTATAGGTATTTTTTACTCTTTAGTGTGTTTCCTTTGGTGAATATATATATTTTTGGGGTTGACTCACTATGTGTATTTTCAAGCAATGTATGTCATTGTAAGAAAATCAGTTGAATGTGTTATAATACAAATTCAACTTGATGATTAGATGATATAGTTTATTTGTGAAAATCTTATATGCAAGCTACTGTGAAAATTCAGTGACCATGTAAGTTCTTGGATATTTCATTTTTTAGGCTCTAATAGAACTATTATTATTTGTCTTTATATCTCTGAATGTTGGAAAGGAAGGAAAATGAGAATTTTGCTTTGTCAACTCCATGTCCTTCTTTGTGTCTTGAAAAAGTACTACAACTACTCTTATCCTATGTTTCATACTATACTAAATGATTATAGTTGAACTTTTTTGCGATATATCCTCTACGTTTCATGGAATCTGATGCTCTAATGTCTAGAAATCATTATAGATACTTATGGTATAGCTAGGTTCCTTAAAATATGAATACCTACATGATTAAAAGATTATATTTTATTTACATCAAATATTTTTTGCGTAATGATTATCAAAGCATGATAAGCATTCCTTGGCATTGTGGTGTGCATTGTGTCAGTTCACTATCAAGATCAACAATGATGACCCTCATGCATATATTCCTATTTCCTTTGTATATTATATGTAATGTTTAAATGTGTGGAGAATTTGAGTCTGTTTGCCTCTATTTCTTTTGTTGTCTCATTTTGTGATTATTCTTTTGGGATGGAAAGGAAAGTTTCACGAGGACTCTTCTATTATACTTAGTACACCAATGAACAACATAGTCAAATCCTAAGTTGATCCCTGTTTAGCATTTTGATGCCGAAAATAGGTCAAGTGTTCTTGGGTCTTGTCAGGTCGATTACTGGAATTAGGTTTAAGTTTATGAAACATGGTCGTATGCTGACCAAGGTTAGTTCGGTATGAGCTGGATTCGAGGTACTTGAAAAGGAAGTCGATCTGGAGTGATTCGCTCTGGGAATGGCCCTCCAAAGTTTAAGTTAGAGTAGGTAGTTGGGGGAAGAAAAATGTAAAAAAGAGTTAATAATGAATAATGTTTGGAGGGGTCCCCTATTTATAAGGCTCAAGTGAGGTAGAGATTATCATTTTATCCTTGTGATTAACAGTTGTCACCTTTTAGCTTGAGAGAATATTTGTCTTATATCAGTTAGAAAGGCATGTAAAGGAGAATTGTGCTTTGTAAACTCTGTGTCTTGCCTTGTGTATCTTGACAAATTATTACTACTAGACTTACCTTGTGTTTAATACTGATGACAGTTGAACATTGTTCGCCACATATCCTCTCTGTTTCATGGAATCTAATGCTTTAAAATCCAAAAGTCATGATAGATATATGGTATAGTTGGGTTGTATAAAATATGATTGCTTACGTGAATGATAGATTATATTTACTTTGCATCAAATATAATTTGCATATTAATTATGAAAGCATGATAAGCATTCTTTAGTATTGTGATGTGCATTATGTCAATTCACTATCGGGATCAATAATGATGACCCCATGTGTATTTTCCCTTTCCTTTGTATATTATGTCAGTTGTTTAAATATATGGTGAATATGAGTCTGTTTGCCTCTGTTACTTTCGTTATCTCATCTTGTGATTATTCCTCTATGATGGAAAGGGAAGTTTTCGAAGGACTCTTATATGCTAGTTAGCTCACCAAGGAACAATCTAGACATGATTGCTTAGATGTTAGCATTTAGAGTTAGTAGTCAAATTCTGAGTTGATCCATGGTTAAGGTTAGGGTCATTAATGTTCTTTGTGGGTTTGATGTCTTAAAGCTCCCTTAGCTTGATCATATTGGTGATATTAGCTTTATTTTTGTTGATTACAATTTATTTATTTTGTCTTATTTGTTTGTAATGCATATTTGTTCTTGTATGTTTATCAATTGATTCATTGATAATGTTAGAAAGTGGAAATCCAAAATCATTAAATGGCATGTGGTATGATTGGTATGTAAGTAAGGTGCATCTTAGAGTCAGTCAGTTATAGTTATTTTTTTAGTCGATGGTGCTTTTTTGTTGGTAAATATAAATATTTTTTTTGTTGACTCTCTATGTGTATCTTCAAGCAAAGTATATCATTGTAGGCAAATCCACTGTATGTGTTATAATACGTATTCGACTTGGTTATTTGATGATTTAGTTTATGTATGAAAATCATATGTGCAAGTTATTGTGAAAATTTAGTGCTCATGTGAGTTTGATATTTCATTTTTTAGGCTCTAATATGACTCTTTTTTATCTGCCTTGATATCTCTAAATGTTTGAAAGGAAGGAAAAGTAAAATTGTGCTTTGTCAATTCCATATCTTGCGTTTTGTATCTTGAAAAACTACTATTATGAGACTTATCATGTGTTTTATACTATACTAAATGATGACAACTGAACCTTATTTACCATCTATCCTCTTTGTTTCATGGAATCTAATTTCTAAAGTCCAGAAGTCATGATAGATACTTATGGTATAGTTGGGTTCTTTAAAATACGAGTGCTTACATGAAAGATTATATTTGCTTTGCATAAAATTTTGTTAGTGTATTGATTATAAAAGCTTGATAAACACTCTTTAGCATTATGTGATGCATTGTCCCAGTTCACTGTCAAGATCAACAATGATGACCCTCATGCATATTTTTCTATCCCTTTGTATATTATGTTTGTTTTTTAAATGTAAGGTGAATATGAGTCCATCTGCTTCTGTTGCTTTCGTTGCCTCATCTTGTGATTATTACTCTAGTATGGATTAGGAAGTTTCCTAAGAACTCTTCTATGCTAGTTAGTGAATGACTCAAGACCTGTCAATCACACGAATTATAAACAGAAAGAAAAGAAGATAAGATTTACCTGGTTCACCCAAGAATAGGGCTACATCCTGCCAGAAGTTTCTTATTATCAACCTCACAAATCTCTCGTTACAATGTGCACTCAATATATAGAGAGTATTTATAAGCAACTTGAGGCGCCCTAATTAGGGTTTCCACCCTGCTACAAAACCATGGCTATTAATGGGCCCAAGCCTAGACTGCTAAGAAAAAAACTAAGCCTAACTCATGTACATGGTCTGAAAGTTTCGTGGGCACTGCCCCCTAACCCCCGCCCGCTCTCCGGGGAGCGAGACCCTCATGGTCGTCGAGGGTTCTACAGATCTAGACCCATTGAAGTGTGCACCAACTCTAACAATCTACTACTTGGTGAATACTTAATAGACATGGAAAACTTTCAATAGCTCTATTTCTTTAATCCTATCTCAGCAGCACACCACTCAGACTTCACTAGACTAACTGCCTTAGTCAAGAAATATGCGTTGTACAATGTTGTATCGACTTTCTCCAAGATTATCACCTTTTATTCAATCTTTTCCTGAATGAAGTGATATTGGATATCAATGTGCTTCAACCATGAATGAAATGTAGGATTCTTTGCTAAGAAGATAACACTTTGATTGTCATATTTCACCTTCATTGCTCCTTATTTAAACCCAAGCTCAGCACACAACCTTTGAGGCTAAACCACTTCCTTTTCAATATGAGTTATCGCCATATACTCTGCTTTTGTTGATGAAAGAGCAACAATACTTTGCCTCTTGCTCATCTAACTCACCACCCCACTAAACAGATTGAACAAATATCCACTTGTAGACCTCCTACTATCAATGTCTCCTCCCCAGTTAGCATCTAGGATTCCTACAATATCAAGATTCTTCTTATCTCCATACCTCCATAACATAATACAAACTCTGATGTGCCATGAAGATATCTAAGAACTCTCTTGATTGTAGTCCAATGCTCTTTCCCAAGATTAGACATATATCTGCTCAATACTCCCACTGCTTAGGTAATATCTGGTCTCGTACACACCATGGCGTACATTAAGCTTCCAACCACACTAGTATAAGGTACGTGTTCCATATCTTCAGCTTCTTTCTCCGTCTTCAAAACTTGTTCCGCAGATAACTAGGTTCCCAAAGGCATGGGAGTCCCTACTGGCTTGCTGTCAGACATGTTAAATTTCTTCAAAACTTTTTCAATATACTTTTTTTGACTCAGTCATAGTTTTTTATTTTCATAATCCCTCTTTATATGCATGCCCAAGATAAAGTTTGCTAGCCCTAGGTCTTTCATGTCAAACTGCCTTGCCAATGATGCCTTCACAATGCTAATCATCTTCTTTTTCACATAGACACAGTGATCAATATAGCTGCAAGTGAACCCAAGTTGAATCGCATATGCATCAAACTTCTGGTACCACATCTGTGGTGACTGCTTTAGTCCATACAAGGACTTCTTCAATTTACAAACCAGCTGTTCCTTGCCTTTGCTCACAAAGCCTTCAGAATGTTTCATATAAATTTCCTCCTCTAAGTCCCCATGAAGGAAAGTTGTCTTCACATCTAGTTGGTCGACCTCTAGATCATAAGCAGCTGCCATGGATAAGACAAATTTGATAGATGTCAACTTTGCTACCGGGGAAAATATCTCACCATAGTCAATTCCCTCTATTTGCGAGTACCCTTTTATAACCAGACATGCCTTGTACTTTTCTACCATTCCATCTGCATTTGTTTTCTTTTTGAAAACCTAATTGCACCCAATTTCCCTTCTATCCCTAGGAAATTTCACAAGGCTACATGTTTCATTCCTGTCCAATGCCTGCATCTCCTCTTTCATAGCATCCTCCCATAGATTTGCCTCCTCTGAGGTTCTTGCCTTTTTCACTGTGGTAGGATCATCACTAGTAATATTTAATTCATATAATGCATTATAAGCACTAGGTGAATACCTGATGAGTGGCCTCTTAACCCGTGTGGATCTCCTTATGACAGGCGTGGTCTCTACCTCCGAGCTAGCATCTGAATCTTCATCCTCTACATTAGAAACATGAATATCTTGCTCAGAACCAACTGATTTAGTATTTGGTGCAGTCTGTGGGGTAATCTCCCACTCTTTATCTCTTGTGCTAAGATCAATCTAAATCTGTTTTGGCTGTTCTGATACATCTTGGACAGCCTCCACATCTCTTTGTGTTTCTCTGAGTACAACATCTCTAGTGAAAACTGTACTCTTGTTTTCTGGATTCCATAACTTGTACCCCTTGACCCCATCCTTATAACCAATGAAAAGGCACTTCACTTATTTGCTGTCAAGTTTGTTCCTCCTTTCTTTTGGCACATGCATATAAGCATCACAACCAAACACCCTAACATGAACCAAACTTAGCTTCTTCCCGAATAGTGCCTCAAATGGTGTTTGATCCTGCAAAGCTGATGTAGGTGACATGTTCTTTAGATAACATGCCGTAGCCATAGCCTCTGCCTAGAACTCCGGCTCCAAGCTTGCACAACTCAGGATACTCCTTGATTTTTCCAAGATTGATCGATTGAGTCTCTTGGCCACCTCATTCTGTCGAGGTGTATATAGAGTTATTTTCTGTCTTGCAATGCCGCTTGCCACACATAATTGCTTAAACTTGTCTGAGCAAAATTCCCCTCCATTATTTGTTCTCAATACCTTTATCTTTCTTTCCATATGATTTTCTACCAATGCTTTAAACTCACAGAACTTATCAAATGCTTCAGCTTTACTCTTAATGAAATAAATCCATGCATACCTTGGAAAATCATCAATGAAAGAAACATAATACCTTGATTTTCCAAGAGATTGGACCAAAACTGGCCCAAACACATCACCATGTATCAAATACAGAATACATTTTGCCATCGTACTACTAGCCTTAAAACTCACACGGTTTTGCTTGCCATGTAGACAATGCTTACAGAAACCGAATCCCATGTAGAAATCCAGGACTCCCTTCACCATATACTTTGACGATAATGTAGATAGTCCATTTTCACCAATATGATCAAGCCTCTGATGCCACAACATAGACGACTTCACCTCATCATCAGTCACCTCCTTAGAGATAAAACCTCAACTGCACTAACTTGGTACTGTACTTCCCAACAACTTGTACAGTGTTCCATACCGAACACCTCACAATTACTAGTGATTCATCTAGCATGAATTTTTGTCACAACTAAAATTCACTCCACCATCAGTCATCTTGCTGACTGACATCAAGTTCGTACTGAGGTCCGGAATATGCATCACAGCTGGAAGTGTCCTGACTGTCCCATCACTCATCCTCAACTTTACCTTCCCACGACCAATAATTTTCACTAAAGAGTTATCTCCCAATAAAACATTTCACCTATCAAAAGTTTTATACTCACGAAACCAGTCCCTGTGAGGTGTCATGTGAAAGGATGCTCCTGTGTCAATTATCCAAACACTTCGATCTGATTGAGCCAAACAGGATGTCATATTTAAGTCCCCAGCATCATCATGATAATGGTTCATGTTACCTTAAGCTAATATCTCGTTTGTTCTCTTTTCAAGGTTCACACTCTTACTTCTGTAATCCTTCTTTAGATGCCCAGGCTTCCTACACTTCCAACACTTCAACCTAGATTTATCCTTACTTTTCGATCTTCCCCTGAACTTGGGTTTATCACCAAACAACTTATAGTCTTTATCATGGGTTCGCCCTCTCATAGATAAGGCCTCATTTGATGAGTTTTCTATACCCTACCGCCTTATCTCCTCAGACAATAGGGCTGCCATGACATTTTCAAAGGACAGATCAGTCGTACCACTACCAATCGCAACTATCAAGTTATCCCAGGAATCAGGCAGTGAACAGAGTAGTGTAATAGCCTTATCATCATCTGTCACATCAACACTGATAGACAATAACTAACCTATCAAAATGTTGAACTCATGTAGATGAACAGAGGAAAAATCACCCTTAGCCATCTGAAGGTTGTACAACTTCTTCCGTGGAAACAGTTTGTTTACGAAAGATTTACTCTGATAAAGGCTTTCTAGCTTCTTCCAGAGATCTTTTGCAGTATTCTCTTCAAAAAAATCTATAAGGACAGAATTAGCTAGGCACAGTCAAATCAGACTTTGTGCCTTCCGATCGAGCTTCTCCCACTCCATGATGGACGCTGTAGATGATGCCGAAACAGCCACCAGCGATGCCACCTCTATCGTGGACGCTGTTGTCATGCTCATCATATTCTTTGGCATTTGATTGACTATCACTGTCCACAAATCCCTATCCATGAGTAGATCCTCCATCTTCAGTTTCAATAACTCGAAGCTCTTGCCTCCGAACTTCTTGATTTCAATCCGTGATCCAATCGACATCTCTAATCATTAATCCTTGAACCCAAAGCTCTAATACTAATTGAACGATTTGACACCTATCAATCACATGAATTATAAATAGAATGAAAAGAAAACAAGATTTACCCAGGTTCACCCCAGAATAGGGCTATGTCTTGCCAAAAGTTTTTTATTATCAACCTCACAAATCTCTCATTACAATGTGCACTTAATACATAGAGAGTATATATAAGCAACTTGAGATGCCCTAAAACCCACCTACTATATTAGTCAGATCCTTCAAGATGAAGAAACATGGTACCTCCCGATCAAAAAACGAGCCTATGCCATCTTCATCACAACCATGAAGCTATGGCCATACTTCTAATCTCACACCATCATGATCCTAATTGATCAATCATTGAAGAAATTTTGCACAAACCAGATATTTTCGGGAGATCGGTAAAATGTTCCAGATAACTGGGAGAATTTGACATTCGCTACAAGTCAAGGACAACCATAAAAGCTCGAGCTTTGATTGACTTTATTATAGAGAGAACACTCCTTAAAGAGCCTATGAGAGGTGAGAGCCCAAAGATAATGATCAGATGCCTGATTGGACACTCTTTGTCGATGGGTCTTCTAACAGCTATAGTAGTAGAGCTAGCCTCATCCTTACAAGTCTCAAGGATTTAACAATCAAGTATGCCTTAAGTTTTGTATTCAAAGCCTCCAATAATGAGGGAGAATATGAAGCCTTGCTTGCCGGGTTAAAGCTAGCAAAGACATTGGCTGCTCAAGCCTTAGATATCCACAACGACTCACAACTGGTGGTCAACCAGATGACAAATAAGTATGAAGCAAGGGGGTGAATATTATCAGGTATCTAGAAGAAGACAAATAACTACCTGTAACCTTCAAGAGGTTCTGGATCTTTCAAGTATCCCAAGTATAAAATTCTAAGGCAGATACCCTAGCTCGGCTCACCTTTTTCAAACAATCAGACCTCACGCAAACCATTTATTTGGAGACACTCATTACACCAAGCATACACAAGTAACCGGTAATGTCAATCATCGAGGAGAAAACCAAGATGGGCCCAATCCTATAATACTCATAAGATGGAAAACTTCTTGAATGAAAAAAATGAAGCGAAAAGGATTATCTCCCACTCCTCATGGTTTACCATCCTCGAGGGCCAATTATACAAGAAGGCACTCACCACCCTTACTTAAAATGCCTTGGTTCTAGTGATGCTAATTATGCCCTTGGAGAGGTGCATGAAAGTATATTTGGAAATCATTTAAGAGGCAAAGCTTTAGCCTAAAAAAATTATTCGGAACAAATATTACTGGTCCAAGATGCTGCAAGTGGCTACCAATATGGTTAAGAAGTGCAAGAAGCATCATGAGTACGATTGGCCCAAATCTTTCACCACCCTCCAATCTTCTAACATCCGTCATGAGTCCTTTTCCTTTCATGATATGAGGAATTGACATTCTAAGGCCTTTCCTTGAAGCTTCGGGATAGAGGAAGCACTTGATAGTAGCCATCGACTACTTTACCAAATGGATAAAAGTTGAACTACTCGCAAAGATTACTGACCAAAAGACAAGAGAGTTCATGTGGAAGTCCCTTATGCGTAGGTTCATAATACCAAGGATTCTTGTCATTGATAACGGAAGGAAATTTGATAGTGTCCAATTCAAGTCTTTCTATCAAAATCTTGAGATCGAGCATCGGTTGACCTCTATGGGTTATCCTCCCAGTAAATAGGCAAGCCGAAGTTGCCAATAGAACTCTTCTGTAGCGTATCAAGAAGAGGCTTGAAGATGCAGACAAACAGTGACTCTAACAGCTACCTAATGTCCTCTAAGCCTACTAGACGACACTCTAAACTCCTACTGGTGAGACACCATTCTTCCTGGCCTATGGGTCTGAGGCACTTATCCCCCTTTAGATCAGAACCCCTCATTATGAGTACAACACTTAAACCTAGAGACCAATGAAGAAGCCCACAAAATGAATGTTGGCCTAATCGACGAAGTAAGGGATAAGGCTCAAATCCAACTCACTACCTAGCACCAGAGGGTAGCTCGATATTGCAACTCCCGAGTCAAAGTTAGGACGTTCAGACTCAATGACTTAGTGCTCAGGATGAAGGAAGTCTCCCATCCAAGGGATGTAGGGAAATTTATCTCGAATTGGGAAGGCCCCTACCATATTCGAAGAGTCTGTCAAGCAGGCACATTTGAGCTTGAAGATCTTAACAAGACTCCAATCCTTGAGACCTGGAACACCGAGAATCTTTGCAAGTTTTATTAGTAGTATGTTTCTCTTACACGATTTTGTAACTTTACCATACTATCAATAATATTAATCTATTTGAATTCAAAAGCTTAAGTGCACAATGAAAACTATCAGCCTTTGACGCATCAAAAACTAGAGAACGAAGCCTCAAGTTGTTCCGGTCTTCAGAACCACCTAGGTAAAAAACTCTATGAGGAAACCCTGAGTTATTCATCTTCTCGGGGATAATAAAGGCTAAAAACCTAAAGAGGAAGCCCTGAGTTATGACCATCAAGGGGAAAAACCCAAGGAGGAAGCCCTAAGTTGTTCCTCTCATCAGGATTATCAAGGCTAAAATCCCAAAGAGGAAGCCCTGAGCTATACAAATCCTCGGGATCATCAAGGAAAAAATCTCGAGAGGAAGCCTTAAGCTGTCCCTCTCCTTGGGACATTAAGGCAAAAATCCTGAGGAGGAAGCCCATAGTTGTTCCTCTCCTCGGAACCGTCAAGACAAAAATCCCAAAGAGAAATCCTTGAGCTATTATCCGCAAAATCATTGAGGTAAAAAGGAGAACTCCTAGTCATTCCCCTCCTTAGCACCTTATTAACCAAAGGTATCTCCAAGAAAAACACTTCAAGTGTTATGCCTTAAGATATTAATAGTGTACCAAGCACCCCGAATCGACAGCTATGATAAAGTTCAAACCTTCGACTAATAAGGTCCTTACAAAGAGAAAGCTTAACATTAAAGCATGAGAACAATCATATAAAGAAGTAAGTGTTCAAACAAAGCAAATGATCCCATTGATCAAAGATCAAGTTTTTACATAGAAGGCCCCATGGGCCAAACACACAAAAATAAAGCAAAAAAAAAAATTCTAAGTCCCTAAGCCTCCTGTTCACCATGAGTTCCTCCATCCCCTGCATTCATCTCTTTACCACTGTGGGTCACTATCGCCTCATCATTAAAGAGATTGATGCTAGAAAGATCAACCTCAACGTAAGCTTTAACAATCTTGTCCTTCGCAGTCTTAAATCCCTGGACAAGGTAGACCCTGACCTCGTCAGCAACATACTCCTCAAACACCTTCAAGGCTTTGTAGTCTACCAAGGCTTGCTCTCGGGCTACACCCACCTTGGCCTCAGTCTCCTCTTGGGCCTTCACCAAATCGGTACTGAAGACCTCGTTTTCCATCCAAAGCCAAGCCGTCTTGGTCTCCATGATCGAGAGTCTTTCATTTTGAGAGGTAAGCTATTTCTCTAGTTGAGAAATGTGAAGGTCGCGCTCTGTCAGTTTCTTGTTTGTCTCAGCAAAACAACGCCAGAGAGTGCCCCAAAAACATTGTCCTATGAAGCACACAAATATTAGCCCCAAAATTTAGAATAAAAAATGAAAGAATAAATATTAAGACCTATTACATTCGAAGACAACCCCTCTGTAATATTGACAAAGACTTCGCATCCTCGGAGGCCAACTCCACCTTATCCCTCGATGGGATATCTTTGATCAGGTGCTCCCTAGCCATTTGAGGTCATTTTATCACCGAATCATTTTTCCTGATAAACCAATTAGGAATAAATATATTAGTCCTTGAGGGCTAAAGAAGAGGACTAAGCGCCTAGGACCTGATCCTTATTACTAAGCCATTCGAAGGGGGAGTTCACCTCGAATCGGCAGAAGCAGCAGGCACCTCAGGAGTTCTGGAGCTAAAAGAACCTTTAGGCCTCTTCTTATCTCTAAGGGGGATATCCTTGATATCCCACCTCTTCTTTAGTTACCTTTAAACTTATTGCAAGTATAGAGGCATTACTATTGAAATAAACAAATATATTAGCATCATAGTAAAAAAAATAAATTTCAAACAAAATGTTTAATTACAAGATCTATACCCTCACGAAGGCAAAGACCGTAATGATCTAGGAAGTAATTCTCATCCAAATTTGTGGCCATAATGGCCTTTATCACCATCTCTTTCTTCGCATTCACCTCCCCTTCACTCAAAAGAGGACATTGAGACTTCCTTAGGCTAGATTCCATTCCTTTGGGATCCCAAAACTAGAGTCATTCTAAACATATAAAAATTTATTTTTTCGATCCTTCATCGAACTAGGACCGCTCTTAACTACCTTATTCTTTAGTCTCTAACTAAAGTACACCCAGCCATGGTCAGTGTGGTAGTTGATCGTGAACAAGTTCAACGTCCTTCTAGCATACATAGATGAAACCAATAAGCAAGTGAATTGAGTTGGGCATAAGTTACGCCAAAGTGATCATATAATAATTAAGGATTGCAAGAACAAAAGGATGAAGCAGGAACCTTAGACCCACCTTCATTGTATCAAGGTAGATGCACAACTCGTATGGAGGACCTTCTTCTAAACCTAAAATAAATTAAATGACAACAATGAAGCCTAAAACCAACAAAAATTAATAAAATTAGATTAAAGTTAAAAGTTAAGACATGATAAAAATAGGAAATTATGCACGACATCAAACACCCCCAAACTTAAAACTTTATTTGTCCTCAAGTAAAAATAAAACGAACCCATAGAAAAATCTCATCACTCACCAAGCCATGATCTGAATTTAGATTTCATTACTAGCATCTTACTCTTTTAATATCAAGGATAGTATGAAAATCAATAAAAAATTTAGCAATTTGTCAAGCAAGAGTTAAGAGACTACTTAACCTAAAGCTAAGTCCTTGAGTGTGTGTGTGATATAGTTAATTTAACTCCAAACCACCTGCAAACTCAGATAAAAGTAGAACAACTAAAACCAGAGGAATTCTCTCAAAACTTAACTCTATAAGTCCAATTTTTAGAAACCCTCTCCACTAATGTAATCAACACCAAAATTAGAGATCAAAAGGTCTTTAATCATGTTGTAATGACAAGCCATAAGGTGAGGGCTAAGAAAGAAATGGTTAAGGAAAATTAAAGCAAACTAGGAAAATACTTGGTCGAAAGAACAATAAAAGAGATATCCATAGGTTTCAAACCATAACTCTTTCTTGACTACATGCTCATACTGGTGACATTATTGTTGTTGTGCTTAATAAAGCAATACCAAGTACACTTTTAACAAAATCTAAAGTGATATGCACTCTATTCGTTGAGTTTGCTCTATTTTATGATTCATTCCTTGATGCATAAATTACCTCTGGGAAAAAAACAAACCCAGTAAAAACACTTCATTTTTTTCTTTTTTTTTTTGTACTTGGATAAAACAGAGCATAATTTCCTTTGAACTAACTTTTAAATGCAGATTTCCACCAATATATTTTCTTAAACTGTAAAAGGTAAATTCATGGTTTTTGGAGCTTAGAATGGGAATGGTTAATGTAGTTAGAAGAATGAATAAAAGCTTAAATAAAAGTAAGGCTCAAGGTGGGTTGACTATACCATGTAGTGATGGTATGATAACTAGGATGGCTAGGAAAGCTTTTTGGTTATGAAAAAAAAAATGCCTAGATCATTTCTCAAATATTTGGTATCAACTAGGATTTTGTCTAAAGGATCCATCAACAAATTCTAGAGTAAAGCAGGATTGAACTCCCCCGACCTAGTTGATTCTACCCATTCTCTTTTTCTGCAAAATGGAAATAAAGAAAAAAAATGATTATGCACTCAATTATTTTCAAGGACAAAAATTTAAATCAAAGTATCCACAAAACTTAGCCTGAAAAAAAAAAAAAAATTTCTAAAAATTTTCTCAGTCCTATCCCCAATCACAAATTTCAGATTCATATAGAATTCAATCAAACTCAAATGCATGCTTGGTAAGAAAATTCAAAAACTCAAGACTTATAATATCACAAGTAAAGTAAAATGACCAGCAATCAAGAGGACAAAAATGACTATAGGAGTTTACAGCCCCACACATAAACTCAATAATGTCATTGTGATTCAAAGGAGAGAAAGATTAAAGAAATGAAAGGAACTTCCCTGGTTTCATGGTGAATCCGGCGTAGTTTTCAATTTCCAGCTCTTTATGCTCTTTAATAAACCTGGATCAAAATCCAAATTATTCAAAATAAAATAGTAAAAGAAATTTCTATGGGCTGCCTCCTAGAAGCGCTTGTTTTTAAGTCTACAACCAGACTTTTCAATTTTCCTCAATTAGGGTCTCCAAGAGGAATAAGTGCACAGTTCGTCTCAACTAGTTCCCTATAATAGTGCTTCAATCTCTGACCGTTAACTCTGAATATATTCCTTGTCTTGTCCTTCAAGTCTATTGCACCTAAAAAGAGGAAACATTGTCAATTGTATAAGGACCTGTCCATCTTGATTTTAACTTTCCCGGGAAGAGTTTGAGTCGTGAATCAAAGAGTAAAACTTGTTGTCCTGGGGAAAACTCATGCCTAAGAATATGTTTGTCATGCCACTTTTTCATCTGTTCTTTGTAGATCTTTGCATTTTCATAAGCATCATTCCGGAACTCATCCATCTCATTCAATTGTAAGAGTCACTTTTCACCTGCTGCTTTTAAATCAAAATTAAACTTCTTTACAGCCCAATAAGCTCTATGCTCTAACTCAACATGAAGATGACACATTTTTCCAAACACTAATCGGTAAGGAGACATCCTGATATATGTTTTCAAAGCTATACGGTATGCCCACAAAGTATCATCAAGCTTCTTTGCCCAATCCTTTCTATTTGTGTTTATTGTCTTCTCGAGGATGTTCTTGATTTCCCAATTTGAAATTTTAGCTTGACCATTAGTTTAAGGATGGTAGCTAAGTGCTATCTTGTGCTTCAGACCATATTTAGAAAGAAGGTTGGCAAACAACTTGTTGCAAAAATGGGTCCCCTCGTCACTAATAATAGATCGTGGAGTGCTAAATCTTGTGAATATATTCTTATGCAAAAATTTGAGCATAACCTTTGCATCGTTTGTTGTTGTAGCAATTGTTTTCACCCATTTTGACACATAATCCACTACTAATAAGATATAGACAAATCCGAAAGAAGGAGGAAAAGGACCCATAATATCGATTCCCCAAGCATCAAATAACTTAACCTCTAAGATATTTTTCAATGGTAGCTCCTAACGCCTTGAAATATTTCCCATATGTTGGCACCAATCACAAGTCTTCACCAAAGTATAACTATCACAAAAGATAGACGACCAAAAGAAACCACTTTGAAATACCTTAGTTGCTATTCGTGTTGCTCCAAAATGTACTCCATATGATGATGGATGGCAATGATGGAGAATGGCTTGCATCTCTTCTTCTGGTACACATCTTCAGATGATTTGATCAGGGCAACTTTTGAACAGCAAATGCTCATCCCAAAAATAATATTTCACATCATGTAAAAACTTCTTACGTTGGTAGTAAGTGAGATCTCTGGTGGCAGTACTTTACAAGCTAGGTAGTTTACAATATCAGCATACCAGATCTCACATGCAAACAACTGCTCATCAAGGAATGTTTCTTAGATCTCTAAATTTGGTCTCACTTCCTCTTGCTTCAGCCAAAAGAGATGATTTGCAACTGAATTTTCACTTCCCTTCTTATCTTCAACCTCCAAATCAAATTCTTGAAAAAGCAGGATCAACGAATCAGCCTAGGCTTAGCATCCTTCTTGCCAAACAAATAACGAATTGCTGCATGATCGGTGAACAATATCACTTTTATACCAATAAGGTAAGACCAAAATTTTTCACAAGCAAACATAACAGCAAACATCTCCTTCTCAGTTGTTGTATAATTTAGTTGAGCATCATTCAAGGTTTGACTTTCGTAATTGTAATACTCATATTCGTAAAGTAAGGGTAAAGAAGTAATTTAATAAATAAACCAAACATTTATCTACAACCAAAGTATACGTTAAAAATTAAATTTAATACTATCACTATATATTTGATTTTTTATTTAGAGTACTTAAAGTAAATCCAACTCACCATGTAGCACTCAAAGCTACATATGGATCACCTTATTGACTTTCCTCGACATGTGGGAAGACATTCCCATAATAATAATTCATGCATTGCATCTGTTTTAATTATTACTTGCATTATTGAAATGCTGATAAGTGCTTCAATATTCATATTTAAGCCCCCTTAATTTATATTTGTTAAGCTCTTAGTTTGTGTTATTTCGTCCTATTTTATCTCATTTTTGTGTTTACTGTGTTTTTCTAGGTTGTTATATGTTTAGCTTAGGATTTTGTTACTTTGAGTTGTTTTTTCGTTGTTTTATAGGTTTACAAGCACTTAGAAATGAGTTTCACTAAATTTCCAGAATGGCCCATACAGATCAGTCATTTTTTAGGATTAAATTGTATTGATTAAGGAAGAACCAAGAGATGAGCCATATATTCTTTGAAAGATCTTGATGTCTATTTTTTGGAGAATTTTACGGCTCGTAAGTATGATTTTTCTAGAGAAAGTTATGGCAGTTTTAGTAGACAAAGGTCAGACTATGCATGATTTCAGTGTGGACAGAAGTTTTGAAGGGCATGTGAAGGCTTAAATCCCACATCCCACATCGGTTGGAAGCATATTCTACAGCCCACATCCCACATCCCACATCCCACATCAGATTGAAAACACATTGCACTCATGGAGTTCCCCTATAAAAGCCCCATTTCACTTCATCAAATGGGTGTGCAATCTCGGAGGCTTTGCTACCAAGAGGTGCAATCTGGAGGATTTTGCTACCAATCGGGGGAAGCACCGCTCAGCAGCTGTGGGTGGAATTTCTCTCTCCATGTATTGTTATTTTTAATTTATTTCTTTTGGGTTTTTGTTGTCCATTATATTTATGGGTAACTAAATTCTCAAGTAGGGCTAGAGATAAACTTGCACAATTGATAGTATTTTTGTTTATTTTTAATTTATGTATTTGATTTTCAATTACTAAAACTCTTCTGTTTTATATGATGTTTTCTTCTCCGAATAATCATAGAATTTATTCTGTTTATGGATTCAGTCATGCTTTTTCTATTGAATGGATTAGCTCTTTGATTATGTTGGGATCAATTATTTATCTATATTGATTTAATTCATTGCTACAATATTACTTCTTGAGTATATTATCGTCGTTGGATTTTCTCAATAGTGATAATAATTTATGTATTTTAAAAGTGGTGAATGATTTTTCGAAGGGTTACATTTGGTTTAATCTTGGTTTATAAATCTATACCTTTTGATTGGGAATTTTGGGAATTAAGATCCCAATAGAGTTATTTAATGAATTAAGAATAATTAAAATACCATATTTGTGCAAGGGATTCCCGACACTTTACTATTTGTCAAATTTGAGTACTTTCTCCGTTAGTCACTTTGCTTTACTTTAATTTGCATTTAAAATTAATCTTTGTTCTACATTAATCATTTGATGTTTTTCTTTAGTTTCTTTGTTCCTTCTACTATTCTTTTAATTTGTCTCTCTGTGGAATCAACACCCTAAAGCTGTGTTACAACTACCGTGTTATTCTTTTGGCGTAATAAAATTTTTGTGTCGTTGCCGGGGAGACGGTAGAAGAATTGCTAGATAGTTTTTCTTTTCAGTAGTTTGTAAAGGAAGTAACTTCGTTCCTTCTTTCAGCTTGTAGCATTATTTTTTTTTTCTTTTTCCCTTCTTTCTTTTTATAGTATTTTTATTATTTTGTGACCTTGCATGCACAGATATAGAGACCCTTTGGGTAGATTTGCTTATAGGCACGTG
This sequence comes from Bretschneidera sinensis, assembly GCA_023935145.1. Classification (NCBI taxonomy): domain Eukaryota; kingdom Viridiplantae; phylum Streptophyta; class Magnoliopsida; order Brassicales; family Akaniaceae; genus Bretschneidera; species Bretschneidera sinensis. The sequence continues at coordinate 10,932,066 of CM043704.1, forward strand.
CTAGAGTCAGAATCAATTTTTTTTAAAATCTTTTATTTGACAATCCATCTAGTCCTGAAGAAATGAGTGAACACGGAGATCAACCTACTAGGACCCTTCAAGATTACCTCCACCCTACATGCATCATGTTTCCAGCTAATACTAGTTAACTGGATTTTAAAATAGGGATAATACAGTTACTCCCTATGTTTCATGGCTTGGAAAATGGAAATCTATATGTGCACATTAGGGAGTTTGAGGAAGTGGTTGCAACTTTTCATAGTCAAAATGCAACTGATGACATTGTGAGACTTAAGTTCTTTCCTTTCTCTTTGAAGGATAAAGCTAAGAGTTGGCTATACTCACTGAGACCACGATCTATTGGGTCATGAAATAAGATGACTCAGGTTTTCTTTAATAAATACTTTCCCCAATATAAGACCAATGCTTTAAAAAGGCAAATCTCCACCTTTGTACAAAAGGACAGTGAGACTTTGTATCAGTCTTGGGAGAGATTTAAGGCGTTGTTGAGTATGTGTCCTCACTATGGGTATGAGAATTGGCACTTAGTGAGCTATTTTTATGAGGGACTTACACCTAGAGAGCGCTAGTTTGTGGAGATGATGTGTAATGGTGAGTTCTTACTGAAAGATCCTTATGAGGCCAAAGAATACCTTAATGAGCTTGTTGAAAAAGCTCACACTTGGACTGGACCTAGTACTACTAAGAGCACAAATAGGTCTCGACCTACAGGAAACCCAAATGGTGGTGGAATTTACCATCTTAGGGAAGAGGATAACTGATTACGCCCAAAACTTAATGCGGTAATTGTAGTACAGCTTTGGGGTGTCGATTCCACAAGGAAACAAGTTAATTACAAAAGAAGGTGTAAACAATAACGCAAACGATAAAAGATTAAATGAAAGAATCTGAATTGATAGTGAAGTGATATGACTGTGTGAATAATTGATGGATATAATAATAAAGAAAACAACAAGGTTCCGGTAATCCTCTCTATGTTCGTTGCCCTAATCCTAACTTGATTTAGTTGTTTTTATCTCGATTGCAAGTTTCACATCCCAAACAGAAATTCGGAAAATATTCAATTAAAGCGCATGCATAAGTCCTAATGTAATTGTTATGAATCTTCTTTACTTTTAAGCACACCTGACCTAACTTATAAATTATCAAGAGACGACGATATATCTAACTGACAATACCGTAACAATGGACAAATCTATAAAAGAGATCTACCGAACTCAATCACACCCAAACAAATACACATAAGAAGAGCATGACTAGACTTATATGGAAAAGAAGCATGCAACCACCAAAGTAATAATAAATCTTCTAATTAAATTAAAGAATAAAACACAACAATGTTTAACAAAAATAATTCCACTACAACTGAATCAAATAAAGGAAAATAAGAACAACTACACCTACGGATTCATCCCTTCGCCTTGCTTGGAGATTAACTGGCCATGGAGCTTATGCTTCTTTGAGTTGCCTCCGGCCTCTCAACGATCATCACCTCCTTGGTAGCGAAAGCTTCAGTGATTCCTCAACTTGCTCTCCAAAATTATACTTTGGATTCCTCCTAAAGGCCCTCTGGAGTCACTCTCTGATGATCTCAGATGAGCTCCGATTCATCTCTCAAAGCTGAAGTGGAGTAGGCCTTTTATAGAGAAATACCACGAGTGCAATGTGTTTCCAATCTGATGTGGGATGTGGGATATAGAAGTGTGTCTTCTAACCAATGTGGGATGTGGGATTTAAGCCCAAAATCACGCTGAAATCCCGCACAGCCCGCACAGTCTGACCTTTGTCTACTCAAACTGCCATAACTTTTTCTAGAAAAATCATTTTGACTAACCGTAAAATTCTCCAGAAAATAGACTTCCGGATCTTTCTAAGCATATATGGCTCATCTCCTGATTCTTCTTGTATCAATACAGTTTAATTTTCAAAGATGATTGATCTGTACGGGCAATTCTGGCAATTTAGTGAAACTCCTTTCCAGTGCGGTCAGCAGCTGTTGCTCTTTTAAGCCCTCCATCTTGTCCTTTCGGAAGTATTCCTTCACTCCAGTATGCCTCGAGTCTTTGTGCTTCAAGCAATGATAACTTTTCCTCCTCTTTTGAGCTTAAAGTACCTGAAAATGCACCGAAGTAGATCAATGATCCAAGAATGATACTTTAGAGTTGTTAACGTATAAAAGTGCAATTAAAACCTAGATCAACCCTAAAATGCTAACAATTAAGTACTGTTAAGATGAATTTTATGACTTTCATCACAACCCCCAACTAGCTTATTGCTAGTCCCTAGCAATTCAAGCGAAAATAAGAGATGAATTCTATGGTAGGAGTTAAAAACAAAGTAAAGCAATGCTAGCGTTGAACCAAGAGTAATTCACTTTTTGTCTCAAAAATTGCACATAACATACGGCACATAGAATCATTAAATTTCACCTAAGTCCAAAAGTAACCCAAACATCAATTTTAAAATCGTTATTGACTCTTAATATCCATCTTACCACAAACCATTAATCCAAACACCCAGATGATTTTATGCATAAGATTCATAAATATAAGTTTTGGCCTCTAAAAACATAATAAATTGCGTGACATCAGTCATAAAAACAAGCTCCATAGGCTCACTTTTCAAATCACTCTTCACTATTGTAGAAAAATCACACTACATTGGATCAAAAAGTCTTTAATAAGCTTATAACGTTAGGCTAAGGTAAAGGTTAAGAAAGAACGGGAAGGATTCAACAAGTAGAAGAACTTAATCTCTTAGTTTTGAACACAACTCTTTAAGCACTGGATAACCTTACTTCAACACCCAACTCTTTCAACATTTTTTTATAAGATCATATCTCTCAATAAATCACCACTTTTCTTTTCTTTTCTTCTTTCTTTGCCATAATTCACTTCTCTTTTTTTTTTCTTTTCTTTTCTTTTGTATTTTGGCATAAGACAATTCACCTCCTTTTTCATTTTTTTTCTTTTCTTTTCCACAACCCCCAACTTATCTTCTTTAATGTACCTGGGTTATGGTAGTAATTTTTTTTTTTTCATATTTCCACCCTTACTCCTTTTAAGTGCTTCTCACAACATGTGTATAACTAAGTTCTTTTAAAAGAAAGGTAAGGATAAAATATTTTTAGGCTCATAAAGGTGAATAAATAGTTTATCAAAAGAAACAAGGCTCAATTTTTCTTTTCAAGAAAAAGGCTCAAATAGGTGACTAGTGATAAATATAGCAATGGTAGATTTGAAAGGCTCAAACGGTCCAAAAATGGCCAATATCATATCCTAAGTAATGTGCATTCTAGGAATTCGCCTCAAGTGATTATCAAGTAAGTTCTAGAGCTTGTCGAGACCGTAAAAGTATTCACAAAACAATCACACATAAAACTTTTCTAAATGCTTTAGACTAATCATGCAATCTTACCACAAACTAGAGTCTCTAACCAAATGAAGATTGATATTTAAATTAACCAAGCCATGAAATGTAGGGAGTAAATGTATCATCCCTATTTTAAACTCTAATGGACGAGTATTGGCTGGAAATATGATGCATGATGGTGTGGCTGTGGGTGTAGGGTTGAGGTAATCCTTAAGGGTCCTAGGGGCTTGATACTCATGTTCACTCATTTCTTCGGGACTTGATGGACTGTCAAATAAAGGATTTAGAAATGAATTGAATTCTGACTCTAGCACAGGCCTACAAGCATCTCTATGTCTTTGCATTCAAGGTAACAAAATAATGAAAAAAATTACTATAAAAAGAAAGAATAAGATAAAATAAAATTAATGCAGCAAGCTAAAAGAGGGAACGAAATTACCGCCTTTACAAATTGCTGAAAAGAAAAACTATTTACAGTTCTTCTACCATCATGTCAAAAGTTGACAATCTTCCTTGTACTTAAGCGCGTTTCCCTGACAACGGTGCCAAAATTTGATTACGCCGAAAACGTAATGTGGTATTTCTAGTACAGTTTTGGGGTGTCGATTCCACAGGGAAACAAGTTAATTACAAAAGAAGGTGTAAACAATAACGCAAACGATAAAAAATTAAATGAAAGAATATGAATTGATAGTGAAGTGATATGACTGTGTGAATAATTGATGGATATAATAATAAAGAAAACAACAAGGTTCCGGTAATCCTCCCTAGGTTCGTTGCCCTAATCCTAACTTGATTCAGTTGTTTTTATCTCGATTGCAAGTTTCACATCCCAAACAGACAATCGAAAAATATTCAACTAAAGCGCATGCATAAGTCCTAATGTAATTGTTAAGAAATCTTCTTTACTTTTAAGCACACCTGACCTAACTTATAAATTATCAAGAGACGACGATATATCTAACTGACAATACCGCAGCAATGGACAAATCTATAAAAGAGATCTACCGGACTCAATCACACCCAAACAAATACACATAAGAAGAGCATGACTAGACTTATATGGAAAAAAAGCATGCAACCACCAGAGTAATAATAAATATTCTAATTAAATTAAAGAAAAAAATGTAACAATGTTTAATGAAAATAATTCCACTACAACTGAATCAAATAAAGGAAAATAAGAACAACTACACCTAGGGATTCATCCCTTCGCCTTGCTTAGAGATTAGTTGGCCATGGAGCTTATGCTTCTTTGAGTTGCCTCTGGCCTCTCAATGATCATCACCTCCTTGGTAGCGAAAGCTTCAGTGATTCTTCAGCTTGTCCTCCAAAATTATACTTCGGATTCCTCCTAAAGGCCCTCTAGATTGATCCTAAAGGCCCTCTGGAGTCACTCTTTGATTGATCTCAGATGAGCTCCGATTCATCTCTCAAAGTTGAAGTGGAGTAGGCCTTTTATAGGGAAATACCATGAGTGCAATGTGTTTCCAATCCGATGTGGGATGTGGGATATAGAAATGTGTTTTCCAACCAATGTGGGATGTGAGATTTAAGCCCAAAATCACGCTGAAATCCCGCACAGCCCGCACAGCCTGACCTTTGTCTACTTAAACTGCCATAACTTTCTCTAGAAAAATCCTTTTGACAAATTGTAAAATTCTCCAGAAAATAGACTTCCGGATCTTTCTAATAATATATGGTGGATCTCCTGGTTCTTCTTGTATCAATACAGTTTAATTTTCAAAGATGATTGATCTGTACAGGAAATTCTGGCAATTTAGTGAAACTCTTTTCCAGTGCGGGCAGCAGCTATTGCTCTTTTAAGCCCTCCATCTTGTCCTTCCGGAAGTATTCCTTCACTCCAGTATGCCTCGAGTCTTTGTGCTTCAAGCAATGATAACTTTTCCTCCTCTTTTGAGCTTAAAATACCTGAAAATGCACCGAAGTAGATCAATGATCCAAGAATGATACTTTAGAGTTGTTAACGTATAAAAGTGCAATTAAAACATAGATCAACCCTAAAATGCTAACAATTAAGTATTTTTAAGATGCATTTTATGACTCTCATCAATAACCTAAAGGCTAAGGTCGAGATGCTCACTAGGGAGCTAGATCTGTTTAAAACTAAGGACTTAAAGCCAACACACGTAGCTAATCACACAGAGTCTTTTGGACCATGTTTTGTGTGTGGCGGGGTAGATCATCTCGCGCAAGAGTGTCTCATATTTGGTAAGATGAGAGGGATGTATAAGGAACAATGTAATGCCTTAGGTACGTACAAGAAGGCTTTTTCACCTTTCTCTGATACCTATAATCCGGGGTGGCGCAATCACCCCAATTTTAGTTGGAAACCTGAAAACCAGCCACCTGCACAACCCCCTAGATCATACCTGCACCATATCATGCACCTACATCTTCTAAGAGTTTTTTAGAAGACACTTTGCTTGCTTTTATTGAGGCACAAGGTAAGACTAACCAAAGATGTGAATTTTTTATTACGCAGGTTGTTGAAGAAAATAAGGAGATAAAGAGCCAAGTGTCCAAATTGATGAGCTCCTTGAGTGTGAATGAGGGAGGTAAGTTCCCTTCTTAAGCTAAGTCCACACCCCATGGTCAACACATGGTGCAAAAGAATTTGAAGGATATGAATGCCATTGTGACATGAAGTGGAAAGTCATTACACATCCCAACAACGAACAAATCAGAGGATGTGGAAAAGGGTCAAGATAGTAGTGATGCCGAGCTGCCCAAGGAACCTGAGGTGACAAAGAGTCCTGTTAAGGTACCATTCCCTTAAGCTTTAAAATCAAGCAAGCGAACTCTGGATCCAAACAATGAAATCCTAGAGAATCTAAGGCAAGTAAAAATCGATCTTAATTTTTTGCATGTGATTAAACAAGTTCCTACTTATGCAAAAGTTCTCAAGGATTTGTGTACAGTTAAGAAGAAGCACCATGTGAGGAAGACAACGTTCCTGACATAGCAAATTAGTGTTCTAATTGAGCAATGGATTCCTCCCAAGTATAAGGATCTTGGTTGTCCAACCATTGCATGCAGCATTGAAAATCTTGAGTTTGGGCAAGCTTTGCTAGATTTAGGAGCTAGCGTGAATCTAATGCCATATTCTATTTATTTACAGTTGGAGTTGGGAGAAATCAAACCAATCACTGTGGTATTGCAATTGGCTGATCGTTCAGTCAAAGTACCCTAGAGTGTCATAGAGGATGTTCTAATTCAAATTGACACTAGTTCTATTGTTGATACTACTTCTAAAATTCCTTTGATTTTAGGTAGGTTGTTCCTTACCACTGCTAATGCTCTTATTAATTGCAGGAATGGGCTCATGAAGCTGTCTTTTGGAAACATGATCCACGAGATTAATATCTTCCATATTGTAAAACAGCTAGAAGATGATGACGAGAGCCACCAGGCATACATGATTGACTCACTCATGGATAGGGGAGTTTTTATAGCTCATGATTTTGATCCCCTTGAGTATTTTCTTGTTAATTTTGAGTTTGATTCTATCAGTGATCCATTTGATAAAGTTGATATTTGTGCTATTTTTGATAGAACACAGGATTATGGCACTCGAGCATGGCAACCGAAATTTGAGGAGTTGCTTGAGAGAAGTGAAAAACAAATTTCTTTAAGTGTGGAAGCACTCAAAGTTGAATTGAAGCCTCTGTCTAAGGGTTTAAAGCATGTTTTCCTTGGTCCAGGTGATACATTTCCTGTTATTATCTCATTTGAATTGTCTGAATCTCAAGGTGAGAAATTAATTCGGACCTTAAGTGAGCATAAGTCAGCCTTAGGTTGGAGCATGGCTGATATAAAAGGTGTTAGTCCCCTGGTGTACCAAGTGCCGCGGCTCAGAACAGGGCAGGTCGAGGCTCAAGCTAGGGCACACTACCTCCACCTTTTGGACACTACGGTGCACCCTTCCTAAGTTGTGGTGCACACTTGAGCAGAAGACTCTTCCTTGCTGGGCGGTGGGGCGCACATTTCCTGGGGTGCGGCGCACACTTGGGGCTGAACACTTCTCCTTGCTGGGCGCTGAGGCGCACACCTCTTGGGGTAAGGTGCCAAGGCCTGATGAAGTGATGAGTGCCAAATATTGCATATTTTTGCCACTTAATTTACATTTGTTAGCTTAAGAATTTGTTACTTTGAGTTGTTTTCGTTGTTTTTCAGGTTTACAAGCACTGGGAAAGGAGTTTCACTAAAATTGCTAGAATTGCCTGTACAGATCAGTCATTTTTGTGGATTTTATTGTATTAATTAAGAGAGAACCAAGAGATGAGCCATATATTCTTGGAAAGATCTGGAAGTCTATTTTCTGATGAATTTTATGGCTCATAAAAATGATTTTTCTAGAGAAAGTTATGGCAGTTTTAGCAGACAAGGGTCAAGCTGAAGATGTCTTGTGCAATCGATCGCAAGTGTGCACTCGGACATCCCACATCGGTTAAAAATGCTTTGCAGTGCACCAGTATGCGATCGATCGCACCATGCTACGATCGAGCGCACTCGGGCAGTATCCCACATTGAATTTGCAACCCATTGTGCTCCAGGACTCCCCCTATAAAAGCACCATCTCACTGCATCATTCGGTGTGCAATTCCTGGGCCATTTGGTGTAATTCGGTGGACGTCTGCTAGCATTCTGGTGGATCCCGAAGGCTTTGGTACCACAAGGGGAAGCACCGCCCAACAGCGAGTGGAATTTCTCCCATGTATAGTAATTTATTTCTTTTTATTTAGTTTTAAAGTTTAATGTTTAGCACTTATATTGTGAACTCTAGTTTCATAATTATGAGAGGCTAAAATCTTCAGCGAAGGTTGAAGATGAAGACTTTCCTTTGTTTAACATTATATTTTCAGATTTACGCATAACAATTATGATGTTTTTAGTATAAATGTTCTGTTCAATTATTTGAGTAGATCTTATGATTGATTGCTTTTAGTTGTTAAATTGGATATTCCTTGTGTTTCATCTGATGGATACATCGAATCGTTTTCGATTAAATTGGATTTCCATTGTGATTTGTTAAAAGTTGATACATTGGATGCTTTTGGTTTAATTGGGATATTCGTTGTTTTTTGTTTAAAGTTGGATTCATGGAATTTTTTGATTACTTTTATATAGAACATGAAAATATATGTTTTACTTTGGTGGGGTGGATTCAGAAACCTTAGTCTATTTATCATTTGCTTTAAAAACAATTTGGTTTAAGTTTATATTTCTTTGCACAGTATAATACAAAATTCGGAACTAGGTTAAAATAGGGTTAGTTTAGATAAAATTATATTTTCACAACGCAATTCCCTGTGGATTCGACCTCGCACTTGCACAACACTATATTGCAAACGATTCGTGCGCTTGCGAGTAATTTAAAACTCACAACAAGTTTTTGGCGCCGTTGCAGGGGAATTGTTTTGTTTGTGAAATTTTTGTCCTAATTAATTTTATTTTTCTATTAGTTTAGTTAGCATTTTTGTTTTATTTATTTATTTATTTTTAATTTTAATTTTAATTTTAAAGCTAATTTTAATTTTAATTTTTAGTTTATTTGCAATTTCCCAAAAATAAAATAAATAAAATGATAAATAAATACAATATAAAAAAATGTGGATGAATCCAGCACTGGTTTCATAGTCTTTAGAGGACGCCCTCAAGGACTTCATGAAAATGACCGGCCAGTCTATCAATGCAGCCAATACATTCAATGTTGATAGCTATTCTATCTATGCTAGCTCTATGCATTTAGCATGGAATTGTCCATCTATGCTGGCTTTTGCCGAGTATCCCATGGAACAAATGAATGCTTTCAATGACTGTCGATGACAATCAAATGGATTTGGCTCCAAGACGTACAATCCAGGGTGGCGGAACCACCCTGATTTTTCATGGACGCAGAACCAACTAATGAATCAGGGAGGAGCCCCTCATCATGCTCACAATCAATACCCTCCCGGATTTCCTCCACCAGTTCCAAGTTATGGTTACTCAACCTATCCAAAACCCTTACCCGCTTACCAAGCTCCCATTCAAGCGCCAGCATCGGTTTCACAGTCATTGGAGGACGCCCTCAAGGATTTCAGGAAGATGATCGGCCAATCCATAAGCGAAGCGAGGAGTGCAACAATAGTAAACACCCAAGAGATTGCTAAGCTAGAGAGTCAAACGGGTCAAATCGTAAGTCACTTGCGTGAAGGAGAGAAGGGAAGGTTCCCCAGTCAACCTGAGCCTAACCCAAAGGAACAGTTTGCGGTGGGAAATTCATTAACTCCTATGCACGGGCAGGAACAAGTGCAATCAATTGTCCCATTGAGGTCTGGGAGACAAGTGGACAATCAAGTGGGAGAGAACCCTGCTATTCAACAAGGGCAAGAAAGTGGTAACAAGGAAAAGAGAGATGCTGAGCCATCTACAACCACACCTATTATTAAGGATCTCCCTAGGTTGTTTGTACCTAAAGCGCCTTACCCTAAGAGATTACAAGCGCCCAAGAAAGGAGGGGAGTCTGAGGACATTCTGGAGGCATGCTTTGCTCAGTTTGGAGAGGATTTGGATTTAGATAAGTTGTTTGATCAATCGAATGCCATTTTGGAGTCTGCTCCTCAGAAGAGCAGTAAGATGGAGGAGACTGTGGGTAAATCAAGCATTGAGGACCCCCTGGAGGCATGCTTTGCTCAATTTGGAGAGGATTTGGATTTGGATAAGTTGCTTGAGCAAGAAAATGCCACTTTGGAGTCTGCTCCTCAGAAGAGCAGTGAGACGGAGGAGACCACAACACCTGAACCCCCCAAGAAGGAACTTAAGCCTTTACTGGACAATCTTAAGTATAAGTTCCTAGGTCCAGCAGATTCTCTGCCTACGATTATAGCTTCAGATTTGGTTGATGCTCCAGAGGAGAAATTATTGGACGTTTTAAGAGAGCATAAGGAAGCTATCAGCTGGACTATTGAGGATATCAAGGGAATCAGCCCCTCGATGGTGATGCCTAAGTAACATTTGGAATAGAATATCAAGCTATTGAGGGAGCCACAAAGAAGGCTCAACCCAGCTATGTAGGAGGTTGTGAGGATAGAAGTGATAAAGCTGTTTGATGCAGTGATTAATTATCCAATCTCTGTTAGCAAGTGGGTGAACTCGATTCATGTCGTGCCCAAGCGGGCTGGAGTGATGGTAGTGAAGAATAAGGATGATGAGTTGGTGCCAATTCGTGTTCAATCAAGATGGAAAGTATGTATAGACTACCGTAAGTGGAATGCTACCATAAGGAAGGATCATTTTCCACTCCCATTTATTGATCAGATGGTGGAGTACTTAGCTGGGTATGATTATTAATGTTGGGTCTGGCTAAAGACGTTAAACTTAGCGTTCATAGGAGGCACCCCACAGCCTATCCTTTCTGTTTATTTATTATTTTACATATTTATGATTAATGTTTGTTTCTAGTATTTTTTTGTTTTCCAGTCTTTATTTTTTAAGGGACAAAGCGTACTTCAGTTCAAGTTTGGGGGTATGCTATGAGCCATACCAAGTCCAGATAGTTCTTCATATCCCAGGTCAGCTCTTTCCATATTATTCACACATTGGGGTCAATGAATAATTTAAGTTTGGGGGTATGGGGGACACATTACACACACTTTGTCCTAATTTGTTGTTGTTTTTCTTCATTTAAATAAAAACGAAGGTAAATGCATGCTCATGTTATTTTGAAATTTTAGTTGATCTAAACAAATATTGTGATGTGATTTCATTGGTGAACTTAAAATTTTGAACATATTATTTGATGATAGAGTTTTAAAACTTTGTTACTTGCTTTGGGCATTTGAGAATTCACATGTTTGAGCCAATCTAACACGAGCACATTAGCACATATTTGTGTGAGGTATGACATGTGTTTTAATGTGTATGTTTCCTTATCTTAACTGAAACTGGAGGACTTGTGCGATTAACACTTGGGCATAGAAAAGCATAAAAAAAAAGAAAAATAATGATCATCATCAATAAACTTTCCACTGAGTAACTAGACCTCTTGCCTCAGTAAGTAGTGAATGTTTACGTCAAAAGGTGGAAATTTTATTCATAATGATCATTACGAAATTTTTCGCTGAGTAACTTGACCTCTTACCTCAGTAAGCAGTGAGTGTTCACGTCAAAAGGTGGAAATTTTGTTTGGTAGCATTAAGGTCAGTTTAGTTTCGTAGCCTTTTTGACTCGAGTTAGTAAGTCCTTAGAGGTGTCTTTACACCTAATGCCCTAAAACCATCTGGTTTGGGAGTCATTGACTCAACACTCATTACATGGGTCAATTAGAAAGCTTAAGGGAACTAAACATAGTAGAGCCTTATATAAAAAAAGAAAAAAAAACTATGCCATCGTTGTTCATTTTGATGAGAAATTCTGTGAATCTTGAGACGTGCAAACAGTGTACATTGAACTTATTTGGAAATCTCATCAGTATATACTAACTCACTTTACACTGATTCAAGCTTGTGATGTCTTAGCATGCCTCTTGTAAGTAATTAGGTTTTAAATTCTTATTCATTGTGAAGATGGGTTAGATTTTTTAAGCTTGCTCATGAACGAATTTCATGATTTTGAGTGCTCCTTAAATTTTTGGATACCATAAGTGATGAACTTATCTTTATGTTCTTTGTTTTTCATTTAGTTTTTTATTTTGTTTTGCTAAGGGACTAGCAAAATGTAAGTTTGGGGGTATTTGATGAGTGTCAAATATTGCATATTTTGGCCACTTAATTTACATTTGTTAACTTATGAATTTGTTACTTTGAGTTGTTTTCATTGTTTTTCAGGTTTACATGCACTGGGAAAGGAGTTTCACTAAAATTGCCATAATTGCCTATACAGATCAGTCATTTTTGTGGGTTTTATTGTATTGATTCAGGAAGAACTAGGAAATGATCCATATATGCTTGGAAAGGTCCGGAAGTCTATTTTCGGAGGAATTTTACGGCTCATAAAAATGATTTTTCTAGAGAAAGTTATGGCAGTTTTAGTAGACAAAGTTCAAGCTGAAGATGTCTAGTGCGATCAATCGCACCAGACTTACAATCGATCATAAGTGCGCACTCACATATCCCACATCAGTTAAAAATACTTTGTAGTGCACCAGCATGTGATCAATCACACCATGCTGCGATCGAGCGCACTCGGGCAGTAACCCATATCGAATTTGCAACCCATTGTGCTCCGGGACTCCCCCTATAAAAGCACCATCTCACTTCATCATTCGGTGTGCAATTCTTGGGCCATTTGGTGTAATCCGGTGGACGTCTGCTAGCATTTTGGTGGATCCCGAAGGCTTTGCTACCACGTGGGGAAGCGCCGCCCAACAGCGAGTGGAATTTCTCTCATGTATAGTAATTTATTTCTTTTTATTTAGTTTTAAAGTTTAATGTTTAGCACTTGTATTGTGAACTCTAGTTTCATATTTATGAGAGGCTAAAATCTTCAGCTAAGGTTGAAGATGAAGCCTTTCCTTTGTTTAGCATTATATTTTCAGATTTGCGCATAACAATTCTTATGTTTTTAGTATAAATGTTCTGTTCAATTATTTGAGTAGATCTTATGATTGATTGCTTTTAGTTGTTAAATTGGATATTCCTTGTGTTTCGTCTGATGGATACATCGAATTGTTTTCGATTAAATTTGATTTCCTTTCTGATTTGTTAAAAGTGGATACATTGGATGCTTTTGGTTTAATTGAGATATTCGTTGTTTTTTGTTTAAAGTTGGATTCATGGAATTTTTTGATTACTTTTATATAGAACATGAAAATATATGTTTTACTTTGGTGGGATGAATTCAGAAACCTTAGTCTATTTATCATTTACTTTAAAAACAATTTGGTTTAAGTTTATATTTCTTTGCACAATAAAATACAAAATTCGGAACTAGGTTAAAATAGGGTTAGTTTAGATAAAATTATATTTTCACAACGCAATTCTCTGTGGATTTGACCTCACACTTGCTCAACATTATATTGCAAATGACTCGTGCCCAGCCAAACGCTCCACCATCTAATCAATAAATGGGAGTGGAAAATGATCTTTCCTTGTGGTAGCATTTAGTTTACGGTAGTCTATACATACTTTCCATCCTAACTGAACACGAATTGGCACCAACTCATCGTCCTTATTCTTCACTACCGTCACTCCAGCGCGCTTGGGCACGACATGAATCAAGTTCACCCACTTGCTAACAGAGATTGGATAATTGATCACTACATCAAACAGCTTTATCACTTCTATCCTCACAACCTCTTGCATAGTTGGGATGAGCCTTCTTTGTGGCTCCCTCAATGGCTTAATATTCTCTTCCAAATGTAACTTGGGCATCACAATCGAGGGGCTGATTCCCTTGACATCCTCAATAGTCCAGCTGATAGCTTCCTTATGCTCTCTTAAAATGTCCAATAATTTCTCCTCTGGAGCATCAACCAAATCTGAAGCTATAATCATAGGCAAAGAATCTGCTGGACCTAGGAACTTATACTTAAGATTGTCCAGTAAAGGCTTAAGTTCCTTCTTGGGGGGTTCAGGTGTTCTGGTCTCCTTCGTCTCACTGCTCTTCTGAGGAGCAGACTCCAAAATAGCATTTGCTTGCTCAAGCAACTTATCCAAATCCAAATCCTCTCCAAACTGAGTAAAGCATGCCTCCAGGGGGTCCTCAATGCTTGATTCACCCACAGTCTCCTCCATCTTACTGCTCTTCTGAGGAGCAGACTCCAAAATGGAATTCGCTTGCTCAAACAACTTATCTAAATCCAAATCCTCTCCAAACTGAGCGAAGCATGACTCTAGAACACTTCTCTTTGCTGGGCACTGAGGCGCACACCTCCTGGGGTAAGGCGGCAAGGCTTGATGAAGCTTCATTCTTCAACCCATTTAATCCTTAGACAAATACTAACGCCTACTATGAAAGAATTGGTGAAGAATGAAGTGTTGAAACTATTAGATGCGGGAATCATATATCCTGTTGCTGATAGTAAATGGACAACATCAAGAGAACTTGAGCCACATGTGGTGGACTTTAGGTACTCCCTGCCAAAAGACTAGCATTGAGGCCACTGAGTATGGAGCCTCATCTTCAGCACCACAATGAGGCCAGCAGTGAAAGTGGTGCACTGTCTGGCTGAAGACGTAAAACTTAGCGCTCATGGGAGGCACCCCACAATGTAACCTTAAGTTATTATTGTTTTTCATTTCTTTTTATGCTTCTTTTCCTTTTATTTTTCAGTATTACTTTATTTTTTGTTTTTCAGGGACAATATTTTCATTAGTTTAAGATTGGGGGTGTACTATGAGCCATACCAGTCCAGCTAGTTCTCCATCTCCCAAGTCAGCTCTTTCCATGATAGTCACACATTGGGGACAATGTGTAATATAAGTTTGGGGGTATGGGAGACACATTCACACACACTTTGTCCCAGTTTATTTTTTATTGTTTAAAAGAAAAGATGAATGCATGTTCATGTAGTTTTGAAATTTTGATTGATCTAAACAAATACTGTGATGTGATGTCATTGGTGAGCTTAAAATCTTGAACACATGATTTGATGATAGAGTTTTTAAATTTTGTTACTTACTTTAGGCATTTGAGAATTCACATGTTTCATGTAATCTGACACGAGCACATTAGCACAAAATAATGTGAGGTATGACATGTGATTTTAATGTGCATGTTTCCATGACTTAATTGAAATTTGATGACTTGTTGGACAAATTCTTTGAAAAAAAAATCTGTACAAAAAGAGAAAAATGCTCATGATAATCATTAATAAACTTTTCACTGAGTAACTAGACCTCTTGCCTCAGTAAGTAGTGAGTGTTCACATCAAAAGGTGAGAATTTTATTCATAATCATCATTGAGAAACTTTCTGCTGAGTAACTGGACGTCTTGCCTCAGTAAGCAGTGAGTGTTCACGTCAAAAGGTGGGAATTTTTCTTGGTAGTATTAAGGCCAGTTTAGTTT
Source organism: Bretschneidera sinensis (assembly GCA_023935145.1). Taxonomy (NCBI): domain Eukaryota; kingdom Viridiplantae; phylum Streptophyta; class Magnoliopsida; order Brassicales; family Akaniaceae; genus Bretschneidera; species Bretschneidera sinensis. Next base: position 10,947,472 of record CM043704.1, read on the forward strand.
TGTAGCATTTTTTAACTCGAGTTAGTAAGTCCTTAGGGGTGTCTTTACACCTGATTACGCCCAAAATAGTAACGCAATTATGGTAGCACGGCTTTGGGGTGTCGATTCCACAGGGAAACAAGTTAACTATAAAGAAAGATTTAAACTTTAATATGAGACGATATAATAAATAAAGAATCTAAAATTGATGATGAGCTAATTGTGTAAGTTTGTGAAATATAATAGACAGGCAACAAGGATCCAGGAATCCTCCATGAGTTCGTTGTCCTAATCCTAACTTGATTCAGTTGATTTTATCCCAATTGCACGTTTCACATCCCAAACATGCAATCGGCAAATATTCAATGAGAACATGTGTAAACCCTAATATGATTATAATGAAATACTTCTTATTTCTGATTCACGCATGTATGATCTATCCTATAGGTTTAACAAGAAACGACGATATATTTTTGTTGACAATATTGCAGTAATGGACAAACCTAAAGGCTAGACTTACCGGACTCAGTTATACCCAATAATCTTGACATAAGAGAAGTATGACTAAAGTTATATCAAGGAAAAGATACAATCACTGGAATAGATAAAATCTTATAATTAGATAAAGAAGTAAATCATAACAATTTTTTATAATAAATTCTTATTACAACTGAACCAAATAAGGATAGATAGGAACAACTACACCTAGGGATTCATCCCTTCGCCTTGCTTGGAAGTTAGTTAGCCATGGGATTCATGGCTAAACTCTTTTGTGGATGAGAGTTGTTGTCTTCAACTTCTGGATCTTTACTCATAGCCAAGATGTCTTCTCTTAAACCCTAAGTGTCTTATTTATAGTACAAAAGACCAAGGGTATTCTTGAGTTTAATCTAGTGTTTAAAAACCCTAATTAAAGTCTAACTCGGAGATGTAAATACGTGTGCGCGCTGCGGTGCTGCTGAGGAGCACCTCGGAGCTAGACATAAGCTAGAATGGGTGACCTTCTGGGCGCCGTGGTGCTGTTGAGGAGCACCACGGTGCTGGCTGGTGGGTCAGAATGTGCATGTTTCTGGGCGCCGCGGTGCTGGCCTTTTTGCTTATAATCTCCATGCTTTGGCTCTCCGTAGCTATTCCTTTGCTTTGTCGTGGATGGACCGTTGGTGCTTTTAAACAACGATCGCTTCTTCTCTTCTTTGGACTCAAAACACCTGAAAATGTGCTTGAATAAGTTAGTTGTCCAATGAGATTACTTAAGAGTTATCAACACATAAGAGTGCAATAAAGACCGAGAAGAATCATAAAATGCTAACAATTAAACATCTTTGAGGTGCATTTTATGGCTCTTATCACAACCCCCAACTAGCTTATTGCTAGTCTCTAGCAATTCAAGCGGAAACAAGAGATGAATTCTATGGTGGGAATCGAAGGAAAGTGAAGCAATGCTAGTGTTAAACAAAGAGTAATTCACTTTTGTCTCAAAAATCGCACATAACACACAGCACATAGAATCATTAAATTTCACCCCAAGTCCAAAAGTAATCTAAACATCAATCTTAAAATTGTTATCAACTCTTAACATCCATCTTACCATAATCCATTAATCCAAACACCCGGATAATTTTATGCATAACAATCATGAATACAAGTCTTGGCCTTTAAAAACATAAATTGTGTGACATCAATCACAAAAACAAGTTCCATATGCTCTTTTTTCGAATCACTCTCCACTATTGTAGAAAAATCACACTACATTTGATCAATAGGTCTTTACTAAGCTTGTAACGTTAGGCTAAGGTAAAGGTTAAGAAAGAACATGAATGATTCAACAAGTAAAAGAACTTAATCTCTTAGTTTTGAACACAAATCTTTAAGCACTGGATAACCTTACTTCAATACCCAATTCTTCCAACCATTTTTCAAGCATTTCTTTCAACAAATCACCATTTTTTTCTTTCTTTCTTCTTTCTTTGCCATAATTCACTTCTTTTTTTATTTTGGCACATAAGACCATTCACCTCCTTTTTCATCAATTTTTTTTTTCTTTTCCACAACCCCAAACTTATCTCTTTTCATATATTTGGGCTATGGTAGTAATATTTTTTTTCTCATACTTTCATCCTTACTCCTCTTGAGTGCTTCTCAAAAAATGTGTATAACTAAGTTCTTTTAAAAAGAAGGTAAGGATAAAATATTTTAGGCTCATAAAAGTGAGTAAATGGGCTATTGAAAGAAATAAGGCTCAAATTATTTTTCAAGAAAAAGGCTCAAATGGGTGACTAGTGATAAATATAGCAATGGTAAGTTTGGAAGGCTTAAACGATTCAAAAATGGCCTATATCATATCCTAAGTAGTGTGCATCCTAGGAATTTTCCTTAAGTGATTATCAAATAAGTTCTAGAGCTTGTTGAGACCGCAAAAGTATTCACAAAGCAATCACACATAAAACTTCTCTAAATGCTTTTAGACTAATCGTACAATCTTACCACAAACTAGAGTCTCAAACCAAATAGCAAGATTTAATTTCTTCTAAATGGTATATGCTATGTCAATTAAGTTCATATCATTGACATGTGAATTAACTCTAAGGCTAACACAAAGCATGCTTAAAACAAACAAAAAGGAAAATGACACCAAGCAGTTCAAAGAAAAATATGAAAAATTGAAATATGTTTCCTCCTTTCCTCTACCCCCAACTTAAAATAAGCATTGTCCTCAATGTGAAAGCAAAAGTTAAGGAAACTCCCTTTGTAGCCAAAAGTGCACAGAAGCTGAAAATTGTGCACCACCATTTGAACTGCTTCGTATATTTGTCCCTGAAAAAGAAATACGAAAGTAAAACTAGAAAACAGCAAAATAATAATAATAAACAAGAAAAAGAAATATAAAAAAATAAAAGGATATGTTGTGGGTTGCCTCCCATGAGCCATAAGTTTTACATCTTCAGCCAGACGCTGCACCACTCTCACTGCTGGCCTCATTGTGGTGCTGAAGATGAGGCTCCAACTCAATGACCTCAACGCTAATCTTTTGGTAAGGAATACTTAAATTCCACCACATGTGGCTCAAGTGTTCTTGGTGTTGCCCATTCACTATCAGCAGTAGGGTATTTGATTTTCGCATCCATGTGACTTCTTTCAAGAAACTCCTCAAAGCATGGTTGCCAAGATTTCTTAATAAATTCCTGTGGCTTATCAAAAATATCAACAACATTAATGGCACGGGGATAAACTGAAGAATCATTTAATTCAAAATTATTAAGAATGAATTCTGAAGAGTTAGAATTATCTTTAATGTGCCCATCCTCCAAATTAAGCTTATCAATTATGTAAGTGTCGAAACACTCATCCTCTTCATGTGGCTGCCTTGAGACTCAGAAAACATTTACCTCTAGAGTCATATTTCCAAATGATAATGTCATTAGGCCATTCCTACAATTAATGAGGGCATTGGCGATGGCAAGGAATGGTCTTCGAAGTATCAAAGGAATTTTGGACTCCGTATTTACAATAGAAACAGTATCTAAAACCAAAAAGTCAATGGGATAATAGAAATTATCAAATTGCAACAAAACATTTTCTATAATACCTCTTGGTTTTCTTACCGATCTATCCGCTAATTGAAGTATCATGGAGGTTGGTTTAATCTCACCTAGACCGAGTTGCAAGTACATGGAGTATGGCATAAGGTTCACACTAGCTCCCAAATCTAGCAATGCTTGGCCACAATATTTGTTTCCAATTTGGCAAGCCACCGTTGGACAACTCGAATCTTTATATTTGGGCGGTGTCTTGCTGTTAATTATTACGCTTGCTTGCTCCGTTAAGAATGTCGTCTTCTTCACATTATGCTTCCTTTTGAGTGTGCATAGATCCTTGATGACTTTAGCATAGATGGGGATCTGTTTTATGACATGAAGAAGAGGAAGATTAATTTTAACATGCTGAAGTTGTTCAAGAATCTCACCTTTTAATGCTGAATTTATCTCCTTAGGTTAAAGGAGTGCTTGAGGGTAAGGCACCAGTGGAGAATAATCATCATGGGCCTCTTGTTCCTTGGAGGCTTTATCCTCGTTGCTCAAGTTTGATGGTAGAGTGGGCCCATCAATTTTCTTACCATTGCGAGTGATTATGGCATTAACCTCTCTAACGTTTTGATTTTTAGGTCCAAAGGTTTGTGCCATATGTTGTCCCCTTAGATTAGGTTGTGGTTGTGAAGGAAAGCGACCTTGTTCTTGAATCGTCAAGAAGCTAGTCGACTTGGTGAGTTGACTCTTTATTACCTTTTGTTCCTCTTTGATCGCTTGTTGCTCCTCTAACAACCGTTGATTTATTTTACCCTGCTCTTCCACACTCTTGGCATGTACCTGTATAAATGATTTAAACATATCTTCCAAAGGTAAAGACTGTTGAGGTGCATTACATGAGGTTGTTTCCGATTGCCATTGGGTACTAGATTGGGCAGGAGGTTGCATATCGGATCTCCAACTAAAATTAGGGTGATTCTTCCAACCGGGATTGTAGGTGTTAGAGTAGGGTGAGTCTGGTTTTCTAAAGGGTATACCTACAGCGTTACACTCCCTTCATCTCAAAATAAGTTGGGCAATCCCTAGGTAAATGATCTACCCCATTACACATGAAACAAGGCTCATGGGACTCTACCCTAGCAACCAGTTCAGGGGCTCTAGCATCCTTGGTTTTTAAGGCTTCAATTTCCTTAGTTAGAGCCTCTAAACGGGTTTTAAGGCTGTCCTCTTCCTTAAGTTGATAAATCCCAGTGGGTTGATTTCTCCCAGTGCTTTCTATGGCATTTGGTCCTGTCCAGGTGTGGCTTTTTTCCGATAGGTCATCTAAGAAATCAATGGCTTAGTCGGCATCTTTTTGCAGAAAATTTCCATTACACATCATTTCTATGAACTGCCTTTCTCTACTTAGAAGTCCATCATAGAAATAGCTAACTACCCACCAACTCTCATACCCATGGTGTGGACAAGAATTCAAAAGGTCTTTGAAACGTTCCCAAACTTGATATAAAGTTTCACTCTCCTTTTGTGCAAAGTTTGAGATTTATCTCTTGAGGTTATTAGTCGTATGGGTTCGGAAGTGTTTTTGGAAGAAAACTCAGGACATCTCATCCCAACTACCTATAGACTTAGGCCTTAACGAGTACAGCCAAGCCTTGGCTTTTTCTTTAAGTGAAAAAGGAAAAAACCTAAGTTTGACGGTGTCTAACATATCAACTCTACTTTGAAAGGTTGCTATTACTTCCTCAAATTCCCTAATATGGATATAGGGGTTTTCATTCTCAAATCCATGGAAGGTTGGTGACAACTGGATCATCCCCAGTTTAAAATCAGGTTGTTGAACATTTGGGGGAACATGATACAGGAGGGTGTGTCCGTTCGGCTAGGGTGCAAGTAGTCTTTAAGTGTTCTAGCCATATTTTCATTGTGATTTTTGGCCATGTTAACAAAATTCTCTAAGTTCTCCCTTGGGTTTTCACTATAGTTCGATCTAGGCAAGGTTTCACTAATGGACACGGAAAGAGAGGGTATCTCTATTTCGGGTCTTTTAATGAATCTTCCTCGTGAATCTCTCGGTCTAAGCATACACCAAAGGAATTAGAGAGTAAATAAATAAAACAAAAAAATTAGAAAATCAAAACAGAGAGAAAAGAAGGATATTACCGTCTTGTCTTAACATTGACAATCTTCCTTGTACTTAAGCGCGTTTCCCTGGCAACGGCGCCAAAATTTGATTACGCCCAAAACAATAACGCGATTGTTGTAGCACGGCTTTGGGGTGTCGATTCCATAGGGAAACAAGTTAACTATAAAGAAAGATGTAAACTTTAATATAAGACGATATAATAAGTAAAGAATCTAAAATTTATGATGAAGTAATTATGTAGGTTTGTGAAATATAATAGAGAGGCAACAAGGATCTAGGAATCCTCCCTGGGTTCATTGTCATAATCCTAACTTGATTCAGTTGCTTTTATCTCGATTGCACGTTTTACATCCCAAACATGCAATCGACAAATATTCAATGAGAACATGTGTAAACCCTAATATGATTGTAATGAAATACTTCTTATCTTTGATTCATGCATGTACAATCTAGCCTATAGGTTTATCAAGAAACGACAATATATCTTTGTTGACGATATTGCAGTAATGGACAAACCTAAAGGATAGACTTACCGGACTCAATTATACCCAATAAACTTGACATAAGAGAAGCATCACTAAAGTTATATCAAGGAAAAGATACAATCACCGGAATAGATAAAATCTTATAATTAGATAAAGAAGTAAATCATAACAATGTTTGACAATAAATTCTTATTACAACTGAACCAAATAAGGATAGATAGGAACAACTACACCTAGAGATTCATCCCTTCGCCTTGCTTGGAAGTTAGTTAGCCATGGGGTTCATGGCTAAACTCTTTTGTGGATGAGAGTTATTGTCTTCAACTTCTGGGACTTTACTCACAGCCAAGATGTCTTCTCTTAAACCTTAAGTGTCTTATTTATAGTACAAAAGACCAAGGGTATTCTTGGGTTTAATCTAGTGTTTAAAAACACTAATTAAAGTCTAACTCAGAGATGTAAATATGTATGCGCGCTACGGTGTTGCTTGGGAGCACCTCAGCACTAGGCATAAGCTGGAATGGGCGACCTTCTGGGCGCCGCGTTGCTGGCCTTTTTGCTAATAATTTCCATACTTTGCCTCTCCGTAGCTATTCCTTTGCTTCGTCGTGCATGGACCCTTAGTACTTTTAAACAACGATCGCTTCTTCTCTTCTTTGGACTCAAAACACCTGAAAATGTGCTTGAATAAGTTAGTAGTCCAATGAGATTACTTAAGAGTTATCAACACATAAGAGTGCAATAAAGACCGAGAAGAATCATAAAATGCTAACAATTAAACATCTTTGAGGTGCATTTTATGGCTCTTATCAACACCTAATGCCTTAAAACCATATGGTTTTGGAGTCATTAACTCAACAGTCGCTACATGGGTCAATTAGAAAACTTAAGGGAACTAAACATAGCAGAGCCTTATAATAAAAGAGAGAAGAAAATAAAACTATGCCATTGTTGTTCATTATGATGAAAAATTCTGTGAATCTTGAGACATGGAGACATTGCACATTGAAGTTATTTGGAAGCCTCATCTTTATATGCTAATTGACTTTACACTGAATCAAACTTATGATGCCTTAGCCTGCTTTTTGTAAGTAATTAGATTTTAAAATTCCTATTCATTGTGGAGATGGGTTTATATTTTAAGCTTGCTCATGAATGAATATCATGGTTTTGTGTGATACTTAAATTTTAGGATAACATGAATGATGAATTTATCTTTATGTTCTTTATTTTTCATTTAATTTTTAGTTTTGTATTGCTAAGGGACTAGCAATATGTAAGTTTGGGGGTGTGATAAGTGCTTAAATATTCATATTTAAGCCCCTTAATTTATATTTCTTAATCTCTTAGTTTGTGTTATTTCAACCTATTTTATCTCATTTTTGTGTTTACTGTGTTTTTCTAGGTTGTTATATGTTTAGCTTAGGAATTTGTTACTTTGAGTTGTTTTTTCGTTCTTTTACAGGTTTACAAGCACTTGGAAAGGAGTTTCCCTAAATTGCCTATACAGATTAGTCATTTTTGTGGATTAAACTCTATTAATTCAGGAAGAACCAGGAGATGAGCTATATATGCTTGGAAAGATCCGGATGTCTATTTTCTAGAGAATTTTACGGCTCATAAATATAATTTTTCTAGAGAAAGTTATGGCAGTTTTAGTTGACAAAGGTTAGGTTGTGCATGATTTCAGAGTGGCAGAATTGATTTTTTCGGATTAAACTGTAATGATTCAGGAAGAAACAAGAGATGATCCATATATCCTTAGAAAGATCCGAATGTCTATTTTCTAGAGAATTTTATGGCTCATAAATATGATTTTTCTAGAGAAAGTTATGGCAGATTTAGTAGACAAAAGTCAGGCTGTGCATGATTTAGGTATGGGCAGAAGTTTTGAAGGGCATGTGAAGGCATAAATCCCACATCCCACATCGGTTGGAAGAACATTCTACATCCCACATCGGAACTGAAACACATTGCACTCATGGAGTTCCTCTATAAAAGCCCCATTTCACTTCATCAAATGGGTGTGCAATCTTGGAGGCTTTGCTAGGGGTGCAATCTAGAGGATTTTGCTACCAATCAGGGGAAGTGCCGCTCAGCAGCTGCAGGTGGAATTTCTCACTCCATGTATTGTTAGTTTTAATTTATTTCTTTTAAGTTTTAAAATTCAATGTTGTCGTTTGTTCTAATTTTTCCCTTGAGATTTTTGTTATTCATTTTATTTATGGGTAACTAAATTCTCAAGTAGGACTAGGGATGAACTTGCATAGTTGATGGTATTTTTGTTTATTTTTAATTTATGTATTTGATTTTCAATTACTAAAACTCATTTCTTTTAATCATTCTCAATTTATTGGTGATGTTTTCTTCTCCAAATAATCATAGAATTTATTCTGTTTAAGGATTCAGTCATGTTTTTTCTATTGAATGGATTAGCTCTTTGATTATGTTGGGATTAATTATTTATCTATATTGATTTAATTCTTTGCTGCAATATTGCTTCCTGAATATATTGTTGTCGTTGGATTTTCTCAATTGTGATAATAATTTACGTATTTTAAAAGTGGTGAATGATTTTTTAAAGAGTTACATTTGATTTAATCTTGGTTTATAAATCTACACCTTTCGATTGAGAATTTTGGGAATTAAGTTCCCAATTGAGTTACATAATGAATTAAGAATAATTAAAATACTAATTTTGTGCAAGGGATTCTGGACGCTTTATTGTTTGTCAAATTTGAGTACTTTCTCCGTTAGTCACTTTGCTTTACTTTAATTTCCATTTTAAATTAATCTTTGTTCTCTATCAATCATTTGTTATTTTTCTTTAGTTTCTTTTTCCTTCTACTATTCTTTTAATTTGTCTCTCTGTGGATTCGACACCCCAAAGCTACGCTACAACTACCACATTATTCTTTGGGCATAATCGACATGTGGGAAGACACTCCCATAATAATAATTCATGCATTGCATCTGTTTTAATTATTGTTTGCATTATTGAAATGTTGATGTGTGATGAGTTAATGTGAAATTATTCATAGATAGATGAGTCTCACGAAGAGGTAATTATGGTGATAAGAACCATCCAAATGGTAGACTTTATGATGTGAACCTCATTACGAGGTAATTATGAGATAATTGATGGTCTTAAGGTGAACCAATAAATAAGAGGAAGAGATTGGTAGAGAATGGATATGATGACATGTGTAGTGATAGTTGAGTGCTAGTATGAAGTGTAGAGATATAAATTGATTTAAATATTAAAAGACTATTTATACAAATAAGTACTTCGAGTAAATTTAATTCATTGAGCTTGTGAAGCTCACTCCTCATTGTACAATGATTTCAGGTAGTAGACATGACAAATAGTTTGGTGAGTTGAGATTCAGACGAAATCATTTTTTGTAAGTCATGTATGTGTCAACATCCTCAGACTAATGAAAAAAGAAAATAAAAATTGATTTGTAAATGTTCATGCACTTTACGTTGTATAAAATGTTTAAATATCAATTGATGTAATTCCCCTATTGAGGGTTGAGGATTTATGAAAAATTTCTTTTGGTGTTTTTTATTTTCATTGTTGCATATATGTGTCGTGCTAAGATTTTCAAAATGTAATGACACAGTCTTGGGGCTGGCCAACCCGGGATGGGTCGTTACAATTTTGGTATCAGAGCATTAGGTTTTAAGATTCTGTAGACTGCATGAGAACTTAAAAAGTGGAAGATCTAAATAAATTATATTTTAATGAACAGTCTGAGGATGACACGTGGACACACTAGAGCTAGAGTTAGAATTATTGATTTGAGAGGGCGTAGTAGGCCCCCAATATTTCTTATAAGTCGAGGTTGAGTCAGAATCTGTGGTTCCTAGAAGAGAACTTGTTGACAGTATAATTGATATTTGTAAAGGTGTGAGATAATCTGAAATTGAAAGAGTTAAGCTAAGATAAACTATTACACATGCTCTTGAGAAAATGAATGTAATAAATGATGGAGTGGGTAGGCTGTAGCATAGACTTGATGAACAGGCTAGAGCAGTGCCCGAGGTTTTTGTAAATCCAGTAATGGTAAATGTTCAAAAGTGGAAAAGTGAGTTTATGCATAAAATGTAGGGATATTGTTAAGTTGAATGCTTTGTTGTTTAAAGGATTGATAAACCTTTTTAAGCCTGAGTTTTGAGAAAAACATATAGAGAGATTATTCGGTATTTTACCAGTAATTGATAGGCAGATGGTTGCCTTTGCTACGTTCGAGTTAGAAAGAGAGGCCCTAGAATGGTGGGAGGATTTTCTTCCTAGGGTAAATGCAAATGTTGATAGACTCTTTACCTGAAATAGGTTTAAGGAGATTTTTCTTGATAAATATTTTCCTTAGACTTTGAATGCCCAACAAGATAGAGATTTTATTGGAGGCAAATGTATTGACTATGACTCAGTATGATAAGAGATTTGTGGCTTTGTCGAAGTTGTATCGGAAATGGTAGACCTAGAGGAGAAGAAGTGTAAGAGGTTCATAGATGAACTATGTTTTAAGGTTTGATCAAAAACTATCTTACATAAGGCATATGAATTATATCAGATTGGTGGATATATCATTTCAGATTGAGAGAGATGTGATGGAGTTTAAGGGAAAGAGAAACAGTGGTTAAAGAGGCTTAGACATGAAGGTTATAGAGGTAGCGGTAGTATGAGTGTACAAGGTGAGAGACCACCCCAAATGAGGTGTTCGTTGTCACAGAGTCAGAGGCAAGCAGGATCTACTGCTTCTGTAGCTCAGAGTAATATCGGTGGAACCCCTAGATTTGAAAAATAGGTTATGAGAACTGAAAGATATGGCAAATGTGGGAGTGTACTACTTAGAGGATGTGATAACATGATACAAATATTAGAACGTGTTACAGATGTAATCCAATAAGATATTTATCCCATAATTGTTCTAATTTGAGGTGCTTGGTGTATAGAGAAGGTGGATGATTACGCCCAAAACTTAACGCGGTATTATAGTACAGCTTTGGGGTGTCGATTCCACAGGGAAACAAACTAATTACATAAGAAGGTGTAAACCTCAACACAAACGATAAAAGTTAAAGTGATAAAATCCGAATTGTTGATTGTGTAAATAATTGATGAATAATAAATAAAGAAACAACAAGGTTCCGGAAATCCTCCCTAGGTTCGTTGCCCTAATCCTAACTTGATTCAGTTGTTTTTATCTCGATTGCAAGTTTCACATCCCAAACAAGCAATCGACAAATATTTAATTAAAGCGCATGTATAGACCCTAATGTAATTGATATGAATTATTCTTTACTTTCAAGCACACATGACCTAACTTATAAATTGTCAAAAGACGACGATATATCAAAATGACGTTATCGCAGCAATGGACAAATCTACAAAAGAGATCTACCAGACTCAATTACACCCAAACAAATACACATAAGAAGAGCATGACTAAACTTATATGGAAAAGAAGTATGCAACCATCGGACTAATAAGAAATCTAAAAATTAAATTAAACAATAAATCATAACATTGTTTAATGAAAATAATTCCAAACTACAACTGAATCAAATAAAGGAAAATAAGAGCAACTACACCTAGGGATTCATCCCTTCGCCTTGCTTGGAGATTAGCTGGCCATGGAGCTCATGCTTCCTTGAGTTGCCTCCAGCCTCTCAACGATCATCCCCTCCTTGGTAGCGAAAGCTTCGGCGATTCCTCAGCTTTCCCTCCAAAAGTATACTTCGGATTCCTCCTAAAGGCCCTATGGATTCACTCTCTGATGATTTCAGATGAGCTCCGATTGATCCCTAAAGCTGAAGTGGAGCGGGTCTTATATAAGCAAACTCCTGGAGTGATATGTGTTTTCTAACCGATGTGGGATACTGCCCAAGTGCGCTCGATCGCACCCTTAGTGCACTCGATCGCATGTGCGAGAGTACTTCTTGGACGATGTGGGATGTGCGCTCGATCGCACTGCTTCTGTGCTCGATCGTAGTTGTGCTGTAGAGTACTTCTTGGTCGATGTGGGATGTGTGCTCGATCGCAGTACAGGCAGCAGTCCATCTTATCCTTCCAGAAGCATGAGATCTTGGCCTTTTAAGCAAAGATCGCTTCTTTTTCTCTTTTAAACTCAAAGTACCTGAAAACTGCACTGAAATAAGTCAGTGGTCCAATAATATTACTTTAGAGTTATTAACACATAAAAGCGCAATAAAGACCGAGATTAATCCTAAAATGCTAAAAATTAACCTTTGTTTTGAAGCATTTTATGACTCTCATCACAACCCCCAACTAGCTTATTACTAGTCCCTAGTAATTCAAGCGAAAACAAAGGATGAATTCTACGGTGGTAATCAAAGTAAATGAAAAGCAATATTAGTGTTAAACCAAGAGTAATTCACTTTTGTCTCAAAAATTGCACATATCACACAACACATAGAATCATTAAATATCACTCAAATCCAAAAGTAATCCAAACATCAATCTTAAAATCGTTATTGACTCTTAACATCCATCTTACCACAAACCATTAATCTGAACACCCGGATGATTTTATGCATAACATTCATGAATACAAGTCTTGGCCTCTAAAAACATAATAAATTGCATGATATTAATCACAAAAACAAGCTCCATAGGCTCACTTTTCAAATCACTCTCCACTATTATAGAAAAATCACACCACATTGGATCAAAAGGTCTTTAATAAGCTTGTAACGTTAGGCTAAGGTAAAGGCTAAGGAAGAACGGGAAGGAGTCACAAGTAAAAGAACTCAATCTCTTAGCTTTAAACACAATCACTTTAAGCACTTGATAACCTTTACTTCAACACCCAACTCTTTCAACCATTTTTTGATCATTTCTTTCAACAAATCACCATTTTTTTTTCTTTTCTTTCTTTCTTCTTTCTTTGCCATAATTAATTTTTTTTTTGGCACATAACCATTCACTTTCTTTTTCATCATCAATTTTTTTTCTTTTACTTTCCACAACCCCCAACTTATCTCCTTTAATGTACTTGGTTTGTGGTAGTGATATTGTTTTTCATATTTTCACCCTTATTTCTTTTAAGTGCTTCTCACAACATGTGTATAACTAAGTTCTTTTAAAAGAAAGGTAAGGATAAAATATTTTTAGGCTCATAAAGGTAAGTAAATGGTTTATCAAAAAAAACAAGGCTCAATTTTTCTTTTCAAGAAAAATGCTCAAATAGGTGACTAGTGATAAATATAGCAATGGTAGATTAGAAATGCTCAAACGGTTCAAAAATGGCCTATATCATATCCTAAGTAGTGTGCATTCTAGGGATTCACCTCAAGTGATTATCAAGTAAGTTCTAGAGCTTGTCCAGACCGCAAAAGTATTCATAAAACAATCACACATAAAATTTCTCTAAATGTTTAAGACTAATCATACAATCTTACCACAAACTAGAGTCTCAAACCAAATGAAGATTGATACTTAAATTAATTTCAAACCAAAGCAAGATTTAACTTCTTCTACATGCTATCTGCTATCTAAATTAAGCTCATATCATTGACATGTGAATTAACTCTAAGGCTAACACCAAACATGCTAAAAACAAACAAAAATGACACCAAGCAGTTCAATGATATGCAATAAGAAATGTATATCTTCCACCCCCAACTTAAGATAAGCATTGTCCTCAATGAAAAAAGCAAAAGTTAAGGAAACTCCCTTTTTAACCAACGGTGCATGGAGTTGAAAGTTGTGCACGATCATTTGAACTACTTTGTTTATTTGTCCCTGAAAAATAAATACTAAAGTAAAACTGGAAAACAGCAAAATAATAATAATAAACAAGAAAAGAAATATGAAAAACAGTAAAAGTAAAAAGATATGTTGTGGGTTGCCTCCCATGAGCGCTAAGTTTTACGTCTTCAGCTAGACGCTTTTATTCTCTCCTCGAAAAACATGAGTTAGATGCACCAGCCACTGCTTTATTGCTAAATTTGGTGCTTGTATGTTTTTGAGAGGCCTCAAGGATGTCATCAGTAACACTTGCAGATTCTGGCTCGGTATATGCTCTTGTGAAGCCATGGGTGGACTCCAATGGATTAAGGTGATGGACCTTTTCCATGAATGAGTCATTCATGTATACTTGGCGGTTCTCGTCCACATCCTCTGATTTATTCGGTGTTGGGATGTGTAACAACTTGCCACTAAGTGTCTCAATGGCATTCACCTCCTTTTTATTCTGTTGCGTTAGGTGCTGACCATAAGATGTGGACTGAGCTTGGGAAGGGAACTTACCTCGCTCTGTCACACTCAAGTAGCTTGTCAGCTCAGACACTTGGCCTTTTATCTCTTTATGTTCTTCAACAACCTGCATAATTAAAGATTCAAGCCTTTGATTAGTCTTACCCTGTGCCTCAATAAAAGTATGCAAAGTGTTTTCTAAAAGACTCCTAGAAGATACAGGTGCATGATATGGTTCATGATAAGGTACAGGAGGTTGCGCAAGCTGCTGGTTTTTAGATTTCCAGCTCAAATTGGGGTGATTTCGCCATCCCGGATGATAGGTATTAGAGAAAGGTGTAGAGGCTTCGTGTACATGCCAAAGGTATTACATTGTTCCTTATACATCCCTCTCATATTAGCAAATGTGGGACACTCTTGGGCGAGATGATCTACCCCGCCACACACAAAACATGGTTCAAAAGATTTTGAATGATTAACCACGTGTGTTGGCTTTAAACTTTTAGTCTTTAATACCTCCACTTCCCTAGTAAGCATCTCGACCTTGGCCTTAAGGTTATCCTCTTCCCTAAGATGGTAAATTCCACCACCATTTGGGTTCCCTATAGGTCGTGACCTATTTGTGCTTTCAGTGGCACTAGGTCCAGTCCAAGTGTGAGCTTTTTCAGCAAGCTCATTGAGGTACTCTATGGCCTCATCAGGATCTTTCTCCAAGAACCCACCATTACACATCATCTCTACAAATTGGTGTTCTCTATAGGTAAGACCCTCATAGAAATAGCTCACTAAATGCCAATTCTCATACCCATGGTGAGGACACATACTCAACAACTCCTTAAATCTCTCCCAAGACTGACACAAAGTCTCGCTGTCCTTTTGTGCAAAGATGGAGATTTGTCTTTTTAAAGCATTGGTCTTATTTTGGGGAAAGTATTTATTAAAGAAAGCCCGACTCATCTCAGTCCATGACCCAATAGATCATGGTCTTAATGAGTATAGCCAACTCTTAGCTCTATCCTTCAAAGTGAAAGGAAAGAACTTAAGTCGCACAATGTCATCGGTTTCATCTTGACTATGAAAAGTTGCAACTACTTCCTCAAACTCTCTAATGTGCACATATAGGTTTTCATTATCCAAGCCATGAAATGTAGGTAGTAATTGAATCATCCCTGGTTTAAGATCTAATTGGCAAGTATTAGCTGGAAACATGATGCGTGATGGTGTGGCTGTGTGTGTAGGGTGGAGGTAATCCTGAAGTGTCCTAGCAACATTCTCATTAAGGTTATCGGCCATGTTAACAAAATCCTCTAAATTCTCACTTGGGTTTCCACTATTAGTTGATCTAGGCGAGGTTTCACTATCAAACTCGGAAGGAGAGGGTAATTCTAGTTCGGGTCCTCTAATGAATCTACCTCGCAAATCTCTCGGTCTAAGCATACACCAAATGAATCAGAGGGGAAATAAATAAAACAAAATAAATCAGAAAATCAAAACTAAGGTAAAGAAACAATATTACCATATTTACAAACTGCTGAAAAGAAAAATATTTACAATTCTTCTACTGTCACACTATAAGTTGACAAGCTTCTTTATACTTAAGCGCGTTTCCTTGGCAACGGCGCCAAAATTTGATTACGCCCAAAACTTAATGCGGTATTGTAGTACAGCTTTGGGGTGTCGATTCCATAGGGAAACAAACTAATTACACAAGAAGGTGTAAACTTCAACACAAACGATAAAAGTTAAAGTGATAAAATCTGAATTGTTAATTGTGTAAATAATTGATGGATAATAAATAAAGAAACAACAAGGTTCCAGAAATCCTCCCTAGGTTCGTTGCCCTAATCTTAACTTGATTCAGTTGTTTTTATCTCGATTGCAAGTTTCACATCCCAAACAGGCAAGCGGCAAATATTCAGTTAAAGTGCATGTATAGACCCTAATGTAATTGATATGAATTATTCATTACCTTCAAGCACACATGACCTAACTTATAAATTGTCAAAAGACGACGATATATCAAAATGACAGTATCGCAGCAATGGAAAAATCTACAAAAGAGATCTACCAGACTCAACCACACCCAAACAAATACACCTAAGAAGAGCATGACTAAACTTATATGGAAAAGAAGCATGCAACCACCAGACTAATAATAAATCTACTAATTAAATTAAACAATAAATCATAACAATGTTTAATGAAAATAATTCCAAACTACAACTGAATCAAATAAAGGAAAATAAGAGCAACTACACCTAGGGATTCATCCCTTCGCCTTGCTTGGAGATTAGCTGGCCATGGAGCTCATGCTTCCTTGAGTTGCCTTCGGCCTCTCAACGATCATCCCCTCCTTGGTAGTGAAAGCTTCGGCGATTCCTTAGCTTGCCCTCCAAAAGTATACTTCGGATTCCTCCTAAAGGCCCTCTGGATTCACTCTCTGATGATTTTAGATGAGCTCCGATTGATCCCCTAAAGCTAAAGTGGAGTGGGTCTTATATAGGCAAACTCCCGGAGTGATATATGTTTTCTAACTGATGTAGGATACTGCCCGAGTGCACTCGATCTCACCCGCTCGATCGTAGTTACGCTACATAGTACTTCTTGGTCGATGTGGGATGTGCGCTCGCTCGCGCTGCTTGTGCGCTCGATCGCAGTTGCGCTACAGAGTACTTCCTGGTCGATGTGGGATATGCGCTCGATTGCACTGCTTGTGAGCTCGATCGTAGTACAGGCAACAGTCCATCTTATCCAGAAGCATGGGATCTTGGCCTTTTAAGCAACAATCGCTTCTTTTTCTCTTTTAAACTCAAAGTACCTGAAAATTGCACTGAAATAAATTAGTTGTCCAATAATATTACTTTAGAGTTATTAACACATAAAAGCGCAATAAAGACCGAGATCAATCCTAAAATGCTAACAATTAACCATTGTTGAAAAGCATTTTATGACTCTCATCAGTGGACATATCAATGTTGGTTAATCTTGGTGCAACCCATTCTTTTGCATCCAGTATTCATATGAAGTTTATTGAAGTATGTATTAGTCATTGGATACAAATATTTTTGTTGAAGTTTCCACTAGAGATAGAGTGATAATCATAAATGCTTACAAGGGTTGTGTGATTCATATCAATGATAGAAAAATCTGAAGCTAATTTATTACCTTTGAATATGATAGATCTTCATTCGATTATGGGAAAGAATTGGATGTCAACGTATTACGATTAGGTTCATTATTTTAGAAAGAATATAGTGTTCTAGATATGGACATGAGGAGTTTAATTTCAGAGAGAACATAAAATACTCTCGAACTATCTCATTTTACTCTGACCACTAGGAGATGGTTGAAGAAGGGTTGTGAGTAAAATTTGGCATACATAACGGATTCCAAAAAGGAAAATTGGAAGTTAAAATAAATCTTAGTGGTGAAAGATTATTCTAATGAAATTCTTGATGAGTTGTATAGGTTGCCTCCAAGTAAGGAGATAAAATTCTCTATTGATGTGATACTAAGATCATCACATATATCTATAACACTCTATAGAAAGACGCTTATTGAGTTGAGAGAATTGAAAGTGCAGCTTCAAGAGTTGTTAGATAAACAACTTATTTGATTTAGTGTATCATCATATGGAGCCCATGTAGTGGTTGTGAAAAAGAAAGATGGAACGATAGGAGTATGTATAAACTATAGATAGTTGAAATAAGAACAAATATCTTTTTCCCATGATAATAAATTATTTGAGTAGTGCAAGGAGTGAGAGTGTTTTCTAAGATAAACTTGAGATCAGGTTATCACCAGTTGAGGATAGAGAAGGGAGACGTGCCTAAGACTGCTTTTAGGACACGTTATGGTCATAAGCTTTTTATGATGTCATTTGGATCGACTAATATTCCAGAAACATTCATAGACTTGATGAATAAAATGTCTAGACCATTTCTTGATAATCTAGTGGTTGTATTCATTAATGACATCTATTCTAAGAAGGAAGAACAACATGTGAAACATTAGACAATGTGTTAGAGATTCTAAGGAAGGAGAATATTATGCAATGTTCTCTAAGTATAAGTGTTGGCTGAGTGAAATAACTTTCTTGGAACATGCGATATCGAGAAATGGCATAACAGTTGATCCACAAAAGGTATAGATAATGTTAACTTGGGAGAAACCAACTAATGTAACTGAGATTAAAATCTTCTTGGGGTTAGCTGGTTATTATAGAAGAATCTTTCAGAATTTTTTTCTATTATTGTAATACTATTGAATAGACTGATTAGGAAATAGGTGAGATTTGTATGGTGAGGGAAGTGTGAGAAAATTTTTTGAATTACTAAAGGAGAAATTGATTACAGCTCCAGTATTGGTGTTTCTTTTTAGTGATGAAGGATTTGTGGTGTATAGTGATACGTCACATCAATGATTAGGATATGTGTAACATAGGAAAGCTTTGGCCCATACTTCTACGCAATTGAAGAATCATGATAGAAATTACCATACTCATGACTTAGATTGGCAGCTATAGTGTTTACTTTAAAAGGTTGGAGACATCATCTGTATGAAGCCACTTGGGAGATATTCATGGGTTATAAGAGTTTGACATACTTACCTACCCAGAGAGAGTTGAATATGAGGCAAAGATGGTGGATGGAGTGGTTTGTGACAAGGATTGTACAATTCCCTATCATCCAGAAAAAAAGTGAAAGTGATAGCTAATGCATTGAGTAGAAAGTCTACAAGAAGTTTAATTGCTATTAGGAGTCCTGAGGTGAAACTGATGATAGATTTAAGAAAGATAAGAACAAAGTTGAATATCAGTGATAGAGGATCATGGTTAATGAATATGGTTGTATAGACATTCATAGTAAAATGCTTTAGAGATGCAGGGTAGAGATGAAGAGATAGAGAAGATTAAGTAAGAAGTGCTTGATAGAAGGTAATATGAGTTCAAAAATTAGAAATGATGGTATTCTGGTCTTGGAACATGGATTTGTGTTCCCAATGATGCAGAGTTGAGAAAGAAGATATTGAGAAAGATACATGATGATGTACATTCGATGCAACCAAATGACAATAAGATGTATAGAGGCTTGAGACAGAATTTCTGGTAGTCAGGATTGAAGATGGATGTAGCTGAAATTGTGAGGTTGTATGGAGCACCATTAAGCATAGTGTCAAATAGGGATGCTAGATTTAAATCTGGGTTTTTGGAGAGGCTTTCAAAAAGCCATGGGTGCACAGTTGTAATTTAATATAATTTTTCATGCTTAGACAGAAAAGATTTTTAGAGTACCAAAAGATATGTCAAGGGCAAGTGTGAGTTCTTAGTAAGTTTGGAATGCTTACATGCCATCGATTGAAGTTTCTTATAATAATCAGTATCAAACTAGTATTGAGATGGCACCGATTGAGACATTGTATGATAGAAGGTGTAGAACTCCTATATACTGGGAAGAAGTTGGAGAGAGAAAGATATTTGGTTCATAAATTATTAAATTAACAATTGAGATAATCAAATTGGTTAGAGAGCACCTTAAAGCATCATAAAGTATACCAAATAGCTATGCCGATACTAAGAGAAGAACTTTCGAGTTTCAAGTAGGTGATTGGGTGTAACTAAAAATATCTCCATAAAAAGATGTGTTGAGGATAAAAAAGAAATGAAAGTCTAGTTTGAGGTAAGTGGGACCCTAGGAGGTTGTTGAGAAAGTTGGGTTAAATGTGAGTAGCCTGGATTTGCCTTCAGAAGTATTATAAATTTTTGTTTCTGGAGTTAGATAAGGAAATTTTGGGGATGAAATTTTTATAAGGTGGGTAGAATTGTAATACCCGTATTCGTAAAGTAAGGGTAAAGAAGTAATTTAATAAATATTACATGAAATTAAAATAATATATTTATATGAAGGTTCATTATTGAATAAAAAAAATCTAGAATCATCCAGAACTGGAATCAAAAGAAAGGAAAAATGAAAAAGAAAAAAAAATTGGACATCCAGAACGTCCAAAAGAAAGAAAAGAAGAAAATAAAAGTAAAAAAAAAAAAAAAACGTAGCAGCACCTGTTGCCAAATGTTTAGAATTGGTGGAGGAGGTGTGCAGGCCTTGGACGTCTCCAAAATGTGGAGCAAATTTGGGAGCTCGAGAAATGCAAAGGGGGGGGGGGACTGTTGAACCAAAGAAATATATATATATATATACATATATAATTCATACTAAACGATTTCGTTCAGTTTCTTTCAACTTCTAATTTTTTTCTCAAAACACTTGGGAACCCATAGAAAAGCTGAAACGGCAAATTTTTGAAGTGGATTACTATGAAATTTCATAGAGAATCAGGAAAAGTGATAAGAAAAACAAAAGGTAATAACATAGTGTTTATTTTTGGAATTTTTAGCATTCATGAAATTTCCTAAGAAGTCAAAGAGGGAATTTTCAAAGGATGTGGTTTATAACGAATTGCATAATAAATTATAAATTTAATATAAATATGATGTCAGGTGTTGAAAATCTACAACCGGGGGAAATTTTTGAAAGGAACGGGAAGGCAAGGAGGTGATCCATGGGTAGCTTTAAGTGCTACTTGGTGAGTTAGATTTACTTTTAAGTAGTCTAAATAAAAAATCAAATATCTAGTGATAATATTCAATTTAATTATTAACGTATGCTTTGGTGGTAGGTAAATATTTGGTTGATAGGTATGATATAAATATTGGACACGTACAAAATTATTATGTGAAAAGGAATATTTTTATAATAATGAGTTGATTTAATAATAAAAGCTATAAGTGAAATTCTTGATGAGCTATGGTTTATGTTTAGATACGAATTATGAGGAGATGAAAATTGGTGGATCTTGACAAGTTTTGATGGTTGATTTGATGTGATTTGGGATAAAATTTAGTGGATCTTGACAAGCTTTGATGTGATTTATGATGAGAATTTAATGAAAATTTTTATGTAATTTGAAAACAATCAGGATAGTCAATTTAAATATTTGAATTCAAGTTCGTACTTTTTATGTTATTGTTCAGATGCATATTTTATATCATTGTTCATATGCATATGCATTAAATAAGAGAACTGAAAGAACCGGGAAGGGGCCAGTCTAATTGAAAAACCATGATAGCCGGTATATGCTGGAAATAAGAGGGACACTGTGACAGCCGGTATATGCTGGATATAAATTTCGTGATAGCCAGGATAAGCTATAAAAAACTGGGAGGGGGCTGGTCTAAGATAATAACGACATGTTGACATGTGGGAAGACGTTCCCATAATAATAATTCATGTACCACATCTGTTTTAATTATTGCTTGTATTATTGAAATGTTGATATGTGATGTGTGATGTGTTATTGTGAAATTATTCATAGATAGATGAGTCTAACAGAGAGACAGTTATGGTGATCAGAACTATCTAAAGGGTAGACTTTATGATGTGAACCTCATTACGAGGTAATTATGAGATAATTTATGGTTTTTAGGTGAACCAATAAATAAGAGGAAGAGATTGATAGAGAATGGATATGATGATATGTGTAGTGATAGTAGAGTGCTAGTATCAAGTATATGAGATATAAATTGATTTAAATATTAAAAGACTGTTTATACAAATGAGTACTTCTAGTAAATTTAATTCATTGAGCTTCTGAAGCTCACTCCTCATTGTACAATGATTTCAGGTAGCAGACAGGACAAATAGTTTGGTGAGTTGAGATTCAGACGAAATCATTTTCTGTAAGTTACATACGTGTCAACATCCTCGGACTAATGAAAAAAGAAAATAAAAATTCATTTGTAAATATTCATGCATTTTACGTTGTATAGAATGTTTAAATATCATATTAATGTAACTCCCCTGTTGAGGGTTGAGGATTTATGAAAAATTTCTTTTGGTGTTGTTTATTTTCATTGTTGTATATATGTGTCGTGCTGAGATTTTCAAAATTTTATGACGCCGTCTCAGGGGTGGCCAACCCGGGATGCTCACTAGGGAGCTAGATGTATTAAAAACTAAGAACTTAAAGCCAACACACGTAGCTAATCATGTAGAGTCTTTTGGACCATGTTTTGTGTGTGGCGGGGTAGATCATCTCGCCCAAGAGTGCCTCATATTTGCTGAGATGAGAGGGAGGTATGAGGAACAATGTAATGCCTTAGGTATGTACAAGAAGTCTTTTTCACCTTTCTCTGATACCTATAATCTGGGGTGGCGCAATCACCCCAATTTTAGCTGGAAGCCTAAAATCCAGCCGCCTGCACAACCCCCTAGATCATATCCTGCACCATATCATGCACCTACATCTTCTAGGAGTTCTTTAGAAGACACTTTGCTTGCTTTTATTGAGGCACAGGGTAAGACTAACCAAAGATGTGAATCGTTGATTACGCAAGTTGTCGAAGAAAATAAGGAGATAAAAAGCCAAGTGTCCAAATTGATGAGCTCCTTGAGTGTGAATGAGCGAGGTAAGTTCCCTTCTCAAGCTAAGTCCACACCCCATGGTCAACATATGGTGCAAAAGAATTTGAAGGATATGAATGCCATTGTGACACGAAGTGGAAAGTCATTACACATCCCAACAACGAACAAATCAGAGGATGTGGAAAAGGGTCAAGATAGTAGTGATGCCGAACTGCCCAAGGAACCTGAGGTGACAAAGAGTCCTGTTAAGGTACCATTCCCTCAAGCTTTAAAATCAAGTAAGTGAACTCTGGATCCAAACAATGAAATCCTAGAGAATCTAAGGCAAGTAAAAATCAATCTTCCTTTTTTGCATGTGATTAAACAAGTTCCTACTTATGCAAAAGTTCTCAAGGATTTGTGTACGGTTAAGAGGAAGCATCACGTGAAGAAGACAGCATTCCTCACAGATTAAATTAGTGTTCTAATTGAGCAACGAATTCCTCCCAAGTACAAGGATCTTAGTTGTCCAACCATTGTATGTAGCATTGGAAATCATGAGTTTGGGCAAGCTTTACTAGATTTAGGAGCTAGCATGAATCTAATACCATATTTTATTTATTTGCAGTTGGAGTTGGGAGAAATCAAACCAACCATTGTGGTATTGCAATTGGTCGACTATTCAGTCAAAGTACCCCAGGGTGTGGTAGAGGATGTTCTAATTCAAATTGAAAATTTTTTTTATCCTGTTGATTTCCTAATCCTTGACACTAGCTCTGTTGTTGATACTACTTCTAAAATTCCTTTGATTTTAGGTAGGCTGTTCCTTACCACTGCTAATGCTCTTATTAATTACAGGAATGGGCTCATGAAGCTGTCTTTTGGAAACATGACCCTCGAGGTGAATATCTTCCATATTGTAAAACAGCCAGAAGATGATAACGAGAGCCACCATGTATACATGATTGACTCACTCATGGATAGGAGAGTTTCTATAGCTCATGATTTTGATCCTCTTGAGTATTTTCTTGTTAATTCTTAGTTTGATTCTATTAGTGATCCATTTTATGTAGTTGATATTTGTGCTATTTTTGATAGAACTCAGGATTATGGCACTCGGGCATGGCAACTGAAGTTTGAGGAGTTGCCTCAGAGAAGTCAAAAACAAATTCCTTCAAGTGTGGAAGCACCCAAAGTTGAATTGAAGCCTCTACCTAAGGGTTTAAAGCATGTTTGTCTTGGTCCAGGTGATACTTTTCCTGTTATTATCTCATATGAATTGTCTAAATCTCAAGGTGAGAAATTAATTCAGACCCTAAGTGAGCATAAGTCAGCCTTAGGTTGGAGCATAGCTGATATAAAAGGTGTTAGTCCCCTGGTGTGCTAGGCGCCGCGGCTCAGAATAGGGCAGGTCACGGCTCAAGCCAGGGCACACTACCTCCACCTTCAAGATGCCGCGGTGCACCCTTCCTGAGGTGTGGTGCACACTTAGGCAGAAGACTCTTCCTTTCTGGGCTGTGAGGCACACATTTTTTGGGGTACGACGCACACCTAGGGTTGAACACTTCTCCTTGCTAAGTGCTGAGGTGCACACCTCTAGGGGTAAGGTGCCAAGGCCTGATGAAGCTTCATTCTTCAACCCATTTAATCCTTAGACAAATACCAACACCTACTATGAAAGAAGTGGTGAAGAATGAAGTGTTGAAACTATTAGATGCGGGAATCATATATCCTATTGCTGACAGTAAATGGGCAACACCAAGAGCACTTGAGCCACATGTGGTGGACTTTAGGTACTCCCTGCCAAAAGACTAGCACTGAGGACACTGAGTTTGGAGCCTCATCTTCTGCACCATAATGAGGCCAGCAGTGAGAGTGGTGCACCGTCTGGCTGAAGACGTAAAATTTAGCATTGTATCCTTAAGTTATTATTGTTTTTTCATATCTTTTTGTGCTTATTTTCTTTTTATTTTTCGGTATTACTTTATTTTTTGTTTTTCAGGGACAATGTGTGCAATAGTTCAAGTTTGGGGGTGTGCTATGAGCCATGCCAGTCCAGCTAGTTCTCCATCTCCCAGGTTAGCTCTTTCCATGATAGTCACACATTGGGGACAATGTGTAATTTAAGTTTGGGGGTATGCGTGACACATTCACACACACTTTGTCCTATTTTTTTTTATTGTTTAAAAGAAAAGATAAATGCATGCTCATGTTGTTTTGAAATTTCGGTTGATCTAAACAAATACTGTGATGTGATGTCATTGGGGAGCTTAAAATCTTGAACACATGATTTGATGATAGAGTTTTAAAATTTTGTTACTTACGTTAGGAATTTGAGAATCCACATGTTTGATATTATCTGACATGAGCACATTAGCACAAAATAGTATGAGGTATGTCATGTGATTTTAATGTGTATGTTTCCGTGACTTAACTGAAATTGGATGACTTGTTGGATAAACACTTTGAAAAAAAAATCTGCACAAAAAGAGAAAAATGCTCATGATGATCATTAATAAACTTTCCACTGAGTAACTTAACATTTTGCCTCAGTAAGTAGTGAGTGTTCACATCAAAAGGTACAAATTTTATTCATAATCATCATTGAGAAACTTTTCGTTGAGTAACTGGACCTCTTGCCTCAGTAAGCAATGAGTGTTCACGACAAAAGGTGGGAATTTTGCTTGGTAGCATTAAGGCCAGTTTAGTTTCATAGTCTTTTTTTACTCGAGTTAGTAAGTCCTTAGGGGTGTCTTTACACTTAATGCCCTAAAACCATCTGGTTTGGGAGTCATTGACTCAACACTCGCTACATGTGTCAATTAGAAAGCTTAAGGGAACTAAACATAAAAGAGCCTTATAATAAAAGAGAGAAGAAAATAAAACTATGCCATCGTGGTTCATTCTGATGAGAAATTCTATGAATCTTGAGACATGGAAACATTACACATTGAAGTTATTTGGAAGCCTCATCTTTATATGCTAATTGACTTTACACTTAGTCAGACTTATGATGCCTTCGCCTGCCTTTGGTAATTAATTAGATTTTAAAATTCCTATTCATTGCGAAGATGGGTTTATATTTTAAGGTTGCTAAGGAATGAATATCATGGTTTTGTGTGATACTTAAATTTTAGGATACCATGAATGATGAATTTATCTTTGTGTTCTTTATTTTTCATTTAATTTTTAGTTTCATATTGCTAAGGGACTAGAAATATGTAAGTTTGTGGGTGTGATAAGTGCTTAAATATTCATATGTAAGCCCCTTAATTTATATTTCTTAAGCTCTTAGTTTGTGTTATTTCAACCTATTTTATCTCATTTTTGTGTTTACTGTGTTTTTCTAGGTTGTTATATGTTTAGCTTAGGAATTTGTTACTTTGAGTTGTTTTTTTATTGTTTTGCAGGTTTACAAGCAATTGGAAAGGAGTTTCACTAAATTGCCTGTACAGATTAGTCATTTTTACGGATTAAACTGTATTGATTCAGGAAGAACCAGGAGATAAGCCTACATGCTTGGAAAGATCCGGATGTCTATTTTCTAGAGGATTTTACGGCTCATAAATATGATTTTTCTAGAGAAAGTTATGGTAGTTTTAGTAGACAAATGTCAGGCTGTGCATGATTTCAGTTAAGGCAGAAGTTTTGAAGGGCATGTGAAGGCTTAAATCGCACATGCCACATCGGGTGGAAGCACATTCTACATCCCACATCCCACATCGGAACTGAAACACATTGCACTCATGGAGTTCCTCTATAAAAGCCCCATTTCACTTCATCAAATGGGTGGCAATCTCGGAGGCTTTGCTACCAAGGGGTGCAATCTAGAGGATTTTGCTACCAATCGGGGGAAGCGCCGCTCAGCAGCTGCAGGTGGAATTTCTCTCTCCATGTATTGTTAGTTTTAATTTATTTCATTTAAGTTTTAAAGTTCAATGTTGCCATTTGTTCTAATTTTTCCCATGAGATTTTTGTTGTCCATTATGTTTATGGGTAACTAAATTCTCAAGTAAAGCTAAGTATGAACTTGCACAGTTGATGGTATTTTTGTTTATTTTTAAGTTTTGTATTTGATTTTCAATTACTAAAACTCTTTTCTTTTTATCATTCTCAATTTATTGGTGATGTTTTCTTCTCTGAATAATCACATAATTTATTCTGTTTATGGATTCAGTCATGCTTTTTCTATTGAATGGATTAGCTCTTTGATTATGTTGGGATCAATTATTTATCTATATTGATTTAATTCTTTGCTGCAATATTGCTTCCTGAGTATATTGTGGTCGTTAGATTTTCTCAATAGTGATAATAATTTACGTATTTTAAAAGTGGTGAATGATTTTTCAAAGGGTTACATTTGGTTTAATATTGGTTTATAAATCTACACCTTTCGATTGGGAATTTTAGGAATTAAGTTTCCAATTGAGTTATTTAATGAATTAAGAATAATTAAAATACAATATTTGTGCAAGGGATTCTCGACGCTTTACTGTTTGTCAAATTTGAGTACTTTCTCTGTTAGTCACTTTGCTTTACTTTAATTTGCATTTAAAATTAATCTTTGTTCTCCATTAATCATTTAATATTTTTCTTTAGTTTCTTTGTTCCTTCTATCATTCTTTTAATTTCTCTCTCTGTGGAATCGACACCCCAAAGCTACGCTACAACTACCACGTTATTCTTTGGGCGTAATTGACATGTAGGAAGACGTTCCCATAATAATAATTCATGCATTGCATCTGTTTTAGTTATTGCTTGCATTATTGAAATGCTCATGTGTGATGTGTTATTGTGAAATTATTTATAGATAGATGAGTCTCACAGAGAGATAATTATGGTGATAAGAATCATCCAAATGGTAGACTTTATGATGTGAACCTCATTACGAGGTAATTATGAGATAATTGATTGTCTTAAGGTGAACCAATAAATAAGAGGAAGAGATTGGTAGAGAATGGATATGATGACATGTGTAGTGATAGTAGAGTGCTAGTATGAAGTGTATGAGATATAAATTGATTTAAATATTAAAAGACTGTTTATACAAATGAGTACTTCTAGTAAATTTAATTCACTGAGCTTGTGAAGCTCACTCCTCATTGTACAATGATTTCATGTAGTAGACAGGACAACTAGTTTGGTGAGTTGAGATTCAGACGAAATCTTTTTTTGTAAGTCATGTACGTGTCAACATCCTCAGACAAATGGAAAAAGAAAATAAAAATTGATTTGTAAATATTCATGCATTTTACGTTGTATAGAATGTATAAATATCATATTGATGTAACTCCCCTGTTGAGGGTTGAGGATTTATGAAAAATTTCTTTTGGTGTTGTTTATTTTCATTGTTGCATATCAGTGTCGTGCTAAGATTTTCAAAATGTGATGACACCATCTCGGGGGTGGCCAACCCGGGATTGGTCGTTAAAATTTTGGAATCAAAGGATTAGGTTTTAAGATTCTGTAGACTTCATGAGAATTTAAAAAGTGAAAGATCTAAATAAATTATATGAAGTTTATTGAAGTATATATTAGTCATTGGATGCAAATTATTTTTGTTGAAGTTCCGACTAGAGATAGAGTGATAATCATAAATGCTTATAAGGGTTGTGTGATTCATATCAATGATAGAAAAATCTGAAGCTAATTTATTGCCTTTGAATATGATAGATCTTCATTCGATTTTGGGAAAGAATTGGTCGTCAACATATAACGATTGGGTTCATTGTTTTAGAAAGAAGATAGTGTTCTAGATATGGACATGAGGAGTTTAATTTCAGAGAGAACATAAAATACTCTCGAACTATCTCATTTTACTCGGACCACTAGGAGATGGTTGAAGAAGGGTTGTGAGTAGTATTTGGCATACATAATGGATTCTAAAAAGGAAAATTGGAAGTTAGAATAAATCTTAGTGGTGAAAGATTATTCTAATGAAATTCTTGATGAGTTGTATAGGTTGCCTCCAAGTAAGGAGATAAAATTCTCTATTGATGTGATACTAAGATCATTACATATATCTATAACACTCCACATAAAGATGTTGGCTGAGTTGAGAGAATTGAAAGGGCAGCTTCAAGAGTTGTTAGATAAACAACTTATTTGATTTAGTGTATCATCATGAGGAGCCTATGTAGTGGTTGTGAAAAAGAAAGATGGAACAATAGGAGTATGTATAGACTACAGATAGTTAAAATAAAAACAAATATCTTTTTACCAGGATAATAAATTGTTTGAGCAATGCAAGGAGTGAGAGTGTTTTCTAAGATAAACCTGAGATCAGGTTATCACCAGTTGAGGATAGAGAAGGGAGACGTGCCTAAGACTGCTTTTAGGACACGTTATAGTCATAAGCTTTTTGTGATGTCATTTGGATCGACTAATATTCTAGAAACATTCATAGACTTGATGAATAAAATGTCTGAACCATTTCTTGATAATCTTATGGTTATATTCAATAATGACATCTTGGTGTATTCTAAGAAGGAAGAACAACATGTGAAACATTAGACAATATGTTAGAGATTCTAGGGAAAAACAATATTATGCAGTGTTCTCTAAGTGTGAGTGTTGGCTGAGTGAAATAACTTTCTTGGAACACGCGATATCGGGAAATGGCATAACAGTCGATCCACAAAAGGTAGAGATAATGTTAAGTTGGGAGAAACCAACTAATGAAATTGAGATTAGAATCTTCTTGGGGTTAGCTGGTTATTATAGAAGATTCTTTCAGAAAGTTCTTCTATTATTGTAATACCATTGAATAGACTGATCAGGAAAGAGGTGAGATTTGTATGGTGAGGGAAGTGTGAGAAAAAATTTCCAATTATTGAAGGAGAAATTGACTACAGCTCCAGTGTTCGTGTTTCTTTCTGGTGATGAAGGATTTATGGTGTATAGTGATACGTCACATTAATGATTGAGATATGTGTAACATAGGAAAGCTACGGCCTATACTTCTAGGCAATTGAGGATTCATGATAGGAATTACCATACTCATGACTTAGAATTGGCAGCTATAGTGTTTATTTTAAAAGATTGGAGACATCATCTGTATGGAGCCACTTGGGAGATATTCATGGTTTAAAGAGTTTGACATACTTACCTACCCAGAAAGAGTTGAATTTGAGGCAAAGATGGTGGATGAAGTGGTTTGTGACTAGGATTGTACAATTCCCTATCATCCAGAAGAAAAAAAAATGAAAGTGATAGCTAATGCATTGAGTAGAAAGTCTACAGGAAGTTTAATTGCTATTAGGAGTCCTGAGGTGAAATTGATGATAGATTTAAGAAAGATGCGAACGAAGTTGAATATCAGTGATAGAGGATCATGGTTAATGAATATGGTTGTATAGACATTCATAGTAAAATGCTTTAGAGATGCAGGGTAGAGATGAAGAGATAGAGAAGATTAAGCAAGAAGTGCTTAATAGAAGGTAATATGAGTTCAAAAATTAGAAATGATGGTATTCTGGTCTTGGAACATGGATTTGTGTTCCCAATGATGCAAAGTTGAGAAAGAAGATATTGAGAAAGGTACATGATGATGTTCATTCGATATAACCAAATAACAATAAGATGTATAGAGGATTGAGACAGAATTTCTGGTGGTCAGGATTGAAGAAGGATGTAGCTGAAATTGTGAGGTTGTATGGAGCACCATCAAGCATAGTGTCAAATAGGGATGCTACATTTACATCTTGGTTTTTGGAGAGGCTTTCAAAAAGTCATGGGTGCATAGTCGTAATTTAATATAATTTTTCATGCTCAGGCAGAAAATATTTTTAGAGTACTAAAAGATATGTCAAGGGCAAATGTGATGAGTTCTTAGTAAGTTGGGAATGCTTACATGCCATCAATTGAAGTTGCTTATAATAATCAGTATCAAACTAGTATTGGGATGGCACCGATTGAGACATTGTATGATAGAAGGTGTAGAACTCCTATATACTAGGAAGAAATTGGAGAGAGAAAGATATTTGGTTCATAAATTATTAAATTAACAACTAAGATAATCAACTTGGTTAGAGAGAACCTTAAAGCATAACAAAGTATACCAAATAGCTATGTCGATACTAAAAGAAGATCTTTTGAGTTTCAAGTAGGTGATTGGGTGTAACTAAAAATATCTCCATGAAAGGATGTGTTGAGGATCAAAAAGAAAGGAAAGTCTAGTCTGAGGTAAGTGGGACCCTAGGAGGTTGTTGAGAAAGTTGGGTTAATTGTGAGTAGTCTGGATTTGCCTCCAGAATTAAAATATTTATATAATGTATTTCATGTTTCACTTTGAATAAAGTGTTTACATGATATTTCGAGGTAAACTATAGAAATTCAGAAGGATTGGGTGCACATACAAGTACCAGGGAGGATTTTTGACAAAAAGAATAAGTCTTGTATAATAAAGAAATTTCATTAGTTTAAGTTCTGTGGTGGAATAAGGATGTTGAAGAGATTACATGAAAGCGTGAGACAATTATGAAGAAGTATTATTAAATTTTGTTTCTGGAGTTAGATAAGGAAATTTCGGGGACGAAATTTTTATAAGGTGGGTAGAATTGTAATACCCGTATTCGAACAGTAAGGGTAAAAAAGTAATTTAATAAATATGACATGAAATTAAAATAATATATTTATATGAAGGTTTAGTATTGAATAAAAGAAATCTGGAATCGTCCAGAATTGGAATAAGAAGAAAGGGAAAAGGAAAAAGAAAAAAAATTGGACATCCAGAACGTCCAAAAGAAGGAAAAGAAGAAAAAAAAAGTTAAAAAAAACGTGGCAGCACTTGTTGCCAAATGTTTAGAATTGGTGAAGGAGGCGTGCAATCCTTGGACGTCTCCAAAACGTGGAGCAAATTTGGGAGCTCGAGAAATGCAAGGGGGGGATTGTTGAAGCAAAGAAATATATATATATATATATATATATATATATATATATATATGCAAATATAATTCATACTGAACGATTTTGTTCAGTTTCTTTCAACTTCTCATTTTTTCTCAAAATACTTGGGAACCCAAAGAAAAGTTTAAAGGGCAAATTTTTGAAGGGAGTTACTGTAGAATTTCATAGAGAATCAGGAAAAGTGATTAGAAAAATAGAAGGTAATAACATAGTGTTTATTTTTGAAATTTTTAGCATTCATGAAATTTCCTAAGAAGTCAAAGTGGGAATTTTCAAAGGGTTTGGTTTATAACGAATTGAAGAAAAAATTATAAATTTAATACAAATATGATGTCAAGTGTTGACAGTCTACAACCGGGGGAAATTTCTGAGAGGAATGGAAAGGCAAGGAGGTGATCCACGGGTAGTTTTAAGTGCTATGTGGTGAGTTAGATTTACTTTAAGTAGTATAAATAAAAAATCGAATATCTAGTGATAATATTCAATTTAATTATTAATGTATGCTTTGGTGGTAGGTAAATATTTGGTTGATAGGTACGGTATAAATATTGGACACATACAAAATTATTATGTGAAAATGAATATTTTTATAATATTGAGTTGATTTAATAATAAAAGCTATAAGTGAAATTCTTGATGAGCTATAGTCGACGTTTAGATACGAATTAAGAGGAGATGAAAATTGGTGGATCTTGACAAGTTCTGATGGATAATTTGATGTGATTTGGAATGAAATTTAGTGGATCTTGACAAGCTTTGATGGATGATTTGATGTGATTTATGATGAGAGGAATTTACTGGAAATTTTTATATAATTTGAAAAAAATCAGGTTAGTCAATTTAAATATTTGAATTCAAGTTTGTTCTTTTTATGTTATTGTTCAGATGCATATTTTATATCATTGTTCATATGTATATGCATTAAATAAGAGAATCGAAAGAATCAAGAAGGGGCCGGTCTAATTGAAAAACCATGATAGCCGGTATATGCTGGAAATAAGAGGGACACTGTGACAGCCGGTATATGCTGGATATAAATTTCGTGATAGCCAGGATAAGCTATAAAAAACTGGGAGGGGGTTGGTCTAAGATAATAACGACATGTTGACATGTGGGAAGACGTTCCCATAATAATAATTCATGCACCACATCTGTTTTAATTATTGCTTACATGATTGAAATATTGATATGTGATGTGTAATGTGTTATTGTGAAATTATTCATAGATAGATGAGTCTCACAGAGAGACAGTTATGGTGATAAGAACCATCTAAATGGTAGATTTTATGATGTGAACCTCATTACAAGATAATTATGAGATAATTTATGGTCTTAAGGTGAACCAATAAATAAGAGGAAGAGATTGATAAAGAATGGATATGATGACATGTGCAGTGATAGTAGAGTACTAGTATCAATTATATGAGATATAAATTGATTTAAATATTAAAAGACTATTTATACAAATAAATACTTCTAATAAATTTAATTCATTGAGCTTCTGAAGCTCACTCCTCATTGTACAATGATTTCAGGTAGCAGACAAGACAAATAGTTTAGTGAGTTAAGATTCAGACGAAATCATTTTCTGTAAGTCACGTACGTGTCAACATCCTCAAACTAATAAAAAAAGAAAATAAAAATTTATTTGTAAATATTCATGCATTTTACATTGTATAGAATGTTTAAATATCAAATTGATGTAACTCTCCTATTGAGGGTTGAGGATTTATGAAAAATTTCTTTTGGTGTTGTTTATTTTCATTGTTGCATATATGTGTCGTGCTGAGATTTTCAAAATGTGATGACACTATCTCGGGGGTAACTAACCCAGGATGGGTCATTATAGTAATCGATGACCCTGAATAGTTTGTCTCGCTTTTGTCTTAACACTGCTCCAACT
>CM043704.1:10986038-11006038 GCA_023935145.1 Bretschneidera sinensis
AAGACATGATAAAAATAGAAAATTATGCACGACATCAGTATTGTCTTAGAGTATTAAGCAAAGTTTGAGTCCTTGTCTAGTAGGGTTAATGGTTTTCCTAATCAGTTCTTGATGAACTGTTTTACTTCTAGCTTGAAACCTTACATTAGAAGAGAGGTTATTCCATATAGACGTCTAGAATTTCTTGATGTTATGGGCTTAGCAAGATTATGGGAAGATATATGGGGAAACATTAGAGGTTTTTCAAATTCATGGCAATCTAAGTTGAATTACAAACCTCCGGATGCAAGTCAACATACTTGTGGTCTCAGTTTGAGATCACATCCCCATACAGGGATGTCTATAGCTCAACCATTTCAAAAGTTTCCTATCAAAAGGTGATCTCCTCAAGAAACACACTCCAAAAGAGAAAGAAGGCTTTGCTTTAACTGTGATGAAAAATTTCATCCAAGGCATAAGTGCAAAGCAAAGAGCTCATTGTTTCTATTAGAAGGAGAAGAGCAAGAAAGCTAAGATTAGAGTTCTTTAATCCCTTTGCCACTCTAGATGAAGCATAGATTTCTGAGATCTCTCTAAATGCTCTTTTAAGTCATAGAACACTAAAGACCTTAAGACTATTAGGCTCTTTTAAAAAGCATATGGTACAAATTCTGATTAATAGAGGCAATACTGACAACTTTATTCAAGAAAAAATAGCTCATTTTCTTGACTTGACTATTACTCACTCTTCTCACTTTAAGGTCCAAGTAAGCAATAGTGAATACTTAACTAGTATTGGAGTATGTAAGCAACTCCAAGTGTCCATTCAAGGCTATGTGTTCACAAAAAAATTCTTTGTTATTTCTGTTGGAGTTTGTCTAAGGTTTAAACGGGAGAAGAATGAAGTTCAGCATGTTAAAGGAGTGCACACCAGATCAGGCCCCGGCGCCCAGCATGGAGGAGCTCCTGAAACCAGTGTGTGTCGTGGCTCAGCTTCCCCCAGGTCGTGGCACATAGAAAAGTGAAAAGAGAAAGTTGTTCAGCCCTGCTCCAAGCCGCAACACGCCCTGTTTCAGGCCGTAGCCTGAAGGCACATTGATGCCATTTGATTCAGCTTTTTGTTGAGTGCATAAGGCATGTTCAAAACACACAACATCAATTAGGATTGATGGAGAGCTAAGGTTGATTGGTCCTTAAGATCTAAGGGTGGATATTGACCCTTAAGATTGGTTAAGAAGTTGATGCACTATATAAAGGGTCACCTAGCTTCAATCTCAACACAACAATGTGATAAAAACACAAGTGTGTGTGTGACAAAAAATGTGAATGAGAGAATTATGTGAGAGTGCAAAGACACAGACATACAAGAGGGACTCATTAGAGAGGCTGGTTGTAAAGAGAAAGATTAGTATAGAAAGGGGATTCAAGGGACTTGTAAGTGGAATTTCCAAGGGGGAAAGTTCTAGGGTAACTCAAGACCTTATCACTTTCTTGTTCTCTTCTTTGTTCCTTCAAGAACTTGTGGATTCTTGGAGAGGTGTTACTGGATTATAAGAACTCATGGGGATGTAGGCTATTGCTTAACCTCGACAACACAATTGCTGTGTCTTTCTTTCTTGCTTCATGTGTTGTTTCTTTTCTTTACAAGTTATTCTAGACTTGGGTGTTTGGAAGACCATCACCTGGGCATCTTGAGGGTGGTTTCCCAATAGTGGTATTAGAGCTAGAGGAGATACCACAACAGTGGTATCAGAGCTTTGGACAGCGGGATTAGAGCCAAGATTGGAAGATATTGGAGCAAGGTGACAAGAATCAAGGGTCAACTTCTTAGGTGATTCAAGAACGAAGTTAAGATCTGTATCTGATTATGTTCTTGAGATGAATCAAGAACAGAGTTAAGATCAATATCTGATTGTGTTCTTGAGGGTTATTCAAGAATGGAATAAAGATCAAGATGTGATCGTGTTCTTGAGGGTGATTCAAGAACGGTATTGAGATCAATCTTCGATCGTGTTCTTGAGATTTAGATGAAGTCGGAAAGCATTTGTGGGTGTGGCATAAATCAAGGGATCTTCTCTGCAAGATAGGTTCAAATTTCATTGTTGAGAAGTTTGATGGAAAGGGGGATTTTTCCCTGTGGAAGTTGAAGATTAAGGTTGTTCTTATGCAACAAAATGTGGACTTGGCTATTGGAGAAGATGACACTTTTCCAGTAAGTATCACGGAGGATCAGCGGAATGAGATGAAGAAGATGGCATACAGCACCATTTTCTTGCATATGTCAGATAATATCACAAGGGAGTGTGGAGACTAAGAAGATCCAGCTGCAATTTGGAAGAAACTGGATGAGTTGTTTCTTACCAAGACTCTCCCTAATAAGAGGTATCTTCGTAAACAAATCTTTACTTTTAAAATGGATCCTAATAAAGAGTTACAAGATAATCTTGATGCTAAGATGAGGAGTGCATCAAGTGGAGAAGGGCTCTTCTTTAGAGGAAGGCTAGCAACTCAGTATGGCAGTAACATACATGGCTACTACCGGGATAGAGGTAAAGGAGAAAGCCATGGGAGAGTGCACAGCAACATACATGGCTACTACCGGGATAAAGGTAGAGGAGAAAGCCATGAGAGAGTGCACAACAACATACATGGCTATTACCGGGACAGAGGTACAGGTGAAAGCCATGGGAGAGTGCACAACAACATACATGGCTACTATCGGGACAACGGTAGAGGAGGGAGCCATGGGAGAGCGCACTCTAAACTGAGGGTTAGAGGAAAGAAATGCTTTTACTGCCATGAGGAGTGTCATTTCAAGAGAGATTGCAAAGAAGAGGTTAAGGGATGAGGGAAGAAGCCATACCAAGAATGGAGAGGCTTCGGTTGCCAAGGGAGAACAGCAAGATGATGATGTTCTTGTTGTGTGCTCAAGTGTGAGTAGCAGGCAAGAAGGCAGCGGGAAATAGATCTTGGATACCGGGTGCACTCATCACATGTGCCCTCACCGGGATTGGTTCAAGAATTTGAAGGAAACTAATGATGAAAAGGTTTTCCTAGGGAATGAAACTTTTTACCAAGTGAGAGGCATTAGAGACATCCAGCTGAGGATGTTTGATGGAGTCACAAGGTTACTGCAAAATGTAAGGTATCTCCCAGATTTGAGGAGGAATTTGATCTCATTGGGGCAGCTAGATTCTATGGGGTATATATACAAGGCAGAGAGAGGAAAGATCAAGGTGACCAAGGGATCTTTGTTAGTGATCAAAGCAGCAATAAAAGATGGACTCTATGAGATGATCGGAGAGACAGAAATCAAGGATCATACAGCAAGCTTGATGGCTGATATGGATAGAGTAGCCCTTTGACACACTCACTTGGGACATATGAGCGAAAAGGGCATGCAAGTCTTCAACAAGGATGGTCTTCTTAGTGATGACAAAGTAGAGAAATTAGATTTCTGCGAGTGTTGCGTTCTTGGGAAGCAACACTGTGTCAGCTTCAACACCGGAGTGCACAAGTCTAAGGGCATTCTTGACTATATTCATTCAGACCTTTGGGGACCAGCAAGAACAGCAACACAGGGAGGTAACTTTTACTTTCTGTCTTTAATTGATGATTATTCCAGAAAGGTTTGGGTTTATTTGGTTAGAAATAAATCAGATGCTTTGAATAAGTTAGTGGTGTGGAAAAAGCTGGTAGAGACTCAAATGAGTAGGGTAGTTAAGGTGTTAAGAATCAATAAATGCTTAGAATTATTTAACAAGGAACTTGATCAATTTTGTAGGTTAAATGAGATTCTAAGACATAGAATAGTTGTGAAAACCCCTCAGCAAAGTGGAGTTGCTGAGAGGATGAATAAGACCCCTATGGAAAAGGTTAGGTGCATATTAATGGGATCTGGATAACCCAAATGTTTTTTGGGGGAAGCAGTGTCTATAGCTGCATATTTGGTTAATAGATCACCCTCTAGGGTTATGGACCTTAGGACTCCCATGGAGATGTGGAGTGGAAAACCCCCTGAGTTGGATAACCTTAGGACTTTTGGGTGTGCTGCATATGCACAACAAAAGGATGATAGACTTAGCCCAGGATCTAGAAAATATGTGTTTCTAGGATATGGAGAAGGGGCTAAGGGGTATATGTTGTGGTCCTTAAAATCAAAAGGAATGAAACTCATAATAAGTAGGGATGTTATTTTTAATGAATTGTTATTTCCCTATTTAGAGAAAACTAACCCTGCAGGGGCTAGTGAGCAAACCAATTCGGTATTTGTGGAGGATAGCATCAAGAAAGATTCAGTTCATGTAGAGCAAGGAAGGCAAGAGGGTTCGGACCATGTAGATTCCATTGATGAATGCAAAGCTTAGGACACTTATGAGGAGGCTGAACTAAAAGAGGATGATGCAGCAAGTCAGAAGGACTATCAGCTCACAAGAGACCGGGAAAGAAGGCTGGTCGGACCACCTTCAAGATACGGGTTTGTGGATGCTACGGATGTAGTAACTCCTTGGACAAAAGGAGAGATAAGTGAACAAGAGACTTACATTGATGCCATGGGATGTAAGGATTCTCCAAGATGGAAGCTAGCTATGGAGGAAGAAATGGATTCTTTGAGGAAGAACAACTTCTAGGAATTGGTGCACTTTCCGGGAAAATAGAGAGTTGTGGATTGTAAGTGGACTTACAAGATCAAAGAAGGGTACCCTCCAAGAGATGAAATCTGAAACAAGGCTAGGCTTATGACAAAGGGGTTCACGCGAAGATGAGGCATAGATTTCACAGAAACCTTCTCACCTGGACACAAGGTGGAGGAAGTGGTGAGTATCCTCGTCTATGCTAATGAAATGTTGTGGGTTGATAACAACAGGGAGAGGATGGAAAGGTTGACATCTCAACTCAGTGAGCAGTTAGAGAGGAAGGATCATAGCCTTGCACAAAAGATCCTTGGGATGAGAATCATCCAGGAAAGGAAGAGAAACAGGTTGAGGGTTTGTCGGGCAATTGGAGCTCTTAGCAAATTTGTAAGTAATCTCGAAAAGGAGCTTTGGCTTGGGATGAAGTGGATGCTGAGGTACTTGAAGGCTCAGTAGCAGTCGGTGGTAGCACTCTTAAGAATTGGGGCAGAATACATAGTGGCTACGGAAGCTATAAAGGAGGCTATGTGGTGCAAAGGGTTGTTGGACGAGTGGAAGGTCCTAAAAGAGCAGGTGGTGGTCTCTTCGGATAGCCAAAGTGCGTGGCACTTATGGAGAAATCTGGTGTTGTGTAAGAGGATTAAGCACATGGATGTTTGGTATCATTTCATTCAGAAAGATGGTACGAAAGGATGCATTCATATGGACAAGATGGCCACGGAAGAAAGTCCTACATATTTAGGTACCAAGGTTCTACCTCTAAGTAGGTTCAATGATTGCCTTGGACTACTTAGGATTGGAGTCAATTGATATGATGACTCAAAGATGAGTGTGGATCCTGAGTTCTCTGCACATTGGGTTCAAGTTTAATCGCTTAGACAAAGGTAGAGATTGTTGGAGTTTGTCTAAGGTTTAAACAGGAGAAGAATGAAGTTCAGCATGTTAAAGGAGTGCCACCAGATCAGGTCGTGGCCCAGCTCTTCCTAGGCTGCGGCGCCTAGCATGGAGGAGGTCTTGAAACTAGTATACACCGCAGCTTAGCCTCTCCTAGGCTGCAACGCCCAGAAAGGTGAAAAGAGGAAGTTGTTCAGCCCTTCTCCAGGCCACAGTACGCCCTGTTTCAGGCCGCAACCTGAAGGCACACTGATGCCATTTGGTTTAGCTTTTTGTTGAGTGCGTGAGGCATGTTCAAAATGCACAGCATCACTTAGGATTGATGGAGGGCTAAGGTTGATTGGTCCTCAAGACCTAAGGGTGGATATTGACCCTCAAGATTAATCAAGAAGTTGGTGCACTATATAGAGGGTCACCTATCTGCAATCTCAACACAACAATGTGATAGAAACACAAGTGTGTGTGTGATAGAACATGTGAATGAGAGAATTATGTGAGAGTACAAAGACACAAACATACAAGAGGGACTCATTAGAGAGGTTGGTTGTAAAGAGAGAGATTAGTATAGAAAGGGGATTTAAGGGACTTGTAAGTGGAATTTCCAAAGGGGAAAGTTCCAGGGTAACTCAAGACCTTATCACTTTCTTGTTCTCTTCTTTGTTCCTTCAAGAACTTGTGGATTCTTGGAGAGGTGTTGCTAGATTGTAAGAACTCATTGATTTAGTACAGAAAGTTCTGAGGAACTCACGGGGATGTAGGCTATTGCCGAACCTCAATAACAATTGTTGTGTCTTTCTTTCTTGCTTCGTGTGTTGTTTTATTTCTTTACAAGTCATTCTAGACATGAGTTAATGGATGAGCTACATGGTGCTATCCTATTTTCAAAGTTGGATCTCACAGCTGGATACCATCAAATATAGAATTAGAAAAGAATACATTGCCAAGACTACCTTCAGAATTCACTAAGGACACTATGAGTTATTAGTAATGCCCTTTGGGTTAACAAATTCCCCTGCTACATTCTAGGCCATAATGAATCAAATCTTCACACCCTTCTTGAGAAGATTTGTTATCATCTTCTTTGATAACATCCTAGTTTATAGCAAAAGTTTGGAAGATCATGTCAGTCACTTAAGACTAGTCTTGTAATGTCTCTAACAACATACACTATATGCTAATCTCAGCAAATGCTATTTTGCAAAGAATTCAATAGAATAATTGGGTCACATCATTACTACACAAGGAATAGAACTTGATTAATCTAAGATCAAGACAATGCTAGAATAGACTAAACCTACTTTAGTCAAATAATTGAGAGGAGTTTTTGGGTTAATAGGCTATTATAGAAGATTTATCAAAGCATATGAAAGCCTTGCTAGTCCCTTGACTAACTTACTGAAGAAAGACTCTTTCCAATGGAATATCAAAGCTTAGCAAGCATTCTTGTTGTTAAAACAAGCTATGACTTCCACTCCAGTTCTCAGCCTTCCTGATTTCTCTAAGCCATTTACCTTGGAGATAGATGCTAGTGGCTTTGGAATAAGAGTAGTACTCTTATAACCCCTCATCATATTGCCTTTTATAGCAAGAAGGTGGGTCTAAGAATGCAATCTCAATCAGTATATATCAGGGAACTATATGCTATAATTGTAGCTGTGAAGAAATGGATACAATATCTCTTTGGTGCAAAGTTTATTTTTATCAAAATAGATTATAGAAAACTTAAATACTTTATGGACCAGATTATTCAAACTCCTGAGCAACTACATTTTCTAAACAAGTTGTTAGGATTCTTCTATGAAATGCTATGCCTAAGGATAAATAATACAGTAGTTGATGCTCTATTAAGATTGCCTAGTGATAAGGAGGTGGCAACTAGCTTAGCCTTCTCAATGCATATCTTTACATTCTTATATGATCTCTAAAAAGAACACCAATAAGACATGAACATTATAGCCTTAAAACTAGCCTGCACCAAAGAAACTCAACAACATAGAGAATAGATTGTAAAGGATGACATTCTCTACTACTAAGGGAAATCTTTTGTAGGAAAGAACTACAACTTGAAACACGTGTTCATTATTGAGTGCATACCAATCCACTAGGTGGTCATGTTGGCATTTTGAGAACTTATATTAAGTTATCTACTAACTTCCATTGGAAGGGTATGAAATAAGATGCAACTCAGTTTGTCTCTCACTGTCTCATATGTCAATAAGCAAAAGCACTCAATGTCAAACCATATGGCTTCCTACAACCTCTCCTAGTTCTTAAGTAGATATAGGAAGATATCTTCATGGACTTCATCACTCACCTACCATACTCTCATGGGTTAACTGTAATATATGTGGTAGTGGACAGGCTCAACAAGTTTGCACACTTTGCATCTCTTAGTCTTAACTTTATAGTAAGTAAGGTTGCAACAGTCTTTATGAACACTATCTATAAACTTCATGGACTTCCAAAGTCTATTGTCAGTGAAAGAGATCCTCTTTTCACCAGCTAGTTTTGGAGAGAACTATTCAAATTATAAGGAACTCAGTTTAGGATGAGCACTTCTTATCATCCTTAAACTAATTGCCAAACTGAAGTTTTCAATAGATGTTTGGAAAACTTTTTCAGGTCCTTTGTTGCAGATCAACCACATCAGTGGTCAACTTATTTAGCTTGTGCAGAATTCCATTACAACACTACCTTCCATTCCTCTCTGGGCATGACTCCCTTTTAGGCTGTCAATGGTAGAATTCCACCAACCATACCCACCTACTATAGAGGCTCTTCCTCCATTGAAGCTGTGGATTATGAATTAAGTACTTGAGAAGACATTCTACAATAAGTCAAAACTCATTTGTTGAAAGCTCAGGCAAGGATGAAGCAACAAGCTGACCAGCACAGAACTAATATGCAATTTTAGATTAGTGATTTAGTCCTCCTCAAATTGAAACCTTACAAACAACATTTAGTGATTATAAGAGCCTTCCAAAAACTAGGCAAAAGATACTTTTGCCACTTTACTATTCTAGAAAGAATAGGCCAAATTTCATACAGATTACAATTACCAGAAGACTGCAGGCTACACCTTGTTTTTCACATCTTTCTTTTCAAACCTTTTAAAGGTTCAACCATAACATCAACTCCTCTTCCTAAGGACTGCTCCATTTATTGCCCCATCTATAACCCAATTGTACTACTAGGTGAAAAAGAAGTATTACAACGATGTAAATGGGTACACCAATACCTGGTCCAATAGGATCAACTACCTTTAGAAGAAGCCTCATGGGAAGTTGCTCAAACAATTCAGCGCTTCTTGCCTCATCTTCAACTCGAGGACAAGATTATGATTCTCTCCTCTTAAGTTTCCTTCCCTCACTATGAATGCATAAATATATGTTTGTATATCTATTCTTAAGCAAACTTTGGTATGTAAATATCACATTCGAATTTGAGAAGCAGTGGATGTGTTAAATTTAAGACGTTGGGCTTATGAGTTTGCGAATATCTATTTTTGGTTCATTCTCTAATGTGAATTCGTATGTGAATCTATGTTGTGTGTCTATTGGTGCTTTTATGAGGATATTGAGGTGTGGTGTGCTCTATTATTGACCTATTCTTTATCCACTTTCATATTTTGAGTCTAGGTAGTGCATTTTGTTTTGAAAAACATGATTTCAAGCCTTATATGTTTACTCAAGTGCTAATAATCATGAATTTATTTCCTATGTTTTGGATTCCAATCATGCCTCTCGGATTGCCTTCATCTTTTATTTTGGTTATCCTATTATTTGTGTTAAATCCATGTTTCTAGTCACATATTTTCTTTGTGCTGTAACCTTTTGTGTTTAAATCTGGGCCTTATGTTCATTTATTTTTAAGAACTTTTTTTCTAATTGATTGCGGGAAAAATTTCTAGTATTTGTGTGTTATAGTGCGTGCTTATATTTTCATCATGATATAGAATTCTCCTTATTGCTATGTTTTGTTGTTGTATCATGTTTTAAGATTGAATGATGTTAATGATGGTTTGCTTTGTGTTATTATGAAAATGGGCAAGTGTTGACCCGATAGGCCCTTGAGAAAAATTTTAAGAGTAATGGGATGGGTTGAGTGAGAGAGATGTTGGGTAATGAAGCCCATTTTGCTTTGTGTTACACACAAAGGGCTCGAGGATATGTGATTATTGAACTATGTGGATAATAAGTATGAATTAAAACCTGAGTTGAATGTGATCTATTTGATTCATTATAACAGATGAACTTCTCCTTTGTTAAATATGTATATGTTGATAGTTGGGTTTGCAACGATGGCTATGTATGCTCTCTGCCTTGGATTTGTACTTAATAATATGATTTGTTGCTCTTGTTTATACTTAAATCGTGAATTAATAGTTTGAATTTAGTCATATGGCTAATTGAACTCTGGTTCTGGTGTGTCTAAATATTGGTGTAAAATGTTAGTTTTGATCAATTGTACTCTCAAATCTTGGTTGCAAAACTCTATTTTATCATTGGAATTTTAGACGATTATAATAGTTATTGTTTGTTCTCTTTATCTTGGCTGTTGAGTAAATTTTGTGAGAATAATATGACTGTCATTTGGTTAAAAAGCATTTTGGGTTATTTCATTGATCGTGGGTATTTTTGTACTACTGAGCATTTACTTTTGGTGGTGGCTTGGATGGAGATGATACAAAATGTGAAGGGTTCCATTTTGTAGACGTTGGTAATGGAGACCCAAAACTTGTGGTGTCTACGAAGATGGAGGTGACCTCATATACCGTGATGGTTGTCCATCGACATTCAATCAAATCAACTGATACTACTATAAAACACACATCCAATAAAGATATAACACATAGACAGCCCCTAACAGAGAGAACGAGGTGACACACAGACGACCCTAGACAATGCAACTAGGCCTCTAGGACATCACTGCCCACATAGCTGGACCTCCACGTGGACAATGCAGCTGGGCCTCCATGAAGCTTCAGAAGCTTGGGCCTACTTTCACGCCCCCTAAAGAGTCTGTCGCCACAAACTAGGCGGCACATGATTAGACCTAGGGGCCATTTCATTCCCCTAGGTGTCGTTCCTCTCCCCTAGGTGCTATTTCATTTCTCAAAGGTGTTGTTTCATCCCCGAAGGAATCCAATCATTAACAAGCGCTGCCACTTTTACAAAAATAGTTGTAGTCATTTAATGAACTGACACAAGCCACGTGTCATAAAGGTCCACCTAAAAAGACCACCCAAGGGTATTAGACCTTAAAAAAAACCCAAAACCCACAAAAACCTTCAAAGCTCCTTTGGAGCCCAAAGGTCCAAAACATCCCTCATGGGCCTAAAATTCAAGAAGCCCAAGGCCAAGCATATGGATTGCTCCATACATACTCAGACCAAAAGGTCCAAGGCCGAGCATATGGATTGCTCTACACATGCTCGGCCCAAAAGCTCCCAGGCCAAGCATATGGATTGCTCCACACATGCTCGGCCCACAAGCTCAAAGTCCAAGTAGACGGATTGCTCCACACATGCTCGAACCAAGTTCTCAAAGGCCGAGCATATGAATTGCTCCACACATGCTCAGCCCATAAGCTCCAAGTCCGAGCAGAGGGATTGCTCCACACATGCTTGGACCAAGTTCACCAAGTCCGAGCA
This sequence comes from Bretschneidera sinensis, assembly GCA_023935145.1. Lineage (NCBI taxonomy): Eukaryota > Viridiplantae > Streptophyta > Magnoliopsida > Brassicales > Akaniaceae > Bretschneidera > Bretschneidera sinensis. The sequence goes on from CM043704.1 coordinate 10,997,199, forward strand.
GATGGATTTCTTCACACATGCTCGGACCAAGTTCTCCAAGGCCGAGTATATGGATTGCTCCACACATGCTCGGCCCAAAAGCTCCAAATCGGAGCAGATGGATTACTCCACACATACTCAGCCCACAAGCTCTAAGGCAGAGCATATGGATTGCTCCACACATGCTCAGCCTAAAAGCTCCAAATCCAAGCAGATGGATTGCTCCACACATGCTCGGACCAAATTCTCTAAGGTCAAGCATATGGGCTGCTCCACACATGCTCGGACCAAGTTCTCCAAGGCCAAGCATATGGATTGCTCCACACATGCTCGAACCAAAAGATCTATGGCTGAGCATATGGATTACTCCACACATGCTCAGCCCACAAGCTCTAAGTCTGAGCAGATGGATTGCTCCATACATGCTTGGACCAAGTTCTCTAAGGCCGAACAGATGGATTGTCCCGCATATGCTCGACTTGGGACTGTCAAGGCTTGGTACTTTTTCCTTCTTTACTAAAAATCGAACCCTGCAAAATTTCTTTATGCATATAAATATACTCAAGGAAGTGGGGGGCCTTTGATACTGCTAAAAAACACACACCCAATGAAGATATAACACATGGATAGCCCCTAATCGAGACAAAGAGGTGACACATGGATGACTTTGGACAATGTAGCTGAGCCTCTAGAACATCATTGCCCACACAATTGGACCTCCACATGGACAGCCCTTATAATTAAACAGCAAAGCAAACACGCAGATGACCCAGGATAATGCAGCTGGGCCTCCAGGGCATCATTACTCATACAGCTGGGCCTCCACGTCATCACCGCCCTAGGCAAAAAGGCCGCTTCAACTCCAAAGCCATATAAAAAGACTTAGGTGTGCATTCCAAAAGAGAGTTTTTTAGGCCTAAGAAGAAAAACAGAGTCATTCTCATAACCCCTACTACACACTAACAAAAGCATTGGAGTATCTTCAGAGGCATCCTTTCCGGAGACCCCTAGCTTACGTTTTCTTCCTTGTGCAGAGTCCCTCGAGGCCTGGCTCCAAACTCAGCGACAGATTTTTGGCAGCAACATCCACTTAGATATAAAAGAATGTCTTTAACTATTTATCATATCATTTGATTACATTTATGTCCAGTGACATTGTTTTTTCAACCTCTCTCATATTTTTTTCCTTATCTCACATCCTCAGTTTTATTACTCAAGAAAAAAAAAAGAAGAAAAAAGAGTAGAAGAAAGGTTGGTTTTTATGGGCTGCACTATTGGTTGTCAATGATTTCTTTTAATTTTTTAAAATATTTTTTTTCTATGATGATATGCTTTGAATAAAAAGACTAGAATAAGCTTTTAGGGAGATGAAGACATGATGCCTGTCCTTACATTTAGGTTTATCAATTACAGTCCATCTCTCCATTTTTAGGTTTATTGTCTTAACAAATTCTAACTAATATCGGTCAACAATAAAAAATAAATATTGAGGAACATTGCAAGAGAAATTGAGTAACACATATGGCAAAGATTCTCTGTTAATGTTTTTTTTTTTTGGATTGTTAAAACCCACAACATACCTCAAATCCTTGTCCACTTTGTGGATAGGAAGTGTCCTTACCAATGCATGTAGGATCCCTATTGATTTTGTTGTAGAATAATATGTAATTCACAAATAGTAGCTAGAGTAGGAATAGCATTATCACTATAAGTTTTAGATACTTTATGTATTTAATGTAGAGATGTGTTTAATTTTCTATTTACTCTAATAGATCAGTAATATATTCTTTCTTTTATTTTGTTTTTCTATTCCGAGAGTTCCCTGCAAGTGACTAGCATTATGTTCATTATTCGTGCAAAATTTGTGGGATGGCGAATGAGGCTACATATTGAAGGGATAATGATACAACCCTCTTTGTACTATTTACTTGCTCTTATCTTCCTAATTATCCAAACCATAATTGTGTGTAGATTTGTATGTTCCTTTGTCAATGTTAATTTTGTTGTTACTTCTATTAACATTATGTTATTGCCTTTGTTGTATGAGTATTCATATTTAATTATTTACTTTAAATCTTTTAGACTTATCATCGATGAAAATTATCTGTCAGCGATAAGTTGTGTTAAAAAATTTATCATTGAGGGAAAAATATATGTCGATGACAATTTATTATTATTATTATTTTTATTATCAAAAACAACCGAAATTAATTTTTTTGAAAATATATCACTGACGAAAAATCCCTCGGTGATACGAGTTTCTTCGATGAATTATTGATTCGTTAGAAAAAAATTGTATCAACAAGGAAGGTATCATTGATGGAGTCTTCTCCAATAGATTCCTATCGATGATGACTATCTCCAAAGAAATTAAGAAAATCACCGAAGAATTTGATTCGCCAATGATACCCTACTTTTTGTATTATTTTTATTAAAAACAACCGAAATTAATTATTTTGTAAATATATGACTGATGAAAAATCCCTCGGTGATACGAGTTTCCTCAACGGATTATTGGTTCGTTAGAAAAAAATTGTATCAACAAGGAAGGTATCATCGATGGAGTCTTCTCCAATAGATTTCTATCGATGATGACTATCCTCAAAGAAATTAAGAGAATCACTGAAGAATTTGATTCGCCAATGAAACCTGATTACGCCCAAAGAGTAACATGATTGTTGTAGCACAGCTTTGGGGTGCCGATTCCACAGGGAAATAAGTTAACTACAAAAGAAGGTGTGAACCATAACACAAACAATAAAGATTTAAGTGAGAAATTATGAACTTTTGGTAATGAAGTATTTGTGTAAAATAGATTGTAAAATATAATAGGGAAACAACAAGGATCCTGGAATCCTCCCTAGGTTCGTTGCCCTATTCTTAACTTGATTCAGTTGTTCTTATCTCGATTACAAGTTTCATATTCCAAACAAGCAATCGGCAAATATTCAATTAAAGCACATATATAAACCCTAATGTAATTGCTTATGAAGTACTCTTTACTTTCGATTCAAGCACACACGACCTATCCTATAGGTTTATCAAGAAACAACAATATATCTCTATGACAATATCACAGTAATGGACAAACCTAAAAGATAAATCTACTGGACTCAATCACACCTCAACAACATCATATAAGAAGAGCATGACTAGACTTATATGGGGGAGAAAGATGCAATCACCGGATTAAGGGGAAATCTTCTAATTAGATTAAAAAGTAAATCATAATAATATCTTGACAATAAATCCTTATTACAACTAAACCAAATAAAGGAAAATAGGAACAACTACACCTAGGGATTCATCTCTTCTCCTTGCTTGGAGATTAGTTGGCCATGGGGGAGAGTGTGGCAGCCTCCCTTGAGTTTTTCAGTCTTTAATTCCTCTTCCTTTCTTCAACCCTAACTGATCTATTTATAGTACAAGGGTCTAAGGGTGTTTTTGGGTTTAATCTATTGCTAAAACCCTAATTAAGTTCAGACTCGGAGATGGGAAAAATGTTGTGCGCGCTGTGGCACAGGCTGAGGGATGATGTGGCACTTGCCTTCCACTTGGTTGGGTAGTTCCTGGGTGCTGCGGCATAGGCTGAGGGATGCTGCGGCACTTGCTTTCCACTTGGTTGGGTAGTTCCTAGGTGCTGCGACATGGGCTTAGGGATACCGCAGCATAGACTGATGCTGTTCTGGAGACCTGACCTTTGTCTACTAAAACTGCCATAACTTTCTCTAGAAAAATCATTTTTATGGGCTATAAAATTCTCCAAAAAATAGACTTCCGGATCTTTCTAAGTATATATGGCTCATCTCCTGGTTCATCTTGCATCAATACAGTTTAATTTGCAAAAATGATTGATCTGTACGGGCAATTCTGGCAATTTAGTGAAACTCCTTTCCAATTGCTTGTGAACCTTCACTCTGGTGTTCATCGAGTCATTGTGCTTCAAGAAATAAGAGCTTTTCCATATCTTTTGAACTTAAAGTACCTAAAAATGCATCGAAATAGATCAATGATCCAAGAATGAGGCTTTAGAGTTGTTAAGGTATAAAAGAGCAATTCAAACCTAGATCAACCCTAAAATGCTAACAATTAAGTATTGTAAAGATGCATTTTATGACTCTCATCATAACCCCCAACTAGCTTATTACTAGTCCCTAGCAATTCAAGCGAAAACAAGAGATGAATTCTATGGTGGGAATCAAAACAAAGTAAAGCAATGTTAGTTCTAAACCAAGAGTAATTCACTTTTGTCTCAAAAATCGCACATAACACACGACACATAGAATCATTAAATTTCACCTAAGTCCAAAAGTAATCTAAACATCAATCTTAAAATTGTTATCGACTCTTAACATCCATCTTACCATAATCCATTAGTTCGAACACCCGGATGATTTTATGCATGATGAGAGTCATAAAATACATCTTTACAGTACTTAATTGTTAGCAATTTAGGGTTGAATTAGGTTTTAATTGCACTTTTATATCTTAAAAATTTTAAAGTGTCATTCTTGGATCATTGATTTGTTTTGATGCATTTTCAGGTGTTTGGAGTCTAAAAGAAAGGGAAAAACTATTGTGGAATAAAGCATAAAGATCCTATGCATATTGGAGCGAAGGAGTGCTTTCGGAAGGACAAAATGAAGAGAAGAAAGTGTGTGTTCCATGGCTTGGAAGGGCTGAGCCACGGCCTCCAGAATAGCACCCAAAAGAACAAAGAAAGAAACTTCAGTGAGAGGTGCACCGCCCACTAAGGAGAGGTGCACCCTCCAACATTGACAAGAAAAGCTAAGAGTGAGAGGTGCACTGCCCACTAAAGAGAGGTGCACCCTCTAGTATTGAGAAGAAGAAGCATCAGTGAGAGGTGCACCGCCCACTAAGGAGAGGCGCACCCTCCAGCCTTGAGAAGAAAAACCAAGAGTGAGAGGTCCACTGCCCAATGACCAGCGTTGCACCCTCCAACAAAGCACACTCTCGGACTAAAGTGAGCATCGAGGCGCTCAGAAAAGAGAGCTGCGAGGCGCACACGGTCTCCTGACCTAATTAGGACTTCTAAGTGACAGTTTTGAGCCCACAAATACCCTTGAACCCTTGTACTATAAATAGATCACTTAGGGTTGAAGAAAGACTATTAAAAAAAATTAATCATAATATTGGAGGCTGGACAAGGGTCCAAAGACTCAAGGAGGAGCCCCATGGCCGTCTAATCTCCAAGTAAGGCAAAGGGATGAATCCTTAAGTGTAGTTGTTCTTATTTTCTTTTATTGATTCAGTTGTAATGTGGATTTATCATTAAACATTATTATGATATACTTTTCAATTTAATTAGAAGATTTCTCCTTAATTCGGTGATTGCATCTTTCTCCCCCATATAAGTTTAGTTATGCTCTTCTTATGTGATGTTGTTGAGGTGTGATTGAGTTCAGTAGATTTCTCTTATAGATTTTTCCATTACTGCAGTACTGTCATCATGATATATTGTCGTTTCTTGATAATCTATAAGTTAGGTCATGTGTGCTTGAAAGTAAAAAGTATTTCATAACAATTACATTAGGGTTTACATATGCGCTTTAATTGAATATTTGCCGATTGCCTGTTTGGGATGTTGATGAGAATTAACAAGCACCATTAACGGATCCATTGCATATTCCAGTTGGGCCAATTACTAGATCAAGATCCAAGAAAGTCAAAGAAGCACTTAATGGGTTAATTCAAGAGATTTGGGCTGATTCTAAAATGGGGCATTCCAAGCTTGGCCCAAAAGGAAATGAAAGCATAATAAGTTTAATCCAAGCTATTGATGGTGACATGGGTATGTCCAACCTAACATGGGCCTGCCTAATAAAAATCACATAATCTTTTATCAACTAAGCAAGGTGCAAGGTCCAAGCCCAAAGTGGAAGAAGATTCGGATGCAACAGCCTACTGGATTTAGGCTCATCATAATAGGCCCAAACAATATCCTTTTTGAGACTTTCTTCAGTCCAAATTGAAGATCAAAATGTCATCTTTCAAACAAAACAAGTTTCAGTCCATTTGGAGATGGGTACAAGAAGATATGACCGTTTGAATTCTGATCATTTGGTGCTCCTGAAATTCCGAATTTGTGTTCCTCTTTCTTAGTTTTGGCCCATTCCTTGATTCCTTGCATGTTTTAGGGATTGTTTCCTTTTATGATTTATGGATTGTTTTCTTGCATGTTTTAGGGATAGATTCCTTGCATGTTTTATGGATTATTTCCTTGCATGTTTTATGCCTTGTTTTCTTGCTTGTCCTAAGCTTAGAGGGTTGTTCTAAGCTATATAAATACTTGTGTTTGTAAGTTGAAAGCATAATAGAATTCAGAAAAAAAAAAATTAAGGTTTTCTTCCTCTATTGGTTCTTCAAAGAACTTATGAACTTATCAAGGGTTCTTCCTTATGGCGTTCATCTCCGACATATCAATCAATCCTTCCACAATTGATTGTGGCGTCTTCATTATACCAAGGTTTTTTGCTTTAATACAAGCAACGGGTCGTGGTGTCACAAAAAATATGTTTTTCTAGACGATTTCTTGGGTAAGTATTCCAATATGTTAGTCGGGTCTCAAAGCATGTCGATGAGGTTCGCATCATTTGGTATCAGAGCCAGCTTCTAAAAATCAGATTTACTATCCTTTTATCTTTCATTTCTTATTATTATCCTATCTTGTTCCGTTTGTGTTCATTTTTTTTAAAACTTGTTCTTGTTTTTTTTTTTTTTTAATTTGTGCACCCAGTAAAAAAAAAAGGTGAAAAAAGAAAAACGTGATAAAAAAGTGTGAAAGAACATGGAAAAGAAAAAAAAAGAGTGATATAGTTTTGTTTTTATAATATTTTCTTACCGTCAGTATTAGTTTAAATACTATAAGTTGAATTTCTTGATCCAATTTATTAGTTTAATAAAGAACTTAAAAGGGGAAGCTACGAGTAGAAAAAGGCAAGAGAGTATGAGAATAATATAAAAAAAAGCCAATTTAAGAGTGAAACACGAGTGTGAGTGACATAATTTGAGTGTAAACACGTGAGGCAACGTGGTGAGGAATTATTTCTAACATTTCTTTATAGTTTGAAAGAAAGAACGGAGGAGTCATCCTTCGTGTTACAGGCTATGCAACAACAATTTGAACGCATGAACGTGGTGTTCAATGAGATTCGGGATCGGATGGATAGGCAAGATGCTGTTATTGCTACTTGGCGCGAGGGGCATCGCCAAAGAGTCCCAAATGCTAGAAGGCAAGAACGGCATGCGCCCGTGGATGATGCTGATGATGAGCATGAGGATGAGTTGAAAGATGAAGAGGATCACACTTCTTTAAACGGTGAGGGCAAGTTCGTGCCAAGATGAGAAAGGCATGGTGGAGGTTTCCAAAGTGATCCGAGATAAGACGGGACTGACGAAGACCTACGAAACATCAAAATAAAGATGCCATCGTTCCAAGGGAAAAACGATCCTGAAGCATACTTGGATTGGGAGAAGAAGGTTGAGTTGATTTTTGAGTGCCACAACTACTCCGAGGAGAAAAAAGTAAAAATCGTTGCCATTGAGTTTACTAACTATGCTATTATATGGTGGGATCAACTTGTGCTGAACAGAAGGAAAAACCATGAGAGGCCTATTGAGATGTGGGATGAAATGAAGGCCATCATGAAGAGGCAGTTTGTCCCTCGTCACTACTATAGAGACTTGTATCAGAAATTACAAGGTCTTATTCAAGGCTATAGGAGCGTAGATGACTACTACAAAGAGATGGAGATCGCCATGATTCGGGCTAATGTAGAGGAGGATAAATAAGCTACCATGGCATGGTTTTTGAATGGGCTGAACCGAGACATTGCCAACGTGGTGGAGTTGCAACACTACGTGGAGTTGGAGGACATGGTACACATGGCAATAAATGTGGAACAACAACTGAAAAGGAAAGGAACTCGGTCCTTCCAACATCCGGGCTCCTCTACCTCATGGAGGTCGAATTGGAGGAAAGATGAAGGTGCTGTTTTAAAGTCCAACACTGAACCACCAAAAAGGAGAGATGAAGTTCCTAGTGTCCACAAAGGTAAAATTGAATCCCAAGCTCGTAATCGTGATATTAAGTGTTTTCGTTGTTTGGGAGTAGGTCACATAGCTTCCCAATGCCCAAATAAGAGGGCCATGATCACACGTGTTGATGGAGCGGTGGAAACCGACAGCAAGAGCGATGATGACCAAATACCACCACTTGAGGACACTTGTGATGATAATGTGGAGTATCCAGTAGATGGATAGTCACTTGTGGTTTTGCGTGGTTTAAGTGCCCAAGTTAAAGTAGATGATATGGAACAACAACGGGAGAACATTTTTCATACTAGATGCCACATTAACAACAAGGTATGTAGTATGATCATTGATGGGGGAAGTTGTACTAATGTGGCTAGCACTACTTTAGTTGAAAAATTGAATTTACCAACCGCAAAACACCCTCGACCGTATAGCTTGCAGTGGTTGAATAATTGTGGGGAGGTTAAGGTAAATAGGCAAGTTCTAGTTTCTTTTTCAATTGGGCAGTACAATGATGAAGTACTTTGTGATGTTGTTTCAATGCATGCGGGACACATATTATTGGGCAGACCATGGCAATTTGATAGGAAGGTCACGCATGACGGGTTCAAGAATAGATATTCTTTTGTAAAAGACAATAAAACCGTTATTCTTGTACCATTTACTCCAAGACAAGTGTATGAAGATCAAATGAAATTGAAAAGAGGGAATGAGTTGAAAACAAATTGTGAGACCGAGAGTTCAAAAAAATATGATGGAAAAGAAAGTGAAAGTAAAAAAGTGAGTGAAAGGAAAATAGAGTGTGA